>CM029111.1:16821713-16846713 GCA_016859345.1 Istiophorus platypterus
GTGGTCTCGGGGGTGGTTGGGGGGGGTCATGGTTGGTGATAAGTGCTCTCACCTACTGTAAGGCTGGGACAAGCGCTGCCAGCTTCACCGGTCTATTAGCATTCATTCTACGCCGGGCGACGCAGCCAACCGGCGGGGGCGAGGAGTGTTTCTCAGAGTGGTGCGACACGGTTCATTGTGCTTTCTCTTCACTGCCAGATTTTTTTTTCAGGCTCTGCGGAGGGAGGTGTGTGTGTGTCTGTGTGTGTGTGTGTGTGTGTGTGTGTGTGTGGGGGGGGGGGTTAGGGGACCCTAATGCCCCTTGGAATCCCGTGAATGCCCTTCCAGTGGAAAGCCGCCGGTGTTTATGTGTCGGCTCAGGGATGAGATTGGTGGAAAGTGGCTCTCCAGAAGCCCCCCCCCAAAAAATCCTGCTAATTGGCAACATGGCTGCGAACTGACCTTTTGTGTGCGTGACCCCCCATGCACCCCACACACCCCACGCACCCCCACCCCCTTTTAGACTGGAGTGGTCTGTCTGTCTGTCTGTCTGTCTGTCTGTCTGTCAGGGTGATGCACTGGGCCGGGCATCAATGAGCCGCTTGTTCGAGAGAATCAGGCGGCTTCAAGACAAGATGCCTTCCGCTTCCAAGAATCGCCTTTGTGCACCTATTCAGAAAGATGGAGAGGCACCATTTATAGGGGCGGGTGGGCTGGGGGGGTTTGGGGGTGTCTGTGAAGAGACTATTTCTCCTGCATGCGGCCAAGCATTTTGACAGATTTGTGTGTGTGTGTGTGACAGCGAGGTGTGTGTGTGACAGCGAGGTGTGTGTGTGTGTGTGTGTGTGTGTGTGTGTGTTTGTTTGTGTGTGTGTGTTTGTGTGTCCGTGCGGGCGCGCGCTCGCCTCATCAGTGCTTAACTGTACCGAGGCGAGCCGAGCAGCTGCATTAAGCAGACTCCGCCGTGGCAGGCGGTTTGCTGAGTTCACCATTTGATCCGGCGAGCGCGTCCCACTTTCCCCCCTTTAGGTCAGACGAGGATCCGCTGGCATCGAGCGTCGGGGACGTACTGTAATTGTTTATGTTACGATGGAGGGGAACTGGCTCGTCGGCCGGAGAGACAGAAGTAAAAGAAAAAAAAAAAAGACAAATTGCATGAAGGAGAATGTCAGCGAGTGAGTCTGGGCTCCGCCGATAGTAGCTGCGGTAGTGATGCCGCTTCTTTGTTCGAATAACACGCTATTCCCTTTTGGCTTTGGAGCACTTAAAAAAAAGCAACGAAACAAATGACTCGTCTGATGCCGGCATCAGCCCCTCTTCTGATCCAGCGAATGGGATGCGCGATATACTCCAAAGGGAGAGAGAGAGGGAGGGGTTGTATGTAGGAATAAAGAGGGGGGGCATGAGATTGGCGATGGCCTCCTGCTGACAAACGCCTCTGAATTTTTCATGTGGCGGATCCAAAACTTCTGTCGCCCTGGCCCAGATCCGGCTGCTCGTCACTCGTCGGCGCCCGGCGTACGTTCAAGGACGCGCGGCCGGGCGCGGGCACGGGCACGGGAACGGGAACGCCGGTGCCACCTGTTCTCCCCTCGCTCCTCGAGCCCCCACCCCCCATCCCCACCCTCGTTGGGCTTTTATCTGTCCATCTCATCTCGGCTCCCTCTCTGTTTAAGGCTTAATGTGTCATTGGCCTAGTTTTTGCCTTCTTCTCTTCAGCCCTTAACTTAAAGGTCGCGGTGTTGGATGATGGATGCTCGTGCGCGTGAAGCCACAAAGCCATCCATTGCACCCCCCGCCGCCGGGAGAAAGGCAGTTGAATGATAAGGAGGCAGAACTGACGTGTCTGTGATGGGGGGGCGCTTGCCGGACATTTGAATGAAGCATCTGATAGTGGTTTGATACAGAAATACAGAGGAGGGCTTGTATCCTCCGCAGGATCCCCCCCACCCCCCACCCGGCCACTTCCTGTCCCTTGTGGGAATGGGTCTAGGGTGACCCGGGCCAAAGCGAACCACCCCCCCCCCCGGCTCAATCCGCCCACTGTTGGAAAAGCGATCGCTCTCACACCCTCATTCCCGTCGCTCCGCGCACATTTCTGGTGACAGGAAAAGACGTCTTTGGCATTTATGGGGAGAAAGAGAGAGAAACGCCTGTATGTGTGGCTTTGTGTGGGCGCAGCTGTGCGGGATGATGGGATGCTGCCCCCCCCCCCCCCCAATGAGGCTCTCCATCCTTTCTGCCGTCTAACAGCGTGGGTCACACAGTGGCAGAGAAGATCGGTCCGCCCTGTAAGAACTCAAGCTAATGGCCCTGCGCTCTGATCAAAAACCAGTTGACGCACCGCATTGCAAAATAGCGTGGATTCCCCCGAGACGCAAATTCGCGAGTAGGGGATGTGGGCGCTCGAGGCGGTTTTTGTTCCCTCCCGCCGGGGGCGCGCCCGTGACGCGTCGCGGAGCGAAGTTGGGATGAGGAAACTTCCCATGGAACCCACAGCTACACAAATGACCCGTTTGGAGCACAATCTGTCGATTAATCGGGCTTTAAATCTTACCTAGAATTAATCAGCAGCTTCTATCATACTTGATTAGTTGTCTGAGTCATTTTTTTCAAGCAGAAAATGCCAAACATCTACGTCCGGTTTCTAAATTGTCATGATTCTCCCCTTTTCTCTGTCTTGTGCAGCAGTGAACTGATTATCTTTGGGTTTTGCACCACTGGCTGCAGAAAACAAGCAATTCAAAAAAACCAGTACATAACCAGTACATAACAGAGAATAATCATTAGTCGCCGCCCTGCCTGCAAAAAGTGGATGCTCATCCTGCATCTGTATTAAAGGTGCAACAAGTAGCACTATAACTGTCCGGTATCACAGAGGGACCACGACAGATCTGAAGGAGGCTGCTGCGCATCACCAAGCAGTCACTCATTACTGTACTGAGAGCTGTTATTTCTCATGTCCGAGGTCAGCTCTTGGGCCTGATGGGGGGGGTTTCAACGCCGCCGGCGCTGAATTTGCAGCCGGGCTGATAAAGGACAAGCAGCCGCGTTATCACCCCCAGCCCCCCGTTGTTGTTTTCAGTCATGTACACGTGTCGCCCTCTTTGCATCTCCTTTTGTAAACCGTCAACGGTCACCTGTCGTGTGCCTTGTGTGTGTGTGTGTGTGTGTGTGTGAGGGAGAGACAGAGGTTGTAGGAAGTCCTGATCGTGGATAAGATACGGAGCAGGGTCATCATTTGCTTTCACAGCCGTGGCATATTGGTGAACCCCTCATATAAAAGCTCCAACTAAAGCCGCCGACTACCTGCTTTCTGCCTCGCGGCCGAGCCACAGTCGTATTTGAATATTGAAATCAGGGGCCCCACCGAACAAAGGGGCGGTTTTCAAAAGCGATGGAGGAAACTGTTTCGGTGTTTTTTTTGGGGGGTGGATGGGGGGTTGGCACGTGCCCTCCAATCTGTTATGGAAATGTCATGGCAGAGAGCAGTTGTGTTATGTTTTTCTTTGGGGGGTTTTGACGATGACGCGTGACACGGACACGGACACGTTTCAATATTCTAATGAATTCAATATTCAGATACCCCCCGTGGGTTTTTTTTGGGGGGGTGGTTCTGCTTTTATTTGTCTATCTCCGAGGAAGCGGCCCCCCCAGCACTGGGATCTTTGAGTCTGGGTCTCGGCCACAAACAGGCGTGGAAGCCCCCCCCCAACACGGAATCAGCTGACAATCAGCCGGCGGCGTGTGACGCTTTCTCGCCATGCGCTTAATTTTCTCGTTGACAACCAACACAGTCTGCTCTAGGATGAACAGCCGCAGTGTGTGTGAATGTGTGTGTGAATGTGTGTGTGAATGTGTGTGTGTGTCTGTGTTAAGACCTTGACTTGCATTCTTCTCCTCACATTCTGTAGTGATCTGTTGGCTTTTCTCGCCCTGACAGACGGGGCGAAGGGGGAATGTGTTGAGAAGGGTGTGTGTGTGTGTGGGGGGGGGCAGCATGTGCATCTGAGCGTCCCCCGGGGGCGGTTGGTTGTCTCTACCTGCCCCCCGCACATTCCTGCCGTGGGCCGCGTGAGGAGCAGGGGAGGAGTTGGAACTTGCCCCGTGCTCCGCCACATTCCTCAGCCGTGACTGGGCCCGGTCGCGCTGCTGCAACAGGACCTGGGAATGCCTCGGCGAGGGACAACGCACACACACACACACACACGCGTATGCACACACACACACACACCTGGCCCATCACATTTGAACACGTTTACATGACCATGTCTAGCGTCGCTATAAACTGTCAGAACATTTCGGGAACATCTCGGGTTTATTTTTTCCTAAGGTGTTGTTATATATAGGCTCATTGGACGCTAAAATTAAAACATGGAACAAATGAACAATGAGATGCAGAATAAAAGGAACCGTTGAGTGATTTTTGGTTTTTTTTTTTGAGACAGGCCGAACGCACCCAAGGCCTCGTCTCCACCAAGGGCAACGTAACGTTCCTCCGCTGGTGCAGAGGCTCCCATGGATGCGTTGAACCTGCGGGTCCAGTTCATTTGCGCTTCACTTCGCTTTCGCCTCGCTTTCGCCTCCCTTTCACTTCTTGCTTGGCCGATCCCGAGACCGGCCCCCGTGGGGCTGGGGTTGCTGGTCTTCCATCGCGTGAGACCAACATCTGGCTGGTTTTCTTCCAGTTTTCTGGCTCGTTATCTGGCCCTGGCCGACCCGTCTGTCCTCCCTGTCCCCGTCCTGATACCTGTAAACAGCGCCGCTCCCTGCAGTACAGTGGGTGTAGCATCACAGGCTGTTCCGACGCTGCCTTTGCACGGACAGGTACGGTACAGCGGGTTCGTGAATAACACCTGGGGCACCTGTAGGAATAGTTTCGTTTTGTTTTGTTTTTAACTTCCACTGCTGAAGGAACACTGCGAGTTAACCCACTACTTGATCCCTGACCTGATCCACAGCTCTGATATTGCATTATTTCTCAGTTGGGTTTTTTTTTGGCAGACTTAAATTCCATTAAATAATAATAAATAGAACAAAATAATAATGATAATGATAAAGTTTATTTAGTGCTTATCAATGAGGGTGTTCTAAAACTTATTAATTGGTGTATATACTGTGATCCAGCATTTTCTGGTTTATTTAAATTGCTGAGCAGCTCCTCCATCTGTGTGTACATATATATTTATGTGTGTGTGTATACATATATATATATATATATACCCTCAGGATAAGGCCTTGGATTTCAGAGCTGCACAGATTCCTCCGAGTGCCTGGCTGTGCCGACGAGGAGTTAAACGGTGGAAGCCCCAGGTTACCGAGGCATGAGGCGCACTGGAGTCTCTGCAGGCTCCGGTAGATCAAACGCTGCCTCTTTTGAGTTCACAGCGGGCTACATACAGCCCCCCCCGCGCTAAAAACAGCCCCATGCTATAACACAGCCCCCCTCGGAGGTGCCTTCTCAACACTGCATCTCTGGGATCTTTTGTCACAGCCAGAGTTTTGAACCCCCCTGTCAGATGTTTCCTTGGCTCCCCGACTCGCCCCCCCACCGACTGGAGTCGACGCCCAGTTCGCTAATATTTGGCGAGGATGGGGTTTTTTTCCTCCTCGTTTGTGACATACTGTACTATAGTGACACATCAGAGGGATTGAAATCCTTTATTTCCACCATTTCCCTCTGGAAATCTCCTGAAAGAATTGGGGGGGGGGTGCAGCCAAAGCCCTTGAGGATAATCTTTTTTTCTTCTCCTCACTTCCTCCATCTCGCTCCCTCTCCCCCTCTTCTCCGTTTCTTGTTTGAACACATGACCACGGCTCATCAGTCTCAGTTCACATAATGACCATATTTAGATGAGAGCAGCAGGAGGAGGGCGGGGGCGGGGGGGGGGGCAAAGAGAGAAAAGGATATGATGCTGATGATGTGGCGAGAGCCAAGAGAGCGACACGACCTGGATGCGAGTCAAGAATAGCGGAGCGGGATTTTACAGCGTTGGTAGAACCATGTTCAAGGCGGTTTTTTTTTCCAAAAGAGAAGTGGATGCTGCCGCTGCTGCAGCTGGATGCACGTCTGTATCCATCACGGGGGTGGGGGGGTGGGTCGGGCTGGTTCGGGCTGGTTCGGGGGGACGAGGGAACAGCTGGGAAACCTCGGGCCATAAAACAGGGCGCGTGTTTTACCGCCGGTCCGTTCACTGTGGGTTGACATGGCGTTCGAGCCACGCGTCGGACAACGGGATTGTTCGATCGCGCGTCGGTTAAACCATCAGTTGATGGTGCCGAGGGGATTACAGCGTGTCCTCTGTCCGTCTGGTGCGGGCCGTCCCCGTCACACCCAGTCTGGGAAGGTCAGTTAAAGGTCTCCGTTAAATCAAGTGCAAATAAGTGTGCTCTTATTATTCATTTGCCCCAAAGGGTAAAAGGGCGGGACACGTGATGATGTTGATCCATCAGAAATGACCGCGGGACCCAGATGGGACAGGTACAGTCTTCAGAAGCCCCAGATGTCATTTGACAGTAGGAGTCTGAGCTCTAGGTGTGTCCCACAGTGACGTGGCCTCCTCTCCAGTTCTAATCACAGTGCTGCCCGGGGTGGGGGGGGTGGGGGGGCGAGCAGGGCTCAGGGGATGAGGTGGATGGAGCTGATTCCAGATGAGCGGAGGGAGGAGACAGAGGGATGCAAGAAGACGGAGGAGATTTGGCCCTGGATATGAATTCAAATTAGAGGGGCCGCGAAGGTCTCGGCGGAGTCCATACATCTCGCAGGTCTCTTAGGGGAACGGTTTCTCATTTAAATGTCGTTAAATGTGAGGCTACGCCCAGCGGCTTGTTAGCGGTTAGCTTAGCATAAAGACAGGAAATTGTAAAAACAGCTGGCCTGGCGCTGTCTGAAGATAACAAAACCTGCCGGCCACCCCCCCAAAGCTCGCTAATTTAACACATTATGTGAGAATTAATTCCATATTAATCAGTGAGCTTTAGAGGGGCTGCTACGTGGATTTTGATGCTTTCAGACTAGAGGTTTTCCCTTGTTTTATGCTAAGCTAAGCTAATCGGGCCCTAGAGGCAGCCTCATACTAAACGGCCAGATACAAGAGTATAATCGATCCTCTCATCTAAACTTTGAAAGGAAAACCGATGAGTCCGTTTCCCTAAAAGTCAAACTGTTCCTCTAACGGACAAAGCCGACAGATTGCCTCGTCCAAAATGGCCCAGATACTTTCTTACTGAGCCTCAATCCCAAAATAATTTGATGTATGTCATACTCAGATTAGGAGCAGTGGGGATAACAGAAAATCCATGAACCTAAGGTCAGAGCCAGCAGTGTTTGTTGTTTGGAAGTGGATAAAAAAAATAAAAAATTCCTCTGTAAGTACTGGGGGGTTTAAGATAGAGTGGACAGCTGCTCAGCTCTGCGAGCCCAGAGATGTCACATGATTTAAAGGTGGTGGTGATGGTGGGGGGGGGTCTAGCTGTAGTGCCTGGCAAACAAAAGGGGTGATCTGAAAACAACTGCACGTCCGCTTTTTTAGCAGAAAATAACAGTGGTGAGAAAGGCGCATGTACACACACACACATACACACATGCACACTCAAAAACACACACATGCACATGCACACAGGCACACACAAACACACACACAGGCACACAGTGAAAGGGATAAGGCCTCATAGCTTCTTATCCTATTAAAGAAGCCGAGGCGCTGCAGGCTCCTGAGAGGCTGAGAAAAAAACGGGTAAACATGAAGTTTGTTTTTTCTTTACGGGAGTCTCCATATGGTTAAACATCATAATGGGAGGAATTCTTTCAGGTGATCCCACTTCTCTCTTTCTGTGTGTGTGTGTGTGTGTGTGTGTGGGTGTGTGTGTGTGTGTGCCAACAAAGCCCCCCCCCCATTCCTCCAGAATCTTTTCAGGAAGTGACCGACATCCAACATAATTTAGAGAGACGGAGCCTCTGCTAATCTTGCCTTTTTCTTCATCAGATAGGCATGCTGTGTTCTCCAAGTGTTTTTTGGCCCAGAAAGTGTGTGTGTGCGTGTGAGCTTGTGTGAGCTTGTGTGAGTGTGTGTGCGTATGTGTATACAACTATCTCAGCACTGCAGTTTGTTGGTTTGTGGAATGCTTGGAATCGCCTCCATGACAACGGCCGGGGCTGTGTGTGTGTGTGTGTGTGTGTGTGTAGCGGTAAATATTGACTTCACCACCTCCCTCATCACTGTGTCTGCCCATGGGGGGGGGGGGGGGGGGGTACACACACTCTATCCAGGACTAAGCAAAGTCCTGCCATCGGGGGCGTGTGTTTACCTCCAGGCCTCCGAACACGGGGGAGTTTGGACCAACCATGCAAAGTAGGTGAAATGCCAGCGGTGGCTCTTCGTGACGACGGCCGAAGGGCAACAAAACTGGGAAGCGTGGATGGATGGTAGTCGGCCAGAGAGAGAGAGAGAGAGAGAGAGAGAGAGAGAGAGAGACCCGTGCCATGGGACAACTGGGATGCAAGCACGTCCAAAGCATCCGTTTCCTCTGTCCATGTTTGTTCAAAGCTGAAGAGGAACAAGACGACTCACGTTAGGAGTGTTTGCTCATGGCCGGTAAAACAGCCGCCACCCGTTGTGGGTACACGGTGAACAGCAAGTTACCTGAGTGCGGCTGCGATTGGCCACTCTCAGTTGGGATTTTCTTTTTTCTGCTGTTTTTCCCACAACGCATGGATGTGTTGAGACAGGATAAGAGGAGTAGCAGCAGCGCCGGCAGCCTGCAGAAAGCAGAGGCGGCGGCAGAGGCGGCGGCGGCGGTCCGACAGGTCCGTCCTGTCCCATCGTTGCAGCGTCCGTGCCGTGTGCAGGCCCCAGATGGAATGTCATCATGGCGTTCTGCGGATGCGATTAGGGAATAGATGTTGATAATCTCAACAGAACAAGCAGGGGCTGGATTACGCTGCGACTGGTGGCTGCCAAAGCCCCCCCACACTCACACACACACACACACACACACACACACACACACACACACACACACACACACACACACACACTCACTCCCCTCAGTAATTACATAGAGAGCATTAAGATGAAGGAATGCATCCACAGGGCTGACATTGGGATCACATGCACTCACTCACCCAGGCAAAGGCACGTGCATGCATTCCCTTCAGACACACACATAAACACACACAGACACAAACGCACACACACCGAACACAAACAAACACACACACATACGTGCATACTTCCTGTCCCCTGAGCTAAATCAGTTGCCGTCATATGTAAAACCCTTTTGGAATGATTTTGTAATCAGTCGAGTGCCAGCATGTTTGCACTATTATGATTTTGACTATGAGCACAGCCTGTCCGTTTGTCCACAGCACAAACGCACATAGACACACACGCCATTTTAAATGTTTGATGTCTGCTTATGCAAATGCAATAAAAACAGGATGTTATCTCCCTGCAGTCTGGCACCTGTTGTTCGCCGAGCCATAGGGAAGGAGGGCGTGCAGAGGAGGCCTCGTGGAGACTCAATGTTCATCTGGCTCTGCCATATTGTGCAAGACATGTCTAGCACATTCAGCATCATGTGATCTAGCTTTTCCTGCTTTTACCTGTGCCAAGACAGTGTAACTGTCAGTGTCGATTTATTAATTTCTTATGTAAAAATAGGGTTTTATAAGCATTGTGGACTCGTGGAGCGTCGAGTCACCAAAATGTTCAGCAGCTAGCAGCTATAAACCGATTCAGATGCCTCCATATTGAAATTTTGGCCTTTTAATCACTCTGAACTGGTCACAGTAACTTTGAATCACTACAAAATAGACACAAACTCAGCGTCAGTTCAAACAAAATATAAAACGACCTCAGACATACTGGAGACTAAATGTTCTTCTGTCTCTGCCATATTGTGCAAGATGTGTCTGGCACATTCAGGATTACATTGTCCAGCTTTTCCTGCTTTTACTCAGCCAAACTCAAAGTATCACTGTCAGTGTCAATTTACTTGTTTCTTGTTTGAATATAAGGTTTGTAAGTGTGGTAGAGTTAGCATCAGATCATTGAAATGTTCAGCAGCGGCTAGTAGCTTGGACATTGAATTTAGCTCACATTCCTGCATATCCAAACTCTTGGTCTTCATTGCTGAAGTAGTCCTAATAACTTGCTACAAACGGCTAATGTTAATTTTTGTTAGCTTTTGACCGAAATAACAAAAGAGCCTCCACATGACGCATGGCTAACATGAGCTAACGTTAGTTCTGGCAAAGAAACTAAGTCAAAACGAAATATGAAATTTCCTTCGACATAAAGCGCTGCCTCACAAAGGCAGAGAGAGAGAGACGTAGCCCACATATGCTGAAGCTGAGAGAGGTTTAGAAGTTTACAGGCTCAGGGCCCAAACCGAGGAACAGATGTGTTGTAAAACCTTAATTTTACGCGCTTTAAGGGCTGGCTATGAATTGTCAGTCTTTAATAAAAAAACAAAAAACCAAAAGGCACTTTGATGCAGCCTGTTAATAATCTAAAGGCTAACGCAGTGTCCACAAATGCAAATTTCATCATCTTACTTTATTTAAACTAATGAGATATAGTTAATCTGAGTGATTTTTAAAGGTAGTTTTTGCCACATCAAACCTCGTAAATTCCTCGTCAGATGCTGCAGTTGCTGCTTTCTCCGCTAAGCTAGGCTAAGCTAGGCTAAGCTAGGCTAAGCTTCTCTATTTTAGCAAGACTAAGTTTATGTTACCCCCCTTTCCCTGCATACTGATTAGATTTAGCTGCTGCCTTATTTATGTGGCATAGCAAAAAAACAATTACAAAGGTGTTAGAGCGACGAAGAGGATTTTTAAATTATGAGGAAACAGGAAAAAGGTTTTTATATTAGCATTAGCTAAGGCTATCTTGCTAGCTGATGTTAGCTAGCCAGGGTACAGTCACTGAAGTTTGGTTTCAACCTGTTTTCTGTGTTTTCTTGTAAATTTAATATTTTTACAGCATTTTTTTTTTTTTGGTAACACGTCAAACTCTCAACTTAGTCTTGACCAAGTATATTTACCAAGTACATAGTAAGTGAGTTTTAGCCTAGTAGCTGCTTTTAGCGAAGCGGTGACATGATAAGGAAAATAATAGGGCGTTTAATGTAAACTCCTTTTTGACAAATATAAGGCTTAAATATTTTTTTCCTTTTAAACTCAGGCAAAATATCTGTTAATTCCTCTGACTCAGGTGGAGTCCAAGTGAAAACTGGTCTTCTAACTAATCCCATATTGTGCCCCCCCCCCCCCGGTGATCCATCATCGAATGTAATTGGAGAGTAATGAAAACACCGTCATTATACCGCAGCGCTTGTTATTCCTAGCGAGCGACACAAACGCATAAGGTTAACACAACAGCTTCATTGTTGTAACGGTGGCATTAGAGCGAAAAGCTTAATTGTGACCTTTAATCTGTTGCCCGGGGCATTAAACACTCCGGTCTTGTTAGCGAAGGTGGTTCGTCAGAACACGCCAGATGCCGGTTTTCAGGCCTCGTGGGAGGAAGGCACAGAACATGAGGGGGTTTCTCCTGTAGCTGTCATCGCGACGCACAAGCCCCGACTCGCCTGCTTCGCATAGCAGAGTCTCCCTCGGTCTCGCTCTGACTTAGCTTCAGCTCCGTGCTCTCTCATTAAGACTCCGCACAGAAACGTCTGACGCCAGCTTGTTCGATTCTGATGTTCACGACTGTTTGATCCCCCTAAAAGATGAGAAGATGTTTTTTTTTTTTTTAATTTAAGTAAACCAGAGTGAAGTAGAGTTAGTTCATCACAAGGCCTGTGTGTTGTGTTATCGGGGGCGGGGGGGGGGGGGGCGTCTGAGTCACGTCCCTAACCCCAGACAAAGACTCCCGCCGGTGAACAACGCCGACTCCTTTTCAATGAGAGGATCCCGCTCAAGAGGCTGCGATTGTTTTTGTTTCAGATGAAATGGAAAAAAGGAAGCGAAAATGGGGGATAGGCAGCGTCCTGGGGTGGAATCAGACCCGGCAGCGATATTAAAAGACTATTCCCATTTACCGAAAGCCCAGGAGACTTAAAGGATTTGGAATTCATTGCCAGATCTTATGCATAATTAAGCAAATCCCCCCCCCCCCCGCCCGACCCCCCCCCCTTCCCCCAACCTACCTACCCGGCCACACCCCCGCCTCGCCAGAGGGGTTTTCATGCAGCTCTGCCTCTCAGACACAAGGTTGTGACAGTGCCTCGGCGCTATTAGGGCCAGAGTCGGGCTCTTGTTAGCATTAGATACTGCAGACGATGCACCCACACACACACGCACACACACAAACGACTCCACGCACACTCCTGCAGAAACGCGACATTGTTTGGCCTCGTGACTTCCCTCATTTCCATATTTCCTACCGGCTTGCTGGGACTCGACAACACGCGAGGGTCTGGCGCCCCGCGAAGCTCGTGCCGCCTGCTGTGAGCTGACAAAAGATGGCCCCTGTCGGTGGGCGAGGGTGAGGGAGAGGGCCCCGGGGTCCCTCGGCGTCTCTGTTCAGTGTTTACATGGTTCCGTCTTTCCCTTTTCTGTTTTTCCGGAGTTCGTCCGGGTGCAAAGTCTGGATATTAGGACGCCGTCGGCCACAGGGACCACGTCCTCTGAAAGCTTGAAATGTGTTAGAGGATAAAATGGTTTCATTTCATTAGCTCACACTGCAGAAAGCAACATTGTTAAGAGGAGGTGTTATTTAGGCGCCGTATGAAGCGATACCTCTTAAGTGAGAGCGTTATCTGTGTGGATCCTGGGGGGGGGGCTTTTACACTGCCGGCGACCCCCGGGGGGGTCGTCGTCTCCCACCGCGCTCCGCCTCAGACGCCTCATTAACCATGCGCCCGACCTGCTCGGGTGGAGAACGACAAAAAAAAAACCAACACACAGACACAGACAAAGAGCAACTCCCCGAGCCGCCGTCATCTTTGTGTCTGCTCCCTCGTGTGTGTGTGTGTGTGTGTGTGTGTGTGTGCGTTTTAACCTGCCTGCACTGTGCACCGCGACGCTCGCTGGGATGCGACCCCCTTTCAAGCAGACATGCCCTGAGGTGGCGGGGTGGGGTTTATCGACTGGCCCGTACCCATTGACCCCTCTTCACTTCCCTGCCCTCCTGCCCTCAAACGCAGCCATTCACGATGCCAACCAAAAAAATTACCCCCCCCCCCATGTTATGTTCCCCTCCTTTCTCCTCCCCTCATCTCCCCTCATTTCCTTCCTGTCTGTTGTCAGTATTGAATTCCTAGCTGCAACCCTGCATGTGCATCCATAGGAATCTAGGGAAAAGAAACGCAGCGTTGTCTCCGCGTACCCTCCCCTGGCAGACAGCCACTGAGTGTGGGGGGGGTGGGGGGCATAACTGAGCTAGCGTCCAAAAAATGACCGCCTCCCCATTCCCCCTTGCCCCTCGCCGTCAGCGAACGGCGCTCCTCTTTGTGTGCATCACATTTTCCACCATATGTCGCCGCGTTGCTCCGATGGCGAAGCGCCGTCGCGCATGCGGAGCCGGTTTCCTGTTCATGGTTTGACTCCCTGCGAGCGTGTGAGCGAGACTGTTCTCGCCCCGGTTGTCGCTGGACCCAACAGATGCACGGCCGTCCTAAATTACAACAGTCAGTAGGAAAAAAAAAAAAAAACGGGGGGGGGGTACCTTAGCAGAGAGGGCCCGAGTAGCCCGTCACTCACCCGCTCTCGCTCTCCTCCCTGAGCCCCCCCCCCCAACACACACACCACCTATCGGGTGTTTCCTGCAAATTAGCATTTCCTAGCGGACTCCCTGTGGCTATATCTACGCGTGATAGCCTGGGCCTGAGTCCCCAAATTATCTGTGGCTTAGCGCGATGGTTTTCGCCGCGCTAAGCTGCGATTAGAGCTGCTTCTTGAGCCTGAAGCTTGGGGGGGGGCTTTGGAAATGATAAGGGTGCAGGGGAGAAGCCGCAGCAATCCGAGGCCGACCTCCCGACCTTGGCCCGTTCTCATTGGGTCCTGGCACAGCATCTTACATATTGCCCGTTAAAGAACCCTACTGATGTTTACGCTGCTCTGGCTGATTCCCTTCCAGTTTATCTGGAACCACGTCACCGATGCTGCTTTACAATGAACAGCATGAGAAAATAAAAGTCATTTCGTTATCAGTCAATCCGTTGATTATTTTTAGCCTTGTGAACGGTGTTGCCCGTGGTTATGAAACCAGGGGAAATTATAACCAGACTCCGCAGTTATTCCTCAGAGGGTTTTAAGCAACTTCCAGTGTCTTGGTTTTGGTTTTGGGTTGTTTTTCTTTCTTTTTTTTTCCTGGCCACAGCTTTAATGTCCTGGTTGACTCTCCTCGCGTCTCGCGCTCTCTCACCAGCCTTGTTTCCAGACGCAGCAGGGAGCGGTTTCCCAGCAAACAGGCTCTGATAAACCTGTAAACGTTCCCCACCAACCCCCCCAGCACCAAACGGCAAACCTGATAAAAGCCGGTGAGGCTGGTAAATGTCGGTTTCGCTGCTAAACGTTCCCCTCAGGAGTTGGTGGGGATTCAAAAGGAAGAAAATAAAAATTTAAAGGGGAAAGAGTATCATGCTTTCATTCGTCAGGTGGCCAGAGACGTGTCGTACAATGAATAATTATGTCGTTCCGTGCAAGCGTTTGCACATGCGACCACCGCAGCAGCTTTGAAAGGTGATACTGGGTTTAAAGCCTGTTCTGCTGCCCCCGAATGGCCAAAAAAGGCAACTAACGTTTCAATAGATGGCTTGTTCCGTTTATAAAAGGTTTTTAAAGAAGGGAGGGAAAAATGCTCATCGCAATTTCGCCTCTATCATCCGACCAACAATCTAAAACCCGCAGATTTCCACCCACGGAGCTGAATTTGCGATGATGTAAAGCGGAAAAACCTCAAATTTGAGAAGCTGGAACCTTTGAGGGTTTGCCCCCCCCCTTTTTGATAAACGACATAAACAACGATTTGATTGTCAAAGATTGCTCCTGATTAGGTTTCTTTTGATGGAATAAAAAGAAAAAGGAAAATAAAAAGATTCCGGCGCTGCCTCGGAGATGAGGGGCCCAGCGGGGCCGTGTTTGAAGTGACTCGTCTGCGGACGAATGTGGGAGCTCTACCGAATAAATGAACTAGCTCGTCCTCAAGTGATCAGTGTGAACGGAGCCTGAGAGAACGGCCGTGGCGACTGCTGGAGCGTTGCGCATCTGCTCCTGACACATGTGCATGCAGGCATGCACCACATGCCTGATGTGTGTGTGTTCGTGTACGTGCGTGTACGTGCGTGCGGGCGTGCACGTGCATTCTGCTGGTGGCAGCGTGCTGAAGTGGATCCCGTGTCTGAGCAGTGGCAGCTGCTTCGCCGTCCGCGGGGAAGTCTTGCCTCATGAATTCTGCATTACAGCGCGTCTCGGCGGATTTGGAGCCACGGTCTCCTGTCCCGTCTCTGGTTTCTGCATCTGGCCCTGTGGCAGGCGGGGAAGGAATTTTTCCGCAGAAGTGCATTCTCAGAAAGTGACATAAGAAAACAAGTCGATCTGATGCAAAGCTATGATGTAATTTATCTCTTGCAGCGCCCCGAAATGGAATTTTAATGAGGACTCTTCTTCATCTGTGGTCTCACAGGCTGTTTTTTTCTCTTCTTCTTTCCCCCCTCCGTCCCAGGCCTCGGCCATGGGGGCATCCAAGAGCAAGCCAAAGGATGCGGGCCACCGGACCCGAAGCCTGGACGGCAACCTCGGCTCTGGGGGAGGGGCCGGCGGCCACCACCTCCACCACCTCAGCTCCAATCAGCAGTCCCTGACGCCCATTCGCAGCCCGACCGCGGACGGGGGCCTCGGCGGCGGTCAGCCGTCCATGGCCAACAACGCCGAGCTGGCCCTGTTCGGAGGCGTGGACAACAACAGCGTCGCCTCCCCGAACAGAATCACGCTGGCAGGTGGGGGCCCGTTGCGCGGGTTAGTTTGAACTGTACTTATGCGGCTCGCCGTCCCTCTGATTAAAAGCCCAAACTTTCTCGTCCCATCAGGCGGCGTGACGACTTTCGTGGCGCTGTACGACTACGAGTCCCGGACGGCCTCGGACCTGTCTTTCCGGAAGGGCGAGCGCCTCCAGATAGTCAACAACACGTAAGGAAAATATAGAAAACAGTCACACAACCCCTTTTTTTTCACGACTCCCTAGCTCCTCTGTCATCTGTCTCAGACACATGTTAACACAAATAATGTCAAGTATCGTCCGACGTCACTGTTTTTACACACGCGACGTGAATGATGAAGATGAACTGATCATAGACGTGTCCCAGTCGTCTGGGAGGCTTCATCCCTCGCCGTCTCTCAGGAACCTCCCGTTAGGGGTCGTTCCTGCGGTGACCTGACGACGTCCGATCGCTCAGTCCACCTCTGTGAGGTCGTGGTCGTACCACATGTAATCGAACCCGTTTATGGGGGAGACGCGCTCAGTTTTTTGACCCGGTTCTGCCGGACAAGCTACTGACCTAGAAGGCAGGAGCTGAGGACAATGGTGAATTATCGCAGCGTGACCCAGTAACGGCCCCTGGAGACGAAGACCCAGGGGCCGTTACTGGGTCACGTCCACCCAGGACCCATGAGCCACCTCGAAGTTTAATTTCTCGGGGTCATCAGTTTCTGATTCGTCCAGTTAAATACAATGAGCGTGACAGGCTTGATTCTTTTTGTTATTATTAATATTCTGCTCCTTTTATTTTTTTTTGCACGTTTTTCTCTTAGACCCCTCCTTTTTTTTACCGTATTATTTTTCAGCCATTTTCTCCAAGTTATGTAATGCTCTAAATATTTCAGATTCGTAGCTTTATCAGATGAACCACATTGGTGGGTTTTAGGAGTCTGCTCTGTGTACTCTGCTGTTCTGCCACTGCTCTATTTCTTTAACTGCCCTTTCTCTCTTTCACCGCCCCCCCCTTCATCTCTCTTTCATCTCCATCTTCTCCTTCACAAACCATCACATTTTTTTTTCCAATTCTTTTGAACAGGAGGAAGGTGAACTGCAGGTTTGTGAAGCTTTTCTCTGGAGTATTTTTGAAAGTGTTGTTTTGTGTGACCCCCCCCCCCCATCCCCACCCCCACCCTACCCTGTGCGTTTGTATTCCTTAAAGCGTATACTGTACGTTTGCACTTTAATATACTAGGAAAAAAGGGAACAAACTGCATAACTCTGCATAAGCCCAGTAGTCCCTTGGTGCAGTTGTTGGGGGGGGGGGTGGAGCCTTGCAGCACTACAGTCAATTCAGGTCAACTCGTGCTAACACATCATCGTCTTTACTGTAGATTTTCTGAGCCCCGGTGCTGCAAAGCTACAGTAGCTGACTCCCTGACAAAGGCTCGGATTCCTCCCTGTTTTCATACCCACATGAATGCATGTTTCTATATAATTACATAACTTTTTTTTTTTTTTGACAGTAGACACACGCGGGCTTATATTTATCAAGCCTCTCCGGGGAGCCGAGAGCTGAGTTTACTGGGAAAACTACTTTACTTCAATGTACTGTGGTGATTTCACTCGGAGGGCAGCGGCTAGATGACAGGTCATTCTGTCTGTAGCCTGAGACACTTGATAAACACAGGCCCTAAAAGGTCATAAGCACCGCTTTACTTGTGTTTTTCTTTCTGACGTGTGACGAGCCCTCGTTGAAGCTGTGTGTGTGTGTGTGTGTGTGTGTGTGTGTGTGTGTGTGTGTGTGTGTTTTTCTGTGTGTGTGTGTGTGCGTGTGTGTGCGTGTGTGTGTGTGTGTGTGTGCGTGTGTGTGTTGCTGTTTCCTCGTTGCAGAGAAGGGGACTGGTGGATGGCGCGCTCCCTGACCACAGGAGAGAGCGGTTACATCCCCAGCAATTATGTGGCTCCGTCCGACTCCATCCAGGCAGAAGAGTAAACCCCCTCTTCCTTTTTTTTTCTTTTCTCGCTCTGTCTCTTTTTAATCTGTTTTGTTTTTTTTTAATCAAGTGTCTGGAAGATTTAACACTCAAATGTTTGGAATTTTTCCCTGCTTTTTTTGTCTCTTTTTGAAACAAGCTCTTATTCTCATTTGTTTTAATCAAAACAAAACCTGAAGTATAAAAACCACCATTTGCATTTTATTTGGGGGGGGGTTGTGTTCCGGACTATTATTTGACTGGCTGCAGTGACCTCCCAGAGCCTCAGCTGGACGTCCGGCAGCCTTGCCGTGACGACGAGGCTCCTGGAAGTCCCTGCCCCCCCGCTGAGACATAGTCCTGCACACAAGCCCCCCCCCCCCCTTGGATAAGCGAGACCAGCTGCCAGGTGTAGAATATTATTTGCCGTCTGAATCTCGGAATGCGGAGGTATTCCCCGGAACGCCCGTAATGCATCCACTGCTTTTGCCGCATTCCGCTCCTTGGAGGCCACGCGCTGCTAATCTCTGCTTGCTCATACAGTAAAACTCACACACTGACTTTCCTTTTCTCACCTTTGCCCCCCTCCACCCCCCCCAACCCCACCTCAAACGCTCCGCCAGTCATCTCAGACTGACCCTGGAGTCCAGGTAAGCGGCTGTTGATCTGTAGCCATTAGTTCGCACTGCATCCGCACTGGATTTTACTCTCTGAAAGCACAAGCAGTAAACCCGACCTCCACCTCGCTCCGTCTCTCCTTCCTCTTCCATCCGCATGCATCCTCCTCACCCTCGTCCCTTTGCCGACCTGCTCCCGTGTGTCCCATGTTTTTTTTTTTTTTTTTCCCGCCCCCAACCCCACCCCCAGGTGGTACTTTGGCAAAATCACACGCCGTGACTCCGAGAGGCTGCTGCTGAGCCTGGAGAACAGGAGGGGGACTTTCCTGGTGAGGGAGAGTGAGACCACCAAAGGTAAGCGGCTGGACCCTCATACGCTACGGGTCAACCCCACCCCCCATCTCATCCTCCTCAGACCTCGGTGCTTCCCGAGCCCTGATAAAAATGTGTCCATTGAATCAGGCTTTTAAAAATGTACAAAAATTGAAAATGTTAGTCCTGTTTTTTTTTTTACTTTAAGAGTTTTTGTGGGAAAGCATGTCGCCTCCATCGCCTTGCAACTGGGAAAATACCTTTTTTCTGATTCTAATTCTAAATACATAAAAAAACTCAGGTATCATGTTGCACCAATTTTGAAAAAAAGTCAAAACAATAAGGAGACCCCATTAAAGGGTGGAACTGCTTTTGAAGAGGCTCCAATGAGTGTTTTGACTTGTGGCATCTTCCAACAGTAGCCCAGGGGTTTTTTTCTTAACGTGCAATCGGAGAAATGGGTTTTCGGGGTTTTGCTGCATCGCAGAGGAAAAGAAAGCAAGTTGAAGAAGGTGAAAACTATTTCCTCAGAATAGACATAGTTAATCTATTTTATTGACGCTAATCCTGAAGAATGTTTTAACTTGGAAATTTGTTGTGTGTTTTTTTTTTTTTTAATGCCTACTTGCCATAACTTTTATTTTTACAACACTGATATCCAGGGCCTATTTTATTTTAAATGTAGTAGGGAGTCCCCCCCCCCCTTTTTTAAGGTTACTTCATGTTCTCTTTTTAATGAACTTGTAAAATGCTCAGATCTCAACATGAGGCACAGTTTGAATCCTATGACATGTCTCTCGAAAAATGCGCTCCAAGAGGAGAGGGAAGCAAATTCTTTCTAGCGAACCCCCCCCCCCCCCGCGCCAGCCCCCCCGCTGTGCGCCGTGATGTAAGCGTTGTGGCGATGTGGGTACGGAGGAGAGATGAATCAGGAGGCAGGATGGATGGCGACTCCTGTGGGACTCGGTCCAGAGATGGTTCCGATCGGCAGCTGCTGCAAACACAGTCCCTGTGGGAATCTCTGGCTCTTTATGTGTGTGTGTGTGTGTGTGTGTGTGTGTGTGGGTGTGTGATATGCATACACATATGCGTTACAGGATTTTTCTATTATGGGATGGGATGTATATAAGCTCCGCATAGGATGAGAAAAAGGGGGACGTGGGGGAGTGAGGCAGACAGAATTAGGTCAGTGTGGAGCCGAGGCTGAGGGCCGTACAACCGGGGGCCATAACACACAGTTCAAACACTAAGAGAAGCCGTGTGTGTGTGTGTGTATGCGTGTGTTGGGGGGGGGGGCAACGCCTGGGGCTTCCCTGTGAGTCAGGCTGTTTTTTTTCCACTTGACTGACGCTGCCCTCTGGTGGCGTAATAAGTAAGATGTCCCTAAAAAAAACATCATCTATTTTCTTGCCAGCAATTTTGTGTCTTCCATGATTTTAATGTTTAAGTTAAAAAAGGAAAACCTTTCATTCAGCTGACATCAATGGACGCACATTTCCTCACATGATGCATCATCATTATCCTCATCATCATCATCATCCTCATCATCATGCCTGCCTTTACCCCCCCAGGTGCCTACTGCCTGTCCGTGCTGGACTATGACAACACCAAAGGGCTGAACGTGAAGCACTACAAGATACGGAAGCTGGACAGCGGCGGCTTCTACATCACGTCGCGCACGCAGTTCGCCACCCTGCAGCAGCTCGTCACTCACTACCGCAGTGAGTTCACAGCGCGTGCAGCAATGTGTCTAGAGCGTGGGAATACCACCAATACTGATTCATTCCTGTGTCTTGTGCCCCCCCCCAGAGCACGCTGACGGGCTGTGCCACAGTCTGACCGAAATTTGTCCGGTGCTGAAGCCTCAGACCCAGGGCTTGGCCAAGGACGCCTGGGAGATCCCCAGAGAGTCCCTCCGCCTCGATCTCAAGCTCGGACAGGGCTGCTTCGGGGAGGTCTGGATGGGTGAGCCGTGTTTTTGGTCTATCTCTTAACCCCCCACTCTTCAAAATGCATAATTCACTCTGGTAAAATCTCTTTGTGAAAAGGTTTTTGCATCTTATTGTCCTTTTTTAAAAATTTAATCCTGTTTTTATTCCAGTTGATAACTGACATTCCTCCCCTCGTATGGAAAATAGTGCACGCCATGGTCCTTTGAATTGAATCACTTTCTTAGATGTCATTTGCAATGTTGGGAATATGTCAATAAATGCAAATTTATAATAATGTTAAAGGAAAGCCAATTTTCTGTTTTTAGGAGTGCTATTAATTGGGCCCCACATGACTCTCTGCTGGGAGTTGATAGATTTATTGAATCTTAGCAATCAGTCTTGATGCTTCTCGTTTTGTTTTTTTTTTTTTTAATCAGGAACATGGAACGGCACAACCCGCGTGGCCATCAAGACCCTGAAGCCTGGCACCATGTCCCCGGAGGCCTTCCTCCAGGAGGCTCAGGTCATGAAGAAACTGAGGCATGAGAAGCTGGTCCAGCTCTACGCGGTGGTGTCCGAGGAGCCCATCTACATCGTCACCGAGTACATGGGCCAAGGTCAGCACGGAAATGATGTTTGGTTTTCTTTTCAGTAAAAACTGTATTGGAGTGAATGTGAAAGGCAGAAAGCTCCTGCTTTTGTAATTAAGCTGAGGTAAAGTTCATTTGTTAATGGAGCCGATCGATCGAGACGAGCTTTGATGAGTTTACTGCCTGAAAAGATATTTTTAAAAAGTGCAACGTTATATTTAATCAAAACAAAATGAAAAAAATCTTTAATTAAATTCGCTTCATTATAAACGGGCAAAACTAGAATAATTATTCTAATTAAAAATGTTCTTTTAAAGGCTTTTTTGTTTTTCATTTTTTAATATAACAGTGTTAAATTAACCTGCAGTATGTTTCGCTGCTAACAGGTAGCTTACTGGATTTCCTGAAAGGCGACATGGGTAAGATGCTTCGCCTCCCCCAACTGGTGGACATGGCCTCACAGGTGAGCAAAAAAAAAAAACAAAAAAGGGAAATTTTATATGTATATATATATATATATATATATATATATATATATATATATATATACACACACACACACACACACACACACACACACACACACATCTTCTACTGTATAAGCAAAAACACAGTGCAAAAATGCTACATCTGGAGAGTGGACAGTCACAAACGGCCGCCTTGTTTCTCAGATCGCGTCGGGGATGGCGTACGTGGAGAGGATGAACTACGTGCACCGAGACCTGCGAGCCGCCAACATCCTGGTTGGAGACAACCTGGTCTGCAAAGTGGCCGACTTCGGCCTGGCTCGGCTCATCGAGGATAACGAGTATACGGCCAGGCAAGGTAAGAAACGCGGGGGCGGGGTTAGCTCATGGCTTTTGATTCATTTACACAGTTTGATGTAGAGCAGTGATTCATGACCATTTTTCAGCTTTTGACCTCTCAGAGTGAAGTCATGTCTGCTAGTGACACACCACATTGCACTCTGTGGTTTTGTGTGTGCATGTGTGCATGCATGTGGTGTGTGTGTGTGTGCGTGTGTGTGTGCATGTGTGTGTGTGTGTGCGTGCGTGCGTGGGTGGGTGGGTGTGTGTGTTTGTGTTTGTGCTTGCGTGGGTGCATGTGTGTGTGTCTTACAAGCAGTTCATCCAAAGAGTTCTCTGGTTTAATGGATTTTTACAAGCCCAAAGAGGTAAAAGTGTCCAACTACTTTACAAGAAAAAAACTGGGAAAAATTATGAAGAAATGTTGAAAAAATGTATAATTCTTTTGTTACAGAAGCAATTATTTCTGTCTTTCTCATCCCTCTTGTCATCTTGCGGCCATTCGGAATTGTGAACCACTGACACAGAGGCATCACAGCTCAGGAATTTTTGTGATTTCATGTGGCCGATGTGTCATTCTGTCTCAGTCCGAGCCGCAGTGATCTGATTCCAACCTGCTGATCAAAAACCCGTCCTCTTTCAGGGGCCAAGTTTCCCATCAAGTGGACGGCGCCCGAGGCCGCGCTGTACGGACGCTTCACCATCAAATCGGACGTCTGGTCGTTCGGCATCCTGCTGACCGAGCTGGCCACCAAAGGCCGGGTGCCCTATCCAGGCAGGATATTTCTCCTTTTCATTGTTTTTTAGGTCTATTAGTCATAAGAGATCGCAGCATTGTTTCTTATTTTCTGCCCCCCTCCCCCCCCCCTCCAGGTATGGTGAACCGGGAGGTGCTGGACCAGGTGGAGCGCGGCTACAGGATGCCGTGCCCGGCCGAGTGCCCCGAGTCCCTGCACGAGCTGATGCTGACCTGCTGGAGGAAGGAGCCCGAGGAGAGGCCCACCTTCGAGTACCTGCAGGGCTTCCTGGAGGACTACTTCACCTCCACAGAGCCCCAGTACCAGCCGGGAGAGAACCTGTAGAAAACAAACAAAAAAAAAAAAAAAACAACAACAACAACAAAAAAACAACAAAAAAAAACTGAGCATGTGCATCTACTATGGAGTGCATGGATAAGAAGAAGAATGTGTGAGGCTGTGGGTGTGTGTGTGTGTGTGTGTGTGTGTGTGTGTGTGTGTGTGTGTGTGTGTGTGTGTGTGTGTGTGTGTGTGTGCATGTATGCGTGCCGTAACGGCGTAACGGGGCAGAAAGCCGACGGCAGTCTCGGGTACAATCAGTGACGTTGAGGATCGTCAGGGAGACGTCGAAAGCAACCAGTGACGCTCACTTCCTGCCTCCTTTCCAAAGTCACCGCCACGCTCGCCACTGTGTCAGCGAAGAGGGGCTATTTTCAACGGAAGGGACTAAACTGTGGTATTATTATTATTATTATTATTATTATTATTATTATTTTGTTTGTTTCTTACACGGTGATTTGTTTGTCAATCAAATCAAAACTCTAAAACAGCAGAGCAGGGTTCCACTACCTTCGTCCTAATATACATGCCCCGGACCCTGCTCCTGTATAAATCCATCCGCGCCGATCATTCGTAGTTTCGCTGGGAGTTCAGAGGACGAACTTCGGACACAGGTTCTTGTCCTGCTGACGGCGCCCTCTACAGGATGTCTGTTTCTACGACATCCTCCGTGGGCTCCCGTTTGAAAACAGGCCTCGTCTCAGACCCGGACTCTGTCTTCCAAATAGGCCGCCTGAGAGGCAAGTGTTTCGGATGTAGCAATAGATTCGTGGGACTTTGCGGATCTTCATTTTTAAAATTTTTTTATTTGACCTGGATCAACTGGAAAAGTTTCTAGCCAATTTTTTTTTTTTTACATTTCTAATTGGGCCCCCCCCCCTTGGTCCAACAGATAATCTGTGAGATCCTTGAGCGAGGCCAACGCCCTGGGGCGCGTCGTTTCGCCCTCTGGTCGGACGAATCGGTTCTATAATCGCTGCGGCCGCCGTTACGCGGCTCCACGCGAAGGAGGGGCCAGGACGGGGCCCGTCGCTCTGTTCTCCAATCATGACTTTGCTCACAAAAAAAACAAAACAAAAAAACAGTGGGGACAAAATGCTACTGATCGCTTAACGGTCGTCTCAGGAAGGAGAAGGCTCCAATTCTGCTGCGAGGATTTTTTTTTTTTTGGGCCAGTGAAAATCTCCTTTTTTTGAGGATTGAAATAAAAATCACGTTACTGATATTTGATTTTCTTTTCTTTCATGCCCCCTGATGTTCAATAACATTAATATTTCTAATTCTTTTTCAATCAGCCTCAGCACTTCCCTCGTTAGTGCATCCCTGAGCATGATCTTACACTGGAGATATTCTGTTTCTGCTGTGTTTATGCCTCCTCCTGTCCTGCAGGGGGCAGACCAGGGAGCTTTCCCCATAAACGGCATGTATAGCAAATAAATTGGCATCTTGAAACTTAATTGTAAATATCCTTAATGATCTTTTTTTTTGTATATATATATATAAATACATATATATATAAATATATAATTACCTTTTATAATTTATTCCTTTTTAAAATAACCCGATTGTTTATTTTTGCTGTCAACCTTAATGTTCACGGTACTTTTTAAAGGGGTTAATAACATCCAGCAGGAATGATATTAAATTAATTATATATCATAGAAAAAAATGCTTTTACATTACACTTTTCTTTTGTGCATGTATTTCTGTGAAACCCTCCAGACAGAGCTGTCGCCTCGTGTTCTCGCGGTTGATTCGCCTTTATCAACAAAAAATCAGTTTGTTATCTTTTT
>CM029111.1:16851713-17284213 GCA_016859345.1 Istiophorus platypterus
GAGGAAAGTGTTAAACCTAAGCAGCCGAGCAGCGAGAGCCTTTAAACTCTTGTCTGAGCACGATGTCGCCCGAAAAGAAGGTCGCTTCACCTGTGGCGCGACCAGCCGCTGAAAAGTAACACCTTAAGTAAATTTTGAAGACGGATTCCCTCCGAGCTGTGAGTTCACATTCTGCACCACATATTTATATTGACAACCCACTTCTGACATAGTTACTTGAGTAGAACAGAGGCTACATTCGTTATTTTATTTGTAAAGGTGTTTCAGGCTCCGTCCGCCTTATCCACATCACCGCGGGCGACCTCAGAGTCTGGCCAATAAACTGCTCATCAGCTTTTCACCGTTTCTCAAAAAAAAAAAACCCCGACCGGAGCTGCAACAGCCGGCGGACAGACAGGACGCTGATCTGCAGCTTTCTGCCTTTTCCTCAAATATGGGGATCTGCTGCTTTCCTAGAAAGCGCAGAACATCTCTGGGCTCTGGGCTGTTGGTTGGACACAGGTGAAGACGTCACCTTGGAAAGTATAAATTTTGACAGGCGATTTTTTTTTTCACTGTTTTCTGATGGGAGAAATTAGGCAGATTAATCCATTATGAGCGTTATCGCCAACTGCAGCCTTACATGTGTTGGTTTGGTTGTCTGACTGTGCCTCAGCCAGATGTTTCCGTTAGAACCGTCCTGTCTTGCCCAACCAATGACAGGACGCTGCACATCCTGCGTCAGAGTGTGAGGCTGACGTGTCAGATGTGGGATCTTGAGCGGAGCGGTCACAACTGAGACGAGTTGAAAAAGAAATACACAATGAGGAAGTTGGTAATGACTCAGCCAACCAGGTGACGAGACGTTCTCAGTCTTTCTTTAAATATCTGGGCTGTAATTATAGAGCATGAGGAAGGGACTCGCCGCCAGCACGATAGGGAGAGGATTTACGAGACTTTACAACCACTTCCATGAAAGAAAACAACAACAACAACAACAGGAGCAACAGGGACTTTGTAAACCTTTAATCATTTACAGTAAACCAGGCTCTTTGACCCAGTCATTCCTCAACAGGATGCCCTAATGACACGGTGTAAAATCCTCTTTCAGAGCGAACCAACAGACCCCCGCTCCACACTTTGTCCCCGACCATGACGAGCCAGGGCCCCGTCAATCCCTCACACGCCACCTTCGAGCTCTTCATCCAGGCCCAGACCTGCCAGGAGGTGAGGCAGCGCTTCGCCGAGCTCTGCGGGCTGCTGGACCTGGACCCTAGGGAATTCAGGACCTTCTACATCAAGCTGAAGGAAAGGCTCAACTACTGGAAGGCCAAGGCCTTGTGGACCAGGCTGGACAAAAGGGCGTCTCACGCTGACTATCAGCAAGGGAAAGCCTGCAGCAAAAACAAGGTACTGCCAACAAGTGGTGTTCTACCTTTTAATGTGTATTTAAAGGCTTTTGAAAAGTAGGTTTTGGCTTTTGATTGCTGCCTGTTTCAATTTGAAATTCTTTGATATTGCTCTCGTTATTTCCGAGGTAATTAGAGATACGGTGCACCGGCCCTCGGTTAGGTTATGTCAGGGTCGTTCCAGAGTCACAACGATCGAGGTTTCCCCCGTTTGTGGTCACAGCTACATTCAAACCGCTGAGAAAATCATCTCAACGCAGGGCCTCTTTCAGCAGCTCGCTCTGGATCATTCCCCTGATATAAGTGCTGTTCCTCAGGGTTTTCTGAAATCTGGGGGAAAACACTGAGCAACTCTTAAATATTTGATACCCAGATCCAAATCGAATATGATAAATTTTGGCACAAATATAGCCCCCCCCCCCAAATAACTCCAGTCTAAAAACTTTTCCTGTGGTTTCAGACGAGACGAACCCAACGATAACATGTCAGCAAAGAGTTTTAACAGTTAACTGTGAAGGGCCAGTGGATCAGTTTTCATCTGCTCATGTTGCAGATTTTACAAACAGAATTTGGCCTTGAGGACTTTTGGAACCAGAGTCATCACACGGCTCCATTTTAACTTTACAGTGATTACATTGAAGGAAGATATGAAAACATGTTGGTGCACTAGAATTCCTTGTTCTTCATCATATCGTCCACGCTGGCCGGGTCTCTAACTTCTTCCTCCTCCTCCTCTTCCTCCCAGTGTCTCGTGCTGGGTGCCGGGCCATGCGGGCTCAGGACGGCCATAGAGCTGTCCCTGCTGGGGGCTCGGGTGGTGGTGCTGGAGAAGAGGGAGGCGTTCAACCGGAACAATGTCCTCCACCTGTGGCCCTTCACCATCTACGACCTCCGCGGCCTCGGGGCCAAGAAGTTCTATGGCAAATTCTGCACGGGCTCGCTGGACCACATCAGTGAGTAACCCACGGTGGCGGTGGTCTGCACTTTAACCTCGGTTGGCACTGATCCGCGGAAAGCAGTTGAAAACGAAAGTCGATCAACAGTAAAATTTATCTACAACTTAGTTTACGACATATTTTATTGCTGTGTCAGCGTTTCTGGTGTCTGATAAAGGCTGATGGGGGATTTATTCAATACAAACTAGTTCAATACAATTTTATTATTATTATATATTATTATATATATTATCATCTCAGGTCACTTTTCATATAGAGCAGGTCTAGACTGAACTAGTTATTATTTACAGAGACTCAAAAATTCTCCCATGAACAAACAAGAACTCCCTATAACAGGTAGAAACACTAAACAAATCCCAGCACATGTTGGGGGGGGTCTGGCTCGAACAAGCAGAGATGTATGATAATAATGAGACTAATAATAAGACAAAGTAAAGTAGTAATAATCATAATAATTGAAGCAGTGGTTGGTCTACAGCCATGGATCCAGACTCTGCAGCATCAGAGGCAGAAAAACCTGCAAAAAGCGACGGGAGGGGGGAGGGGGCATAATGGGAACAACACCCCCCCCGACCCCCCCGCAGTCTAGGCCTACAGCACTATAATTAGGGGGATGGTTCATGCTGAGCCTGAGCCGGTCATAACTCTAAGCCTTATCAAAGAAGAAGGATTTAAGCAGAGTCTTAAATGTGGAGCGGGTGTGTCTGCCTCCTGGACCCAAACTGGAAGAGCCCCCCCCCCCCCACCCCACCCCCACCAGTCTGTGTTCTGGGATAACGGTGTTCTAGCGGGGTAGTGGGGTAATATGAGTTCTTTGAGATGAGACAGTGCCTGGCCGTCAAGAGCTTTGTAGGTGAGGAGGAGGATTTAAAATACTATTCCGGCCTGTAAAATAGTTTCCGGGAGTATGAAATGTATTGAACAACTTTACTGCATCAACAGAGCCATCACAGGACGCCCCCCCACACACACACACACACACACACACACACACACACACACACACACACACACACACACACCCACACACACACACCTTTTATGAATTTGGGCCTTTTGGAGCCTTGGTACGTTTGTGATTTGCTCCATCCAACATAAATTTTCCAGGGTTTTCAAAAAAAACTCCAAACAAACAAGAAAGCACTGATCGTATGACGCAGACTCGGGTTTAGGTGATCAAGAGAAATCGATGATGGAAGTGACCTTCAGCCACAGCCCTTTGTTTTTTTTTTTTTTTCTACACGATCGACCGCACATCTAGCGGAGGGAAATTGTGAATCATTCGCGTGTGCGTGTGTGTGTGTGTGTGTGTGTGTTTTCCAGGCATCCGTCAGCTGCAGCTGGTTTTGTTGAAAGTGTCACTTCTCCTCGGGGTGGAGGTGCACACCGGGGTGGAGTTCCAGGGCCTGGTGGAGCCCGCGGAAGACAACGGTAGCTACACTTTACAGCCAGCATCGCACTTCCCCGCTAGTTTTGTTCATTATATCACTGTCAGTCGTTGTTTTTTTATGAATATTTATGTCCCAACGGTGTGTATCAAATTTACTATGAAATCTGTCGGCCTGTTTTTGACAGGCTGGACGGCCAAGCTGAAGCCCGGATCCCATCCTGCCTCCGACTTCCAGTTTGACGTCTTCATCTCTGCTGGAGGAGGCAGGTTTGTCCCTGATGGTGAGACAAACGCATACACACACACACACACACAAACAAACAAACAAACAAACAAACACAACCAAACAAACATACATACATACATACATACATACATACATACATACATACATACATACATACATACATACATACATACATGCATGCTGCAGCAGGGGAGACACAGTCGGCTGCAGTATACACAATATGCAAAGCTGCTGGGTGTTAGACATAGGGCAGAAACTTCCTCCGACAACAAAGCGAGCCCTCACCGGGCCACTGGTTCCCCTTTCTCCTCTGTTTTTCCAAACTCTCAGGTTTTAAGCACAAGGAGCTGCGGGGCAAGCTGGCCATCGGCATCACGGCCAACTTCGTCAACAGGAACACGGCCGCCGAGGCCCAGGTGGCGGAGATCAGCGGCGTAGCGCGCATCTACAACCAGAAGTTCTTCCAGGAGCTGCTCACCGAGACAGGTAGGGGTCCGGGTGACATCCACGGCCTGGACCTGAGGAGGGAGGGGTCGGGGTTTTTGTTTTTGGTTTTTTTTGTTTGGTTTTTTTTGCAGCTGAGTGGCTTTCTGCTGTATTTCAGTGCACTGTTAAAAAAAAAAAGAAGCAAGAAAAGAGGAAATTGGTTGCTTCATATGAACCTTTTTTTGTTTTTTGTTTTTTAAACCATGAAGTGAGAACACAAATGATGATGTAAAACCCATCAAACTGTAACATTTTATAACAGGAGCACTGGTGCTTTTTATTTATAATTTTGTCTTCCACCTATTGTGCCTCGCTGAACGAGACCTACGAGGCTTGGAATGAATTCACACTTTGGGGCCCGAGTGCGAAAAAACAAAAAACAAACCAGCATTGTTTTTATGATCTGTTTCAATCCTCAGCTGATTTCCTGTGATGGCATCAAACCGAAATCCGCCCTTTCTCTGCAATTGACTCTGCAGCTTCGCTTTGAAACAAACAGGAAATGTGTGTCTCCCTCTGAAGCCCTTATCCCACTGAAATTACTTATTTTATTTATCTCTTTATTCGTTTTTATTTCACTCTGACCTCCCATCTACTCCTCCATCCTAAAACCAGTGGAAAAGAATAAGCAAAAACACTAATAATTTTTGCAGAAACTACAAAAAAAACTGCACTTAATATCAGTTGCTCTGATTCACCCACTCTCCTTCCGTTTTTCCATTCCAGGTATTGATCTGGAGAATATCGTCTACTATAAAGACGACACCCACTACTTTGTCATGACTGCCAAGAAGAAGAGCCTGCTGAAGAAGGGGGTCATCAAACAGGTGAGAGGAGCACATCTGTTTTCGAGGTGATTCTTTGATGGACCAGCCAACCCGTCAGTCAGCTCCATCTCTCTGTCCCAGTGGTTGATGCAATAAAAAGAAAAAATTAAAAAACCCAAGTACAAAACATGTCGCTCGGCATCAGAAACGCTGGCCGTGACTCATCAGGCGGCGCCTCTCTCCCCGTGCCGCCCACAGGACTTCAGCAACGTGGACGAGCTGCTGGCTCCGGCGAACGTGGACCGCGCGGCCCTGCACCGCTACGCCCACGACGCCGCCCACTTCTCCACGGGCGGCAGGCTGCCCGACCTCCGGTTCGCGGAGAACCAAGCCGGCCAGCCGGACGTGGCCATGTTCGACTTCACCTGCATGCACCGCGCCGAGAACGCCTCCCTCATCAGGGAGAGGAAGGGGAAGGCGCTGCTGATGGGTCTCGTAGGAGACTGCCTGGTGGAGGTAATGGGGGGGGGGCAGTGGTTTCTCATCTAGTTCAGCCACTTTGGTCCAGACTAAAACACCTCAGCGTTTACTGGATTGGTTGTGATGTAAGATGTTTAGTAGAGATGTTCAGGGGGTCCAGAGGAAATGAATCTAATAATGTGACTTCTATTAATTCCCTGACTTTTCATGTAGCGCCACCATCAGGTCAAATTTTTCATTTGTCCAGTAAAACATCTCCCGGAATGAATCGGCACGAAGCGTTTTACGTTAATCGTTGCCAGACATTGTGATCCTCTGATTTTCATTTTGTTTTTGTTTTTTTTTAATTGCAACATCATTTGGTCTAAATTTTAATTTGATGCAAGATGATCGCAAATAGTGACGTTCCCATCAGCCTGAGTTGTGCTGTTTTTAGTGCTATTAGCATGCTAGCACCCTAAACTAAGAATGTGAACACAGTAAACTTTATACTTTCTGAACATTAGCTTCAAATGCTAACTCCTTCACCATGATAAGGTCATTATTATGATCAGGTTGGCATCTAAAACCTCTGCTGTGCCTCAGTAAACTAGCAGAGAGCTTTTAGTGCTGTACACATATAGATGATAACGGGCAGCTGTTGCTTTTTCAGTCCCATAAGTTTTAACAGGCGATGTGCATCAGAGTGTGATAATAACTCGCTGTGTGAAATGTGTCTGCTCCACTTAGCTGCTACAGTGATGTTCTCGTTCACTGTCGTCCGCAGCCTTTCTGGCCCCTGGGAACGGGCATCGCCCGCGGGTTCCTGGCCGCGTTCGACACGGCGTGGATGGTGAGGAGCTGGGGCACGGGGGCGCCACATCTCAAGGTCCTGGCGGAGCGGTGAGCGGGCCTCAAGCTTCGTGCAACGCCATAAGCAGTGCACGGTGCAATCAAAGCAGTCAAATTTCATCTTTTCAGCAAGAGCAGGATCACGAGAAACACACTAGGTGTCATGATGCCGCTGTTCCCTCCTCCTTCTGCCCGACAACCCAAAATAAATGGCGCACTCCTCAACAAAGTTAAAGTGTTAACTTCAGTTTCATACACAGACAAAACCTGAGGTTCTATTATTAGTACATTTTTTGATTTCAGTTCAGCTGAAATAAGGATTTAGACATTAAAATTTGTTATAAATGGCCTTTTAAAGTACCAGATAAAGTATTAAAATAAAGTGCATAAATGAATCGGTGAGACTGTAGATCTCCTCATCAGCATCTTGAGATGATTAATATGACAGATAGTTTGCTTAATTGCACGGGTGTTAAGATTATTCCAACAGGGCTCCTCGATGTGACAGTAATAAAACAAAGAGGCTTCTGGTATTTAAAAAAAAAAAAACAACAACTCATGTTTTACCTGTAAACACATGCAGATTCTCAGCATTTGAGGAGCAAGACGAGTAAACTTGAGGGAAACTCTTTAGTTTTAGAGTCTGTTTTTAAGCCTATAAACATATAAACAACGGGTATTTTTCACAAACTTTAAAAAAAGAGGGTCTGCCCTCATTTTTACATTTCAGTTTATCTCTCGTGTTTCTAGGCTCTGACTTCCTCTTTCAATCTACAGAGAAAGTATCTACCAGCTCCTGTCGCAGACCACGCCGGAGAACACCAGCAAGAACTACGCCAGTTACAGCATCGACCCCAGAACCCGCTACCAGAGGGTCAACCTCTCGTCCATCAGCACCAGCCAGGTCTGGGCCGTCATCCTTTGTTTACCCGACACGGATTTTAGCACGAGCCCTTGTGTAACCGTCACAAAGATGCAGATAAGAGTCTGGTAAACAGACTCTCTAAACAGTAAAGCAGTGTTAACGGCTCAGACCTCCCTTTCTGTTCTAAGGGAAATAAGAATTTTACCTGAGACTTTTCCGTAGCGGCTTACATAAAACAATAAAATATTCATCAGTTCAGAGCCTTGACAACACTTTGATCACAATAAAAGATCTTTTAATGATTTACCACTGAATTCTGCTGTTGCTGGTTAAAGGGTTTGTTTATCCAGCTCCTAGTCCGTGGACATCTATCAATCTATCTGTCATATATATATATATATATATATATATATATATATATATATATATATATATATATATATATATATATATGACTAATCTACCTGTCGCCTCACGTAGGTGCAGCACCTGCACGACGTGGAAAAGTCCCGCTCACTGAGCAAGAGACTGAAGGACAAGTTTTCTCACATGCGTCAAGGTAAGCTGGTCAACACCCGCCAGCTGTTGTTGTTCTTTCACTTTAGTTTTCACTCCGTTTGGAAAAAAGGACAAAGCACCTTGCGGCCGTCACTTAACGCATCTAGAAAAAAAATATATATCATTTGCAGCATATTTGCGATGTCACAGATGAATTTTCTTTCTTTTTCCTTTTTTTTAAATGACGTGAAACCACGGACAGGACCCAGAGACCCGTTCTGATGAACCGTCTGCGTTTTTTTCTCCCCCAGACTCAGTCAGCGGCTCTGAGGAGCTGTTGAAATGGTGCCAGAACCAAACGGCGGGCTACGCCAACGTGAGCGTGAAGGACTTCACCCAGTCCTGGAGGTCCGGCCTGGCTCTGTGCGCCCTGATCCACCACTTCAGGCCTCAGCTCATGTGAGTCGGAGCGTTTGACTCAGTTGTCTCTGGGGTTTTTGTTTTTGTATTCTTTCTCTCTCTTTTCCAACCTGACAACGCCGCCGTTGAGACAGGATGTAGTGGTTTGAAAGGTGTCAGTTCCTGGGGGTGAAGTTGCATCAGGTTTTTGCATCTTAACTAGTGACATCCACAATCTCAACAGACAGTAACAAAAGGTGACCTCATGATCATATTCACTGTGAAACGACCCTCGATAATTAAAACTCCGGAACAATCCCTGCTTCCTGACTCCTCCCCAGCGACCTGTCGTCCCTGGATGAGTCCGGCGCCGTCCACAACAACCAGCTGGCCTTCGGCATCCTGGAGAAGGAGCTGGGCATCCCGCCTGTCATGTCCGCCAGCGACTTGGCCAACAGCGGCCAGATAGACAAGCTGTCCATGGTCCTCTACCTCACCCAGGTCCGGAATGCCTTCACCGGGCCGGCAAAAGGTAAAAGTTTGGGCTTTGGGGATCTGTGTGTGTGTGTGTGTGTGTGTGTGTGTGTGTGTGTGTGTGTTTGTGTGTGTGTGTGTGTGTGTGTGGGTGGGGGGGCATATTTCAAAAAGGGTTTAACACAGTTGTTGTTTTAATTAATTAATTATGTTAATTTTAATGCTATTTATGAGCTGTTGTCATTCTGATTGTAGCCATCAGTGCCAGCAGCATCAGCTTTACATAACTCTGTTGCTCGGACACCGCTCAGCGTCAGCGTCGCCTCTTTAAAAGGATCAGGTGTCCTCCCACCGAGGGGGGGTTGGATGGGGGGGGGGGGGGTGAGGAGCCGTCGGACGGCCCCTGTCTCTTTAAGAGCCCGTTACCCAGGATGCATCGGGCTGGCTTGGAGAGGCTAAGTGGTGCGTTCAGAGCCCTGCCTCTGCCGGTGTCGAGCCAGCTCCCCTGCGCTAAACCAGCGGCGGCGGCGGCGGCGGCGGACTGAGCCAACGGGGCACGGTCAGGCGCTCATCCGGGGTTAAGGGGGGTGTGAGGGGACTGGCGTCTCCTGAGGAAGGGGCTGGTCTGGTAATCCTGCAGCGGAGGAAGGTTTAATCCCCCGGCTCTTTGTGGCAGAGAGTTGTTTTTGGTTGTTTTTTTTTTTTAACAGTATTTGTTGGCACGTTTGTTGTTTTTTTTTTTTTTTTTTGTGCAGCGCAAATGTAAAGGAGAGCTGAGGTGTGTACATATGTACGTGTATACGTGTGCATGTGTTTGTATGCATGTGTGTGCTTGTTTGCGTGCACGCATGTACATGCGCCCGCACCCTGCCTGCGATGCCGCGCCGCTGCGCCCGGGACGCGGCGGCCGGGCTGCTGCTGCTCGGCAGGCGGTCGGCGGCCGTCATTCCCCGGTGACCCCATCCGGACGGTGACGGAGGAGGTGGAGGTGGAGGAGGTGGTGGTGGAGGTGGTGGTCGTCGGGGCAGGACGCGGAGAGTTTGTAACGTGGATCGGACAAGTTGAATTCCTGCGGCTGTGGTGCCACAGAGAACACGGGTTTATTCCTTTATTTATGGGGAATCTGTACATGGAGGATATGAGGGATAAATCTTAAGTGGCTGTGTTGAAAACTGCAACCAGGCCAACAGTAAGGTAGAGACACCTGAGTGAGAGAGTGTGTGTGTGTGTGTGTGTGTGTATGTGTGTGTGTGTTTGCTTGCGTTTGTTTGCGTGTGCGTTGTTACACTTCTCCCTCTCCCTCCTCCCTCAGACCCGTCCGGCTTCCTGCCGTTGTCCAAGCCCCTGACCCTCTCCCAGACACAGTCGGCCGTCTTGTTCCTGAACAAGCTGAAGCACAACTCTCTGCAAAGACGCAAGGTACGCCCGCCTTGAGGGGGGGTGGTGGGGGGCTGCTCGCTGTTTACACAGCACGGAGGGACGGGTTGATAAGGATATTTTCAAACATGCCTGCAGGAGTTCATGTCCAGGGCCTCGTGTCTGTGTTCTTAAGCTTTTTGGTGACTCACATGTCTGATATTTCTCTCTCTGGGGGGGTAAGATTCCAGAGTAGTCGTCAAAGTGGCCCCGGTGGTGTTTGTTAGTGACCCCTCTCCACATGGGCAGCGTGATCAGGTCATATGTTTGGTCACTGGTTTTTATGGGTTGTCCCTGCAGGAGAAGCTGGCGGCGGAGAAACTGACGAGAGAACAGCAGGCGAGGATGGGGGACGAGGACAGAGTGAGTTGTGTTCGCCTGGGTCCCATTTGGCCCCCCCCCCAGATTCCTCTCATCTCATTTTTTCTGTTGTGTTTTTTGCTTCGCGTCACTCTGCCTTGTGACCCGCACCCTCAGACGACGGCGGCGGCGGTGGCGTCTTCCGTGTCCCCCGAGCTCAGTCCTGCGCCCGAGCTCGAGCCCGTTCCCGCCCCCACCCCGGAGCCAGATGGCACGTCGGTGACCAACAGCGACGAGTGTTACTTCTGCGGCCAGAGGGTCTACGTGCTGGAGCGCTTCAGCGCGGAGGGGAAGTTCTTCCACCGGAGCTGCTTCGCCTGCCACCGCTGCGGCATCACGCTCAGGCTGGGCAGTTACGCCTTTGACCAGGCCACAGGTGAGCCCCGTCTCATATGTCAGAAAAAAATAATTAGGAAACTGCCATATCATTGGGGTAACTAATGGGACACACACAGGCCCGTTTACTTAGCTGCTTTAATAGCATTTGGTTGGATTTCCAATCTTTTGTTATCCCTCATATTTGCTAAATCCAACAGCTTTTGACTAGAAACACTTGATGCTGCCTTGTTGAGCATGAATCACCCGAGTTTCTGCCGTCACACCTGTGGTGTGACGTGTTCCCTCAAAGCCAGGGTGAGATTTTGCTGCAAAAAAAAAAATAATAATTGAAGCACCACTTGTTTGTTTATTCGTTTGCACAGTTAATTATTCACTCTTCAAACCCTTTCTTTTGAATCGGGTTCCTCTTTAGACAGAAAGGAGATGAGTCATTTAAGATGAATACAGCAGGAGTTCTTCCTTCTCTCAGCACATCGAACACTCACTCTGTCTCAGAAGTCTCACCTCCTTTTTCATTATGTTTTTCATCTGCGACCTCGCCCCCCAGGGAGGTTTTCCTGCGAGCTGCATGCCGAGGAGCTGGGGCCGGAGATGGAGCTGGGGAACGGGGCTGAAACGTCTCCTGAGGTGGGTCAGTGAATAGAAGAGATGTAAAAAAAAAAAACCCAAAACACAAAAAACATTCTGCTGGAGTCCAGACTCCATCATATGCTTGTGTTATGCAATCTTCTCTTGCATTATCCTTCGGATGTTACATGATTGCGGCAGTTGCACATAACTAATGGGGAATTTTTTTTCTTCAAAACACATGTAGTCTGTAGATTAATATATATTAATCAGTGATTTGGGGTTTTTTCTGTTTTTGTTTTTTTTTCTTTGCATTTTCAATTGTTTTCTGCTATTTCTCTATGCAGGATAGCAAAGAAAATCACACCGAGACAAATGAAGAGAACGGGCTCTCCAGTGATTATATGCCGTCTCCATCGGACGAGGAGGACGATCACACTTTGGACTGCGGCCCTTCTTCGCACACAGGGTCGCGTAGCCCCGATGGACCGGACACGCCTGTACTTGAATCCAGAGAAGAGCCCCAGGAACCACACACACCAAAAACCGTCACGCATCCTCCGTCTAATCCCGAGACGGCAGCTCTCACCAAGGAGTTGGAGAAGATCCATCTCTCGGTGCCCTACCCCATCCCCAAGCCCCGCCTCTCTCGGCAGACCGCACCCAGCCCTCAGCCCTCCCCCCCAAAAGCCAAACCCCGCACGGTCCACCTCCCTGACCCCTCGGCGACCCCTTCGTCCCCGCCCCCGTCCATAGAGATCTCCAAGGCAGCGGCAGACTCCCGCCCAAAGCAGTTGCTGCGGAAGCTCCAGCTGACCGCCGAGGAGAAGAGCCAGCTGGTGAACCTTCAGAGTTTCAGCGCCGACTCAGACTCGGAGACCCCCGGCGGGTCCTCGTCCTGCTCCTCCTCCTCAGCGACGGCGGGCGGCCCGAGCCCCCCGAAGCCGGAAGGCCTGGACGGGCAGGAGGAGGAGGGCTACTGGAGCGGAAGCACCGCTGGCCATGTGCGGGAGAAGCGAAACCGCCGCTGCTTCAGGAGGAAAGAGATACCGGACGGCCAGACGAGGGTACGGTCCAAGTTTTCCCCCTGGAATCTGTCCTCCCCCAGGATCAGCAGAGACACGCGGCTCAGTGTCCACGTTAATCATCCAGGGAGAGTGGGTAAGTCGAGGGAGCATCTCCCCGTTGATTTTAAATTGTCGGGGGGGGGGGGGGTTGCTGTGGTGTTTTTGAATCAGCCTGGGTTTAGTGTGACACTTGTCACAACCTCCTCTGTTGCAGAAACGACATTCAGAAATGTCCACAGCGCCTCAGAGGAGGGCGCCGACGGAGACGATGACGACGAAGACGACGACGACGAAGATGACGACATGTTTGAGCAAGATGATACAGACCTGTATGATGAGAAAGTAAGGGCGGGGACAGATCCCATGTCTTTCATTCTTAATGCTGCGTTCTTAGCTGCACGACGCCCCCCGTGTTGACGCATCGCCTCTAGTTTCAGACGGTGCCGTCGGACCCCGTCGAGGCCGAGAGGTTCGAGCTGATGAGGATGAGGACGCTGGAGCGGCGAGCCAAGACGAGCGAGTTGCAGCGGCTGCGCAAAGCACAGGTCAGTGTCTCTCCCCCAGAGTGAACCTATCCATGTTTTGTCGGCCAATGGCTTCTCAAAAAAAGTTGTGTATTAATAGAAAATTGTACAAAATCCCTTAACAAATTAGGGTTTAATGACACAGTTTCTCCTTTTTTCTGAATATTCATTGTTTTAAAGTCACACCCTCATTGATTTGGCAATGCCTAAGGTTACCGTGGTAACAACAGATTCGGCTTAACACCTCAGGCCCCAGCTCTCAAGAGGCAGAAAACACTCCTAGTTTGTCAGAAGTGCGACGGAGAGCAAGCGGTGCATCGGTTTTACAGCAAAAACAAGCCACCTCGGGTTGTTTTGATAAAGGAGATGATCGATGATGAGCTTATTTTCATCGCAACCCCATCACCCATGGTCTGATTTCAACAGCCACAGGTCACAGTAGAAGGAGCTTTGTTACCTGTCGGCTGCTCCTTCCCGTCCCGTTAAAACCTTGCAATATTCAAAACTGATCCACTTTCCCAAAAAAACCCCCAAAACCCCAGAATGTTTTATTTTGTAATCGCATTTCCGATGAGCAATCTCCGTGACAAACGTTGACGGCTTTAAGTGTGAAGCAGCAGCAGGAAGCACACCCAGCTCAGATGTAATGTGAGGAGAATGAATGGCGACGCTGACGATGGTAAAAGAAAAGAAAAGAAAATTACCAAAAGGCAAAATGCTGGATCACGCGCACGAGGAGAGAACAGAACATGATGCGCGCGAAAGCTGGTTTTAATCCGCCGTGCAAGAGTGGCAGGCTCAACGCAGAGAGGTAGTCACTGAATGCAAATACGCTGAAGGCTCCAGCTGCTTCTGGACGAATGCAAGCCGGGAATAGTGTCAAAGAAAGGGGGGGGGTGAAAATCATTAAAAAAAATTTTAATGTGCTGGTCAGAGTTTGGTGTTGTGCCTTTCTCATGTCTTTTTTTTGTTGTTGTTGTTTTTGCGGCGTTAAAGTCCATCCAGAGGAGACTGGAGGAGATCGAGGTGACCTTCAAGGAGCTGGAGGACAAAGGCATAGTGCTGGAGCGGACCCTGCGAGGAGAAGCTGGTGAGGGCCGAACGCTAATGGGAGGCGCGTGGTCTTAAATCCCTGATGTGATAAAGGCTCCTTGTTTTTATGTTGTTTTATTTATTTATTTATTAATTTATTTATTTTTAGTTTTTTAATAAATAAATACCAATATGTTTTCCAAGAGCACAACAGTTACAGCTGACTTTCACCCAGACTGTGATCCCCATGTGATCAAAGTCCAGCTAATATAGTTTGTAGTAAATGAGGACATCTCTCCTGTGGAGGCAGGAAAATCTAGAGGGAAATTGACAGAAAAGTCCCAGTGTGCCGCTGTTGATTTTAGCAGCTGCCTTGCATATGATTCTGCCAATGAACAACCAGTTGTTCTCTTAAAATCTGAACCTAATTAGTACTAGAAACGCTGCTCTAAGAATATTAGGTACGTTTATGTGCGTTAACGGGTTGAAATGGTAAACTTTGCATTTTGTAAGTCAGCTGAATTTATGATGAACGGCCCTCAGGGTTCCTTTAGAGGTGCATTTTTTTTTCCTAAGGGCTCCTAAGTTTCTATTTAGACACACACTCTCTCACATGGATGTTATGTCACAACTTCTTGTTCCATTACACATATTTATCCAGAATTTCCATACGAACCCCCCCTTTTTTTTTTCCTTAAAGGAGCGTTGATTAAACACTTTTTCCGCTTCCAGGCAGCAGCGATTCCCCCGACATGATCGAGCAGTGGATCCAGCTCGTGCACAAGAAGAACGCGCTGGTGTCCGAGGAATCCGACCTCATGGTGGCGTGAGTGCAGCAACTTTTTCGTTGAAATTCAGACAGCGGCTTTTTTGGCTCGCCGAGGCGACACGGTAGCCAGAGGGTCCGTGACCTCAGGCCTCCACCTCGAACACACACTGCTGTATGTCCTTGCTGGCCCTCTGCAACCTCACAGTCGGACCCTGTTGGTCGTACGGCCTCGTAACAACCTGCAGCCGAGGCGAGATGTGGTGTTGACGTGACTCTGCTGATGTTTTGTTTTTTTCCTCCTCTCAGGTCTCGACAGCTGGAGCTTGAAGACAAGCAGAGCATGTTGGAGTTGGAGCTCAGGAAATACATGGAGCTGAACGGTGAGTACGTGTGTGTGTGTGTGTGTGTGCGTGTGCGTGTGCATGAAAACATTTGTTTTTGAAGTTTCTTGAACAGGCTTATTGTTTTTTGGTGCAGCCAAAGACAGAAGCCCAACTTAATACAATCACTGCGTTTTAAAAATAAACTATTTCCCTGTACGTAAGACAATAATAGAAACTACGTTTGACTGGCCGTTTCATAATATTCAAGGACAAGAAATTTATTTTTTCCCATTTCCAGACTTTCATTTTGAAAGCAGCTGGTCTAACACTGGCTCCTGCGGAGAGCGATGCATGATGGGTTGATTGTAGCCCAAGTGTTGGGAGGCCTTTTAGTCTCTTCAGGTCCATTTACAGTGTCTATCATAGCATCTTTTAGAGTCGTACATCCTTTTAAAGGGTAGGTTCACATTTCTACTCTGTCTTAAAGCAATACTCACATGCTGGTGTGTATATCGAAAGCGTTGTTGTTACAAAAAGATTCTTCTTCTCCAAAGATTTTTCAGTGTAAGAGCTGGGGGATAAAGTCCCTTTAAAAAAAAAAAACAAACAAAACATTGTAAATGAATAGAAGTTCATCAGTCGTGTTAAATTGGTATTTTCCAAAGTTCCCCTCTTTTCGATACAAAGCTCCCTCATTGTGGCTCCATGGACAGTGTTACTGTGCCAAACTGTAGTGAAAAGTGATGGTAACAGAAATGGGGATTTTTTCTCTTAAATAAAACACTTAAGTAGATAAACTAAAGACAGTTGAAGGCTCATATTAGCTTTGGCTAAACTCTGAAATGCATTTTTGCACATCAGTTGGTGTCTTTGGAGCCAGGTGGCGCCATTAAGATTATTCTTTTAAAATCTGCAGGAGTTCCTGATCGCTCCTTTTAAAAGTTTTATTTTTTGTTTTATGTTTTTTGTTTTTGCTGCCAGGGAGGAAATAAATACCTGACGCATAAACACAAGTATCTCTGGGAAACTTTCCCAGCTGGACTAGTCTGAGATTTCTTCGTATCTTTCAAAAGTATTTCTCCAATATATTTCTTGGACATTCTCTCATCTTTAAAGTTGGGCTTTAATCTGTTAATTCAAGCCTTCAAAAACTTATTATTTTGTCCATTTGGGGGCAGCAGAAGCAAGTGGTGAATGCAGCATTGACTTACTGTATCATCACTGTTTAAAGTGATATGGCAAACCTGTCAGAGTCCAGTTATTTATTTATACATCCAGAGCTTACGGAAAAACATTAATATTCATTTGAAGTCATATTTCCCACCACCAGGAGAACGTTACTTCAGTAATGCCTTTCTTTTAGCTCAGTTTTTTGTCTCTACCAACTCCTGAGACTAATCACTGTGTCTTTAGCTGCTAAAGGCTCCACTAAGTTCACCAGCTGGTCGCTAACTGTGCCCTTCTGCTGTTTGGTGCTGGGCGGTTTGTGTGCGGTTGGGTTTTTTCTGGTTTTTTTTAATAGAGCTTTTTAAGCTGAAAATGACACTGTGAGATCCGTGAGAGTGAATGAAAACAGCAGAGTTATTGTCGAGTCCCATGAACAATCGGCTGAAACCCTGCGAAGCTCAGTAAACCCAAGGGAAGCTGCAGACCCGGGTGACGCTGCTACACCTTCGGTATTGGTTTTCAGGTTGTCGCCGATGCATCGTCGCCATATATGCACTGATCATACCCGCCCCTGAACGCGCGTTTGTGTTTTGTCCGGCAGACAAGACGCCGGGGCAGCAGGCGGACGAGGACCGGGTCCTCCAGGAGATGATCGAGGTGGTGGACATGAGGGACTCCCTGGTGTCCTTTCTGGAGGAGAAGAGGCTGAAGGAGATCACCGAGGAGCAGAAGATCTTCTCCATTATGGAGGCCAAACGGCACTCGAAGACGGGAGCTCAGGTTCACTGGGCATGAGGCTGTGACGCATGCATGCACACACAGATGCACACAAACACACAAACTGTCCTCAGCATGAACCTGTATTTGAGACTTGCTGCTTTCAGACTTGGAACCCGAAACTAAACTTTTTTGCAAAGCCAAAGACGATAAGGCATCGTTGTGGGGTGGGGGTGTGTGTGTGTGGGGGGGGGTGGGTGTGGGGGGGGGGTGGGGGTGGTCCCTCAGCGATTGGGATGAGGAGTTCAGGCTTCACAGGCCAGAGGCAGATCGAACATAAGTTGCAGCGTGGCCCCTAGAGGGAGACAGAAACCTGGAGATCTGAGGCTTCGGAGCTGACGTGTCCGACAGCCCCCTGGCTGAGCCGCCGCCTGCTGTGGTAAAGGAGCCGCGGCAACAGAACCCATTACGGGGGGGTGTGGGGGGGGTCTTTAGCGTCTGCTGCACCGCTGGACAGCCAATTACACAGCAGATAATCAGTATCTGGCCTCAGATTCGGCCCGGTTCGGTGTCAGACACGTGTGCGAGGCAGCGTGAAATGGAAAAATCCAGCAGGAGCTGGAGGTGCCAGATTATTTTTTTTGGGGGGGGGGGTGAAAATAGAAGTTCAAGAATGAGGACTGATGTACACAGACATATAATATAATGAAACATATCATAATTTTATGTTTGATATTTGTATATTAAGCAGAATAATGATGGAAGTTATAAAAAAAAAGCAAAAGTAGTTAAAATATTATAATTACAGTAAAATTTACTTCCCTGTAGTTTTTTTTTTTATGTTTCTCATCATTTGAGTTCTGAATGTTGGACGGATTCCCGTAGCACTTCCTACTTGTTGGAGAGTTAAAACTCAGGGGTCGTGGTTTCAGTTCTCCGGGGTCAGAGTTCCAGGGTTTCCACCAGTGGCCTTCAACTGGAGTCGTCCACTGTTCCGGTGGGGGCGTGTAATGTGAACACGGGGTGGTGGTTTTTTTTTGGGGGGGGGGGGCGTTTTTCCATTCGTACGCCAGTGGGGGGCCTGGGGGGCAAACTCAAGACTAAGAGTGGTTTCGTTGATGGTGAGGAGCCTTTACGCTGTATGTTTATTGTTCCGCAGCCATTTTTCTTGCCGCCTGGAAGCACTTCACAGTATCAAATATCAAAATAAAGATCATGCACTTTTGTGGGGGGTTTCTTTTGTTCATTTGTTTGTTTGTTTTTTTTAGTTTTTGTGTCTCAGAGGTGTAACTGATCTTCCTGGTATTCCCAGGTGTCCTGCATGTTCATTTTTCTGGGTGTGCAGCCGTAACCTCGGCCCTGCAGCACCTATGCTATAGTCCTATATAAAGGGTTTCTGGTGCATACTTGATCGCAAATAAACAATAAGCCACTGGAAAGAAATCAGCTTATCAGAGCTGGAAGTTGTACTCGGGTCATTTACTTGAGCAAAAGTAGCAACACGACAACGTAATAGTAAGAGCACAGGAGCAATGTTAGAAAAATGTGCTTAGAGTATGAAAAGTAAAAGTACAATGTGAGGCTATTCACCTGTCGAAGTGTCCTTGAGCAGAAAACGAACTCAAGATTGTTGGGCCTTTGCCTTCTGTAGAAGCTTACTGCTGTGTGTGTGTGTGAGAGAGAGAGAGACAAATTGTAAAGTGCTTTGGATAAAAGCACCTTATAAATTCAGTGCAGCCCATTTACGGCCATAAAACTGGATCATTATGCTTGATGCATTAATGTATAAGCAGCATTTTAGATGGAGCTAATGCGCACTTCTTTCTTTTGATGTGGAATAAGTCAGAAAAAAATCATGAGTCACATTAGAGTATGTATGTAAATTTATAAAAGAAATGGTTATGTAATTGTTAATAGATTTTTAGATTAAAAATATGAAAGCAAACTTAAGCCCTTTTACAGATTCACACCCTGAAAATGTACAGAAACTTAATGACAAACATTAAGTCTGAGACAAGACGTCTCAGACTTTTGGACCCACTGTACTTCAGTAACTTACGTTTGTTTGTTTAGTTGTTTTTTTTTTTTAAAGTGCTATTCTGTAAAATTACCCTTCAGATGCTAAACAAATAAACTCTGCGCACGGGCTTCATCACAGCAGCCAAATAGGACAGTGGTAATGACTGAATGATTTTTTTAAACTCAGAAGTAGCCTTTTTTTTTTTTTTTTTTTTTACAAAGGCATGTTTGTTGACTGGCTGTAAAGATTTATCTGATCTTATGGAGGAAGTCCATGTGGAGGGTGAGACTATTTCTGGATGTTCTGAAAGGAAACATAATGGTGAATAATTACAACAGCCCCCCCCCCCCCACACACACACACACACACAGCTTATAAATCATTTCTGTGTTAAAAAAAAAAACAAAACGACTTTTTAAGACACTTCTCACAAAGACAAAGCTGATTTTTTTTTTATTTTATTTTGGACCAGTGATTGATTACTTTATAGAACCTTTTTTGTCATTTGTTTACCGTGCTAAAATATCACACAGGGATGAGTAGTTTAATGCAGGTACCGATTTAGATTTAATCTCTGGTTATGTGAGCAATTAACAGTTTTAGCACCAATTAAATCAACTCGTTTGACGGTTTATACGGCAAAATAACTCTTGGTTGTTTTATTGGAGTTTAAGCCTGGTCCCCATTGACGAATTGTTTACTGCGAGTCTGAGGATGCGATGAATTTTTTTGTCCTCAGTGTGTCTGTTACCAAACAGGTTATATAAGGCTCCGAACACTTACCTGATCCCTTTAGCTTAATCCCATTGACCATTAATTTGGTCCCAATGGAGCTCAAGAGGCCGAAGTGGCGGTAATCGCCGTCCCTGAGGACAATGGGACAACTTTGCCTCACATCATTTCAGTGACACGACTGAAGCTGGAGCTTCAGATAATCACCAGTGACAGGAGGTTGGAAAGTTCAAACTTATCCTGTTAGTCCGTCTTGTACATGATGGAAGGTTTTACACGAGCCAGGCCTGGTGTCAAGTGTTTTATCAGGCCATATACACACATGCACGCACACACTACTGTAGAGGTGGAGGAAACATTCACATCCTTCAGTAAAAGAATCTGGACCCTAATATAAGTAAAAGTCCTTCATTGTTAAGTTTATTTAAGGAAAAGTACAGAAGTCTCATCAGCAGAATTACAAGTGTTACTGATTCAGAATGGCCCTTTTCAGTCTGTTATGAGATATTATTACCGATGCTTTAATGTGTAATGTTGGATTTCAGTGTTGTAGTTGGCAGGTAGCATTTTACTTAGCAGATTTTCTTTTCCACTTTTTTTGAAGAAAATATGGGTTTAAGGACTCAATTACTGAATAAAACGGGTTATTTTACAAAGCAATGCATCATATTTTAGAAGCTCATTCTATGTTTTACGTGTAAAATCTTCATCTGCAAAGTAGTGACTCCAGCTGTAAGATAAATGTAGTAGAGTAGAAGTATGGAGAGGTACTAGTACCTCTATATTGATACTACTTAAATACTTTACTTCCCACCACTGGGTTGTGTGTGAGGGCCTCCATGTTTTCATTGTACCTGAGTATCTGACTTTATAGGAGAACTGTGATTTTTCTGTACTAGATTTTAATCAGACAAATGATGCCGATCCATTTTATTTTTTAATCTTTCTATTTCCCCAGTGAACTTAGGAGTTGTAACGAGAGAAGTGTTGAGACTTGGTATTAAAACTTTTTTGTTATTGAATCCCAGTCTGAAAAGGATCTGCAGAGGTGAATTTTAGGAATCATGATGATGATGATGATGAAGATGAAGAAGAAGAACTGCTTTCTGTGAGAGGATCTAGATGCTTTGTCAGCCGTCAGGCGTCAGTGTGATGAAGGAACCTTCATCTGTCAGGTCAGTTCAAATCACTGCATTTGCCAAGAAACTGAAATGTCATCCTGTAATTTTATCCATTAGAAGTTTCTTAATTTATTTTCCAGAAATATTACATCGCAATATTTGCTTATATTACAATATATATATTAAAATATAAAATTACTGTTATATTAATATACTGTGATAACACCTTCTCATAAGACCGACCACAACTGATTCTAGTGATCACAAAGCAGTTTGCCAGTTTAGTGTCTGATGTAAAACAATAGAGATAAAACTCCTAAAAGAAAAATATACTCTGTCGTGGCTTCAGAAATGAAATTGTATAATTTTATAGTGTAAGGAGTGTAAGATGAGAATGGGTGGGGGGGGGGGGGGGTATTCTCCACAGTGAACTTAAACAGTAAAACAGCAGCCTTGTGTTCACACTGCCACTGATCATTTTCAGTGTTTTAGGTTTAGTACCGGGGTGATGTCACGGATTATAACAAACCAATCTCTTTTACAACTGCCCCTCGGTGCTGCTCAGACACCCCCCTAGTCTCAGCCTGCGATGGGGGGGGGCGCCGACACTCTCATTACGGAGGCCCTCGTTTCCCTGCGGGGGCCCCGAAGCCGTCTGGACCCTGACTGGGAAAGACTTTGACAGATGGGGAGATAAAAAGAAAGAAAAGACACCTGAGACGGGAGATGGCCGTGGCAGCCTCTTGGTCCGGTATCCATGACAACAGGACCAGGCTCTCCAGCTGCTGAGGTTCGCTTCCTCCCTCTGCAGCCAGGCTGCATGCACAGCTATGAAACTGGGTTAAAATCATACGAGAAAGTTGTTGTGGTTGTTTTTGTTTTTAATCGAACCTCCAGGACTCTGCAGTTCGATTAGAGACATTTATGGACTTTCTTCCTCTCTCTCTCTCTCTCTCTCTATATATATATATATATATATATATATATATATATACTTTTTAATTGATGATAGATTATCTTTTCATTTATTTAAATTATTTTACGTGGCTCAGATCAGGGCCGGTTGTCCCGTGCAGCGGCCGTGTCCTTAACGTGACCCGTCCTCTGCCACCGCGCAGCCCGCGGCTCTCGCCGTGCGGCCGTCGGGACGAACACCTGGTGCAGATTAGCGCGTAAGCCCGTTAAAGGCTGCGCCCGGAGACCGCGGCGTGCGGGGACACGAGCCCGGGCCCTAACGCCGCTGCTGCGCCGGTAGAAAGCACCGCCGCCCGGGACCCGGGGGCGAGGAGCCGCCCGGGACCCGGGGTCGAGGAGCCGCCGGGTGGATGTGGGCGACAAGTTTCCACACACACACACACACACGTTTCCTGAGCCACCTCATACTATGGCGTCTTTTACAGACGGTTTGCAGGATCTACCGGTTTCCCGGACGGAAGAAATCATCTTCTAATGCTGCATTGATCATTAATAAGCTTTATTTTAATGAGTGAAACTTTCCAGGTTGCCAGGTTGTGATGCTTGATTTGTCCTTTTTCGTTCCTCGGGTGAACAACTCCGGTGGATCATTTCAGCTTTCAGCTGCATATTCGACTGATTTCTGTGAAAATCTCTCTATTAATACTCTGAGTTCTTGAAAATTTTATTACATGATATAAAGAATGAACAACACAACCAGAGGGGATTTTCTCAGCTTTATTAATAGAAGAGCTAATAACTGGTCTATAAATCATTAGTAGATTTTTTTTTTTTAATTTGTATTTTTTTTTATAGAATTCAATCTCCCTTTGGAAGTTTTCATGTTTTCTTATCCTCTGTCTTGAAACATTGAATAGTAGATGTGACCTTTTTGACACTGAACAACAGAGAAAAAGACCCCCTCATGCAAAGTACCCCCCCATCACATCATCACTGATGCAGCCAATGATTTTCAGGAGACATTGAATTCGCCAATAAAGGGAATTCAAGGCTTTAACTGCTGCCAAAAGGTACCAAGGGGGTAAATACATGGTCAAGCAGTTATTTTGTATTTTATATTAATAATCAATTTAGTAGAATCACTTTTTACTTTGATATTAAAAGCTCTTTTTTCTGTTGAGCAATTTTTTTTAGGCCACTTCAAATCTGCAACTTTTCAAAGGGAGCAAATAGTTTTTTACAGGCACATCAACGAGTTCATCCATTGGTTAAAAACCCAGAAACACTCTATAAACGGCTGCCTCGTTAGAAAGTGATGCTCTGTTGTCATGGCAATATCCCCAGATGTGGCAATGATCTCCACCCTGCCTGCACATGCACATAGAGCGAGCTGTTCTCTCCGCAAACCTGCAGCTGTAATAAAAAAGATGACTGCTGCTGCAGGCCAGAGAAACCACCAGCAGCAGAACCGTCGGGAGCCTGAACCGGAGCCCAGCGCCTTAAGGTCTCAATGAGCCACCCGCGGGACGGCCGGCCCCTCCCCTCCCCTTCCTCCTCCCTCTCCCCCTCCCTCTCCCCGAGGCTCTCCCCATGGACGTAATCTCCGACTCGTCAACAGGTATTTGCACGGTCCCGGACCGGTTAATCTGCCCAGACCTCGGCGAGCTTCTGGCAGGAGAGTCAGAGCAGAGCTGCTCCGGCGCAGAGTCTCTAGGTGAGTCCCGGTCTCCCGGTCTCCGCGCTGCCGGTGGATAAAAACCTCTTTCTCCTTCTTATTTTTCAGGTGGATTAGTTGGATCTGGTCTCCAAACCTTTGTTGATGTGTTTGTTTTCATTTGAATAGCTGCAGCTGTCTCTGGTGTGTGTGTGTGTGTGTGTGTGTGTGTGTGGTGGGGGGGCACTGATGCCTGATTTGTATTGCTGTAGTTTTGAGAGGATCCGTTTCAAAGCTCAGCATCGTGAGACATTTCATGGTTCCACGTTTGACTGCGTTATGGCTCCGCTGTCAGCGCTGCTTGGCTCAGAGCTCGACCCGGACACCAGATCATTTTTGCCGCAGAGTGATCTCTCTCCGCGGCGCAGGCAAGCAGCTCGGTCCTGCCTGTGGCATGAGAGCAGGGAAACGGGGTGGGGGTTGGGGGGGGGGTTGCACTGTCAGGACCTGCCTTTGCTTTCTGTTGTTGTTGTGTGTTAATGCGCCAGGGTAAATACGCTTGGTTCGACCTTAAAACCCACAGGCAGAGGGAAGAGCAGGGCGCATACGGGATGACACTGTTTAACTATCTGCTCTGTTAAGGAAAGATCTGAAGAAGACAACTCACTACACCGAAACCTGGATCCGCGGGTTTTCCTGTTTTTTGGGGGTTTTTTACAGTGCAAAGTAGTTTTGCGCCGCTGTTTGTGGGTCCGGACTCATTCTCCATCATTCAGTGTGTTTCTCTGCGTGAGGGTCAGTGTCAGAAATAGCTGATAGTCCGCTCCTGTGCACAAGTGGTACAGTGGTCCACTGCTGGGTCACGCCCCCCCCTACCTGCAGACTAACTGCAGGGGAAGCTAGAGTGTGAGTGTGAGAGACATGAGGCCCCCAGAGCCCATCAGCGTGTGAGCAGAAACGGTCCCTGAGAATCCGTCCAGGGATGCATTATTATATAACTGTCATTGATGCATTGTGCTGCGATGCGTTGAGTTAATGCGGGTGAGACAACGTGAGAATGGGAAAATGACACTCAGTCAAGTTTTAATCCTCCTGTTATTCCTAGATCTCCATTTGCTTGTGCTGTTAATTTCAACAAGTATCTCTTTAGCGGTAGTTTGGATTTATTTATTTTTAATATCCTGCATCAGAAGTCACTTGTCCGGGGATGTTCTCCGGTATTTATACCCGGGACAAGGTCGGGTCCCCAGATGAAGAGCCACTAATCCCTTATATAAGAGAAAAGAGGCCAGGTAACCAAACTGGGTAACCTGTTCATTAGCAGCGTTTTCTAATCCTCCTCGGCGCCTAAAGTCAACCCTCTAATCCTCATAGGTTTCTGTAATTTAGCATTAAAAAACTGTTAGTATCGTTTAGCATAAGGAGTGAATATTATGGTGTGATTATTTTCTTTGTGCAAGAAGTATTTAAGTAAATGTAAAGTTTGTTATTATTGTTTTTATTATTATTATTATTATTATTATTATTATTAGACAACAGCTTTGATGGTTTGTTAACTTCCTTATAGACATTTTCCCAACGGACCCCATTTACTTTCCTCCTTGTCTGACACATCTGACAGAAAATCGCTCGGCCTCATTCATCTGCGGCGTCGCGCAGTGCCAATCTGGGCCCCGGTCCAGCGCGGGCCAGGCCCGGGCTCTCCCTCCCGTGCGCCGGTCACCGGCCCGGATTAGCTCGCCCGCCCTTTTGTCTGCCAGACAGAGGACCCGGTGTCCGTCTCGTCCGCTGCGTCCTCGGCGCAGACGGTCTGAGCGGCGGCGCAGACGGAGCCTGAGCCTCCCGCGTCTTACCCTCGGTCATGACATCTCGCTAATCCCCAGGGGAGACTTTATGACGATGATGATGATGAAGGGGTCGGGACACTGGACGAGGATTAACGCTGCCCCGGCGCATCCCCGTGCAGAGGTTACGCATCCTGAGTGAAAAGCAGGGGCCCCCGTGGGACTCGGGCTTTCACTGACACCTGTTCTCACGTCTTGCCCCCCCACTAAAGGAATCCCTGTTGAAGCGTCCGCAGACATGGGTCGCCAGGAAGCCGACTGCGTGTGGAAGAAGAACACAGAAAACATCCAGGAGGTTTTCGACTTCATGGAGGAGCTTGGGTCGTAAGTGCACTGAATTATTTTATTTTATTATAAGTAGTTCTATAAGTAGTTTATAATATATATATATATATATATATCATATCATATCATATCATATCATATCTGGATGTTTTGCTCCAGTGATGTTGAAGGGGGTTTGGGTAGGACCTTCACCTCGGGAACATGTGTCCGGACCACAGGCTCCCAACGCGCTGTTTGAGTCGGAAGGGCCAGATTACCGCTTTGATTGGATTAACCTGATTAACTTCAGATTAACTCCAGCGAGGCCTCGGACGTGGAGACTGTGAGAGGTCTGGCCCCGACTCTACGGCGACGGTTCGCCCGGCCGTGAGGGAGGTCGGCTTAGCCGTTCATTCACAAAAACCCCAGAACATTTGTAATTCACGGAACAAAAATGTGCAGAATCAGATATCGGAGCGAGCAGAGCAGGAGAAATGAGCCATTTAATCTATAAATCGATCAAATGAATCATTATTTAGGACTTTTTTTTTTGGCAAAATGACATCAGCCTGTTGATGGTGCAATGTGATCCGATATGAGGCCCAGTTGGTCCGCGGCAGTTATACGTATGTTCCCAATTAATATGGAAAAACAGAGTGTGGTTTAGTGTTTGGGTTTTTTTTTTGTTTCTCTTCCTGTGTCCCATCACAATAAAGGCAAGAGAACCCAGAGGGGAGAGGAGATTACGTAGAACAACAATTACAGCCTTACCCATGGGGGGGGGGGGGGGCTCTTCCTCGTAATGTTAACAACATCCTGATGGTTTCCCCAGCAACCGGGACGCAGTCTGAAAAAAAAGAACACACACACACACACACACACACACACACACACACACACACACACACACAAACACACACATAGCAATTTTCCTTCCAGTCAACATTTTTTTTAACTTATAAGCCTGTGCGTTAGTCGGTTCCTGAGGGCCCTTCATGTTCAGGGGCCTTGATTGATGATGATTTCCCTTGAGGGGGAAGAGATTGAGTTCCGTGAAACGAGCGCAAATTAGCTGAGCGATGGGATGCGGAGTTATGGTGATGATGCTGTTGGTGATGGGTGGGTGGGGGTGGGGGGGGGGGCAAATTGTTCCCCGCTGCCTGCCGGTTAAGCACACACTCATACAGCCGTGTGTGAGTGTGTGTGTGACAATGGCAGCTGCAGCAACGCCGTCTGAATGTGACACTTATGAGCGCATCCAATAAGCAACACGTGGGAAATAAAGCCTGGAAGCAGTTATAGTTCCCATTGTGATGATTATTAAATAAGGCGATGAAGGTGCCGTCGTCCTCCTGTGGTCATTCGCCTTGATCTCCAACGGTTTATAGTCTCTCATCCTCCAGGGGTCAGGGGTCATCACCTTACAGACAGAGGAGTCAAAGGCCGTGCTGCGCCTGCAGCCCTTGACCCCTACCTGTGTGTGACCCCTGGAGCTGTTGTGGTAGATGAGAGCACTTTGTACCCCCCCCCCCCCACACACACACACACACACACTCAGCATCCGACCTATGCACACAAGGCCCGAGGCCCGCCGCTGTTTTTTCCGTTGCGTCAGGGATAAAAGCTTCTAATCCGCCAAGTGGGAACAATTATTCCCAGAACGAGGCTGAAGATAGCGGGACACGGAGCGACACCGAGAACAATAAACCCCTGACATGTGAACAGTTAAGCCAGGGAGATCTCCAGCAGATCCTGATCCAGGCCCTGTTGGTGTTGCGATTTTCTGCTGCGTGTTTATTTTTGATTCTGATATTCACATTCCTGTATGATGCAGTTAGATGAGGGGAGGTAACATTATGAAAGCCACAGTGATTAAGCAGCTCTAAAAAAAAAAAGCTTATGTCAATTGTGTAGTTGCATAGTTTGGCTGCAGCATTATGTATAGTTAGGAATATTCCCACAGTCATTTTTGTACTTTTGTACCGTCACAGACTCGCTGTTCCCCCCCCCAGTTTCTTGACCTATTGTTAAGCTTAACTCACATTTCACACTAATTTCCTTTGAGTCAACACTTTTTGAATTTTAAGCTGGTGCCTCGGTTGATTTCTGATTTTCGGATTCGTACAGACCCAGACTCGCTGCCCCCCCCTTCCCCCAAAGGCATAAATGGGACTCATGCACTGTTATTCTAAATCGTGGCTTTTCGTGCCTTGAGGAACTTGAGGAACTTGAGGAACTGGGAGCGAGCAAAGGCGGTCACCGATTGGTTGAGACCTGTAGATCCCTACGGGCGGCCGATACCACCTGTTGACGGGGGGCCCCATGAGGCTTGGAGACGAGGCCCCTTTTACTCCCCCTGCACAAGCTTCACGGTCTCCATCACTAACCCCCCCCACCTCTGTGCTGATCAACAGGGGGGCCTTCTCGGAGGTGTTCATGGTGAAGGAGAAGAAGACGGGGAAGATGTTCGCCATGAAGTGCGTGAAGAAGAAGCAGAAGCGGGACCTGAATCTGGAGAACGAGATAGCCGTGTTGAGAAGGTGACTCCCCCAACTCTCCTTTTCTTCATAATCCTGTCAATCTGCTCCCCTTCTTTCTTTCTTTCTTTCTTTCTTTCCTTCTTTTTTTGGCCCCGGTTTCATGTTGATAATGTGCGGATTTGCGTATTTTGTCTCCCGAACAGAATCGAGCACGAGAATGTGGTGGGGATGGAGGACTTCTACGAGAGCCGGACCCATTACTACCTCGTCATGCAGCTGTGAGTTTGTTTTTTGTTTTCCCCAAAGCCACTAACCTCATCATCTAGAAAAGGATCACGTTGCCTCATTAGAACCGGGTCATTAAAATGTGATGTTGGTGCCCCCCCTCCTCCTCCCACCAGCGTCTCTGGCGGCGAGCTCTTCGACCGCATCCTGGACCGGGGCGTGTACTCGGAGAAGGACGCCAGCAGGGTGATCCAGCAGGTGCTGCAGGCCGTCAGCTTCTTGCACCAGAACGGGGTGGTGCACCGTGACCTCAAGGTACGAGGCCGACGCCCTGATATACACGAACTGGCGCACCAGTGCATCTTTTGGGATAAAGCCAAGTTGCATCATACACTGCATCATACATCAAATAATTAAATATACATGTTCTCATTGCAGAGACTCTTCACATCAATTTAATTATATTTTATTTACTTGCCATGGTATGCTTCACTTGTATGCTCCATAACAAGAACAACATGGCCAAATAGGCCACTTATTTTTGTACCTGACCACCTTGCAACCACTATTTACACCCCCGTCCATCAAGTATCTCTACCTCCTTTTCTTTTTGCAGGGGTCCCAGGGGCTATTTGAAAACTTATGGTTATATTTTAAGACTGTAAACAAACGATAAGGTCTAAAGGATTTGTTCCGCATTCCAGGGGAGTATGTTTACTTGTTTTCAGGCTGAGGGCTCCGTGAGAAGAACAAAAGCACTCTCATATCTGTAAATTCATCACGCTACAGCTGGCAGGCAGTTAGCTTAGCTTAGCATAAGGACTGCAAACAGAGGAATGGGGGGCAGCACAAGCTACAAGCTGCTAAGCTACACTAACCAGCTCCTGTCGTACCACACGGACGCGATAGTGTCAGCGATCTTCTGGCCTAACCCTTGGCCATCTCTAACCCAAAATGTGGAGCTATTCCTTTAAGTTCATTGTCAATGAGCCCAAACTTCTTCATTTTTAAATTTTGCTTTTAATGGCAGACACATCTCCATTTTTTTTTTATACAATATTTAAAATTTGTTTCACTGCAGGGGAAGTGATACTTTGAACGTGTGTGAACAGATATCCTGTGTGTTTGCCCCCCCCCCGCAGCCGGAGAACATCCTGTACTACAGCCAGGACGAGAACTCCAAGATCATGATCAGCGACTTTGGCCTGTCGAAGATGGTGGACAACGACATCATGTCCACAGCCTGCGGCACCCCAGGATACGTGGGTAAAGACGTCTGCCTCAGTAATGATGTATGGATGGAGTATGTGTGTGTGGGGGGGTGTCAAAATGGGTTAGGGAAATATAAGGCACAAAGGACAGTGCACACAATATGTAATTTTTATACTGTACCAGTGTTTCCCTACATACAGGCCTAATTGGAGAACTCACTGGCTTTTTGTTTGTTTGTTTCCTCACTTTTAAGCTCCTGAGGTTCTGGCACAGAAGCCCTACAGCAAGGCAGTGGACTGCTGGTCTATTGGGGTCATCACCTACATCTTGTAAGTATTAAAAAAAAAGAAAAGTCAGCAGCAGCGAAAAATGTCAGGAAAAACTAGAAGGAAAGAACTTGAACCCGAACCTTCTTGGTCGCTCAGACTGTAAATCTGCTCCAGGATTTCCTTCTATTAAGTGGAGGGATTTTCAGATCAGACACCTGCTGCTGCTGCTGCTGCTGCTACTGGTGTTTGTGCTCAGAGTGACACGGTTACCTACATACAGGGTAGTGATGCAGCGACTGAGCCGCAGCACCACCTAGTGAGCATCTGACGTACAAAAAAAAAATGCTCACACTGTTGGCCTGCACATATACTGTAATACAAAGACATGCACCCTAATGTTGATCTGTGGAATATTTCTTCAGAGATCTTTTTTTCTTATAAATGCTAATCTTTTCCTTGCAGACTCTGTGGTTATCCCCCTTTTTATGAAGAAAGTGAGACCCGACTCTTCTCCAAGATCATGAAGGCGCAGTATGAGTTTGACTCCCCCTTCTGGGACGACATATCCGAATCCGGTAATGACACCGAACCTCACAGCCGGGGACATATTGTATATCCCCCCTGCTTCTGCTGCTTTATTCCTCCTCCACGCGGAGATCACCCATAGCCCTAATGCTGACCCATCTTTCCATCCACACAGCCAAAGACTTCATCCGTAACATGATGCAGAAGAATCCCAACATGCGCTACACCACGGACCAGGCGCTCAGACACCCCTGGTGAGCGTCATTTTTATCAGCCCTGTGTCATGGTTTGATTCTGATATGAGTATTAGTGCTAATGCGTTTATCTAAAGTCTTAAAATGTCCAATTGTTGCTTAATTTTTAACCTATAAATTAGTTTTCATTATACGAGTAAATGATTTCCTGCACTACAGTTGCATTTTTTTGGGCAGTTAGATTGTGCTAGATGTATTTTCACTCTAAAAATGTCCTTACAGGCTATTGTAGCATGACTAAATTGACATGTGATAATTCAAAATTTGGATTGTTTTCATCTCTTGAAAGTTATGTAAGTCTAAAATAACTACTGAGTGTTGCTTTTCACCATGCAGCTCATAATCCTTAGTTTTATTACAGTGATGGAAGCTCCAGATTTGTCGTGATAGTCATGGCAGAAATAGGTGTTGAGCGCAGGAGGCTGGAGCTCATCCACATGGCGTTAGGTCAGCCGAAGGATGCGGGATTAACTCCGACTTGAAATAAATTTTAAGCGTTCCGTCCTGTCCTGTCATCTCTCTTACAGGATTATCGGAAAGACGGCCCGGAGCCAGGACATCTACTATTCTGTCAGCGTTCAGATCCAGAAGAACTTTGCCAAGTCCAAGTGGAAGGTCAGTCCTCACTGATTTCCTTGGCTTCGAGGTGGTAAACCCATTGAGGACCTGCAGTTTATAGCAGATTAATCGGGCGCCTACCTCAATCCTTCCTGATTAAGGGCAGTTTAATGGGATATTCCTCTGTAATCAAAGCCACTGAGTGTTGTTGTGGGGCTTGTTAGTGTCAGGGCAGCCATGGTAGAGTTCAGCAGTGAAAAAAATGAGTCTAAAACATGAGTCTGTCTATTGTTTGCTCAGGTCTGATGTGGAAATAAACTGTTTCCTAAGTGTCCTCACAGATAAGCATTGAAAGCAATGGCTAGTAGTTCTCTTTTCCATTCTGTTCTTTACGTTTACTTCCCAGCAAGCCTTCAATGCCACTGTAGCCATCAACCACATGAAGAAGCTGCAGCTGGCGCATTCGGAGCTGGTCCTGAGGAAGGCCAGCATCCCCGACATCAAGGTGACCGACCTGTCCTCCCCGACAAGAAGCCGCAGATGCGCCGGGCCCGTGCCGGACAAGCCCGACCCCAGGGCGCAGGCAGAGGCCGGCGGGAGCGCGCACGGGACGAACCACATGTCCCTGCCCGTGGGCCCCGTCGAGCCGAAGAGCCACTACCACTCGCTGAGAGCCAGCCAGAGCCAGTGGGGGGCGCAGCACCCGCCCACCATAGCTGAACAGGGCAAGCACGTCTACCACTCGGAGCCCGCCAACCTGAACGGGTGCGTATCGGCGTCCCCTGAGGTTCTGAGCCCTGACTCTGTGACCGCAGCAGGATTTACTGGTGAAAGATGATAAAACTTTGCTGTTTTTGCTCTCAGGTATGGGAAGAACCGCAATGGAAAGGCTGTGCAGACTGGAGTTTGTTCCGTCATGTGAGGGCTGCATGAAGGTTACGTGGAACAAAAGCATTTTTATGTGGTAGGTCCAAGTGAACATTCACATTCATTCACAGTAAAATTATTTACCATATACAATATTCTGCAAATATATCATATATAGATTGAATAGTAGTCATTGTACTGCATTTTATAAAAATAGTCTTAAAGGAAGGTAGAAATACACTAATACAATTGCAAAACATATACACAGTCCTTCAATCTACAGATATATTATTGTCCCTACAAGCCTATGGTCCAACCACACACGTGTTTTCACTTAATCTGCCCGATCAGACCTCGTCTCAGGTTTGTTCATGCTGCTCCCTCGCTCCGCTGTGCAGTTTTATTTTACCTGTTTGGTGTAGGACGACTTCATTAAAGACCTTTTAGACCCCCCACAGTAGATGTTTTTGACCTGTCGTAGCTCAGTTCTGGTCGTGTTTTCATTTTTTTTTTTTTTTGTTTTAGTTCATGGAGTTTTGTTGACATGACATAATTGCCAGCTTTCCCCTGAGAAGAGGTCTAATCAGCCAGAGTAACTCGACTCTGTGTGCGCGTGCAGGGCCTTTAATTCATTCTGTTTGACAGCATCATGTGTTCCAATGTATGTTTGCTCCGCAGGGGAATATTAGTAGAAAAAGCCTGATTATTCATAATTTAACATGGGGATAAGTTAAGAAAATATCTAGATCTAGATCTAGATCTTCATGCTTTGTTTCATTTTCGTCTCATTACAGACCAATCGTCTCACTCTGTGTCTTTCTTGCTTCTGCAGGTCAGTGTTGCTGTGCTGACTCAGCATGCAGCTGTTTTGTGTCAGCAGCCCCCCCCCCCCCCCCACGCCCCCACCCTCACCCTCACCCTGTACTGAGAATGAGGAGTGGACGATCGTCGGACAGACACTGATTTATGTCTGCGAGGTCCATGCATTCTGTGGGACATTTTATTTTGGAAAGAGTGCCTATGAAGCTTCCTGACAACCACACACACATGCACATGCACACAACCACGCACACATACACACACACACACACACACACACACACACGCACACACATTCAGATGCATAGGGTAGACTTTGGTAAAACAGAATGTATTTCACCCAGTATTCAGAGAGTTGTCTCTCATAGCGGGGGATATGACGGGTGCACTTGGATTTTCATCCTGTTCAGGGTTAAATGGTTGCTGACCCCTGGCGTCGTGACGGCTCATTTCACAATTTCATGACTTTTGATCGGGTTCCTCTCATCGTGGTTACGTGACATTGAAATAAAAAACATTCACAACGCAATAAGACGACTTGTTCCCCATCGTGTGCAAAGCGTTACCCGTAGCCGACCTTCATCCGTGAGCACGGTAGAGTCGAAACAACTGGTCAAATATATTCTTGTAAAGTTGCTTTCAGTTTTATTTTTTGTAAAGTATTTGCTTCCTTTTTAAAAAAAAAAAAAATAAAAGAACAAGTAAAAATAAAAAAAAGAGCTACACAGAGTTAACGTGAGTTAATAAATAAAAACGCAAAATATGTTCAGACTGAATCATTAAAGGTGTAAATGCCACAAGTATATCCCTGACTTGCCAATTCGTAGCTCTCTCATGCTTCAACCTGCTAGAATGTAAAAAAAATTCCTTTACATCTGCTGTAATAGGTTTTTCTTCACTTCCTCTAAGTGCTTAATTTCCGACAGTCTGCTTCTTTTCTCTGCAGCTGCATGTGGCTTTGTATTGATGCATTAACAGATATTGATTTCTGTGTTCTCACAAATAAAAAATGGGCAGAGTTTGCATATGATTTTGTCTCGACTTTTGTATTTTACCCGGAGAAACGACGCCCATTGTCATCTGTTGAAATGTAATAATTGATACAAAGAGGGTTAGTAAAAAGGAAAAGGTAGTATAATTTCAATAGTAGATCAGTAGAAAAATGGTGTTCATCTCCATGATACCTGTTAGTTGTTGCCACTAAGGCACAAAGCAGTAGGATTTAAATCTTAGGTCATGAAGAATTTGTTGAGGATAAAACATTTTATGAATAATGTTTTATTCGATTTTCCTGGCAAATTGGTCCATTATCAGTTACTGAAGATTTTAAGGTTTTTTTCTCCGATTTCCCTTGCAACTACATGGGAAAGTGCAATTTTTTCAAATTTAACAGAGAAATTAAAACAAAAATAAGTAATGAATAAAAGGAAAACTAACCTCTTTCACCTGACCCTGTGACTTAGCTGGGGATCCTTAATCAAACCGACCTCCAAACCAATTACCCGGCTACTCTCATTCACTAGATTACATGACACATCGGCTTTCCGAACAGGGCCTGGATTAACAGGAGCGTTAGGTGTATTTAGAGCGTCGGGCCACAGCCAAAGTAAATTAACAGTGAGACGACAGATACTAAGCACGTCTCTGTAACCGAGCTCACTCTGAAAGCTTATCAGTGTGGATTTTATCGTATCTGCTTTTATTGGAACATTTGAATCGGGATCAGAAGCTGGAGATCCTTTATGGATGTTACCATAAAGGGCCCTAATTTTATTAAGTTTTTCCCATCCTGCATCGTACCATAAGCCATGGATAACCTGCTTTTGCTAAGGTGGAAACAATAGGAAAATTCTATTTCAAATAATATATAAAAAATTAACAGATTCTATTTTCAGTGATTCAGCTTCTTAATGCCAGAAAACAGAAAATTATTGTGTGTGTCATTTCTTTTGATTTTTTAAAAGCCCTTTAAAACACCCAGCTACAACCTTTTTCTCCCCTGAGCTGTTGAAAGAGTTTCCAAATCCATACACACTGTACACCCTCCTCGGCAGCCCCCCCCCCCCCCAAAAAAAAAAAAAAAAACACAGCATGGTTAACTCGGTGAGGTCCAGTGTGGAGACAGACCATCCATTCAGGCGGATGGGCCCAGGAAACTGGGGAAAAGGTCCCCAAACAGACTCAACCTTTTTCCCAGCAGCACCAAACATGAAAGTCCAGGATCCAAGCGCAGTCGCTCAAAGAGGAACAGTGTTGACGGCGTTGGCCGTGGCAATGTGAGCCCTCTCTTTTTTGAGGAGAGGGCCTGTGCTCCTGAACCCGAATAAAACGGGGGGAAGGGTTGCTCTGGAATTTAGCCACATTTCATCACTTCAGAGCAAAAGTTCAAATGTTGATCAATAGCCACCAAGAGACTATATGCACCGTAAGTGATGTGGGGGAGTTTTTCTTTCTTAGTTTTTAGTTTCTTTTCTCTGTTTGGTTTTTTTGTGTTGCAATTATGGATATTTTGTAATAGAATATGGAAAAGCAGGCCCCAATGCTCATGCTGGTAGTTGTTTGTTTTAGTGTTGGTCATGTGTTTTCTAACCCTTTTGGCCCTTTGCGTTCTTGGCTTGAAGTGAGTAATGGATCAGCTGGTAAAATAAACACAGGTCACAGATGAACAGTCATGATAGCAGTTCTGAGGCTGACAGTGGAATGAATAGCATGCTAATGTTTAGAAGGTTTAATGTTTAACATGTTCACCTTCCTAATTTAGCGAATGCTAACATTTGCTAACCACCACTAAGCACAAGGTACAGCTGAGGCTCATGGGAATGTCATGGGTTTTGCATAGATTCCTTCACAAGCCATCATACTGCACAAATGAAAAAATTTAGACCATGTGATGGTGTAGATGAAAATTAAGGAAATCACCAAAGTTATTCAAAATAATCCTTTGGGGACCATGAAAGTCTGTAGTCCCAGTAGCTGTTGGGGTGATATGAGATGTTTCAATTTAAAAAAATATCGGCCTCATGGTGTCGCTAGAGGAAAATTTATAGGGATGACCAAAGTCAGTAGGATTCATCATCTGGGAACCAGGTAAAATTTTGTGGCGTAACCATTGAGAAGCTGTTGAGATATTTCAGTAATAAGTAAAAAACTTGACTACTGGTGGCGCTAGAGGAAAAAAGTCAGAGGATCACTACAATCAGTAGGTTTTATCCTCTGGGGACCATGAATGTCTTTAAAAATTGCAACCAATTCAGTCATTTTGCTGAAGTGGGGGGGCGACCGACAGCCAGACAGAGCGACCGACATCTCCGTCCCTGAAGCCACTAGCACGGCTAAGAGTCAGTCTGAACTATAGGCCACAGTGCAGAACATCTGTCAGTCACTGAGCACATGTCCAGCCAACACACAGTCGTCCAGATGTCACTTTCGCTTGTGACACACGTCTCTCTGGGACAAAGATCAGACACATTTCACAACTCGCTCGCCCAACCCCTCCCCCCCCTCCCACAGCGAGGGAACGAGGTCAAAGGGCGTCGAGTGTCAGACGAGTACACACACGCACACACACGTACACACACACAGGTTAACCCCTGCAATCTGTTCCTGCTTCACCGTCAGCTCCACGGTCAGGTGGCGCACACGAGCTGGAGCAGCTCAGGGCTGCATGATTAGGGGGATTCTATGGAACCTTATCCACTAGCCCACCTTTATCTCCCAGTGCTCAATAGGGGCTATTCCATGTTTAGCCTTACAGTTGTCAGACAGAGTCCGTCAACCGATAAATGGGGCCGGTTTCCCGCGGTTTCACTTGCTGTGATTGGACGCCGCTCGGGCTCTCCTGATGGGGATCAACGTTTACGGTGACAAGCCACGCAGCACGAGCCAACCGCTCATGGTGTTCGGTGTTTTTACTCTAGCCCTCAGGATCACCGCAGGGTTGGCGCTCTTTATACAGAGAGACAGACCTAACAAATAGAGACCTCACATGATGACACATGCACAGTTGCACCAACAGGGAATATTTTTGCTGCACTTCATGTCCTGCAGTCCAATGCCCTTTAACCCAATCATGACCTAATCTCCCAAAAAGAAAAAAAAGATCGCAGCATGAGTGGCCTCATGAATATGCACATTTTGTCGCCACTGTGGGAGTTCACCACACCAGGCTTGTGTTTAAAATGCAGGGTCTGCCTCTTGCCTCTCTGCCTGCGAATGCCTGACTGGGCCCGACACTGAGAAATAGTACGAATTCGGCAGCGAGCTTCAGAGTGAGTATCTGCCTTGCTATCGGTGCTTTATTTAGATAGTAGAAAGATTTATTACGGTTTATCCCAACCGATTTGTTTTCAAGTAAATCAACCGTCCTTGGACAATTCTGTCTCGGAAAACATGTGTCCAATTTCTGCTTTTCCATCAACAGACTAATCGAACTGAGACAAACATGGAAACCATTGGCGAGATCATTCCATTTGCCAGGGAGATACTGAGCCAGAGGCCCAGCAGGGGCATGTTGAAGATCTACATGCTCGGCTCCACTCTGGCCATGCTCGGAGTGGTCGGCGGGCTGGTGGAAACAGTTCTCCTGCCGTTCACAGGACAGGAGACGGTCGAGGATGCGCCGATGGAGTTCATTGTGGAGGGGAGCGAGGAGAAGAAGCGGGCGTTGAGGTCGCACGCTACCTCAGCTCGACCCGAAGTTGCGGAGGTGCCGGAGGCGGCAGTGATGGAGGCCAAGGCCAAACACCTGGTGACTGCTGGGCAGAGGAGCTCGGCCACCCGCTTACACGCCTCTTAAAGAAACTCTCCTGATGTTAAACGGACACTACAATTACAAAGCTAATGGCGATGGTGGTCAATGAAATCACCATGCACCAAGTAGAGGCGGTTCCTTTCTACTCCTTCTTTTATTTCAGATTTGGTTACACAGCCAAATCCCCCCCAAGTCGACTGGGAAAAAAAAAATGATATGCGTGGATACTATGAAAACTGCAGGGCACAGTGAAGTCTGGCTGCTGGGCAGCAGATACTTGTGGATGTGATGTGATGAACTTGTTGGCAAAATTGTAACGTGTGTGTGACTGAATTCATTTTGAACCCTAATAAACCTATTTTATAAGCTACCAGCTGATTAAGGTCATGATATCAATGTGAAGACCCCCCCAAAAAAGATCTATTAATAATGACATCAAGAGGAAAGTATCAATTAAAGGGAATCATGGTCCAAACTAATTGTCTTTATAGATTCATGTGCATTATTTTCGTGACTAATCGATTAATAGATCGGCCTATAAAATTGCAGAAAATAGTGAAAAACGTCTCTCACAACACTGCCATGGTGACACCTTCAAGTTGCTTATTTTGTCCAAAACCCAAGAAATTCAATGTACAATGACTAAAACAGAGGGAAAGCAGAAAAAATCCAGACAAATGATAAGCTGGAACTGGGTTACGATTCAATAATGACTTAAATTGATTATCAAAATATTTAGCAATTATTTTTCTGTTGCAGTTTTACCGGAGGAAAAAAACACCTTTTCACATCATGAGACGTGATGCTGATTAAAAAAAGGGTCGTTTTAGTTTCACTTACGATAAACTCAACTAAACTCCGCTGTAATTTCCAGCGCGGCCGCTAGAGGGCGCCGGCAACCCTAGTGCCGACACTTGAACTTCCGGTCGTGTGGCGGAAGCCGCGTCACGCAGTCACACCGTGTTTACCAACGGCGGCTAAATGGTCGCCGGAGACGCGACGTCGCTGCCGCCACGAACCGCTTTATTTCAACGAGCCTGGTCCAGATAAGTCCGGATGGCGGATCCCGCGGTGGCCTCGGGAGCTTCGCTCAACGCTGGAGGGGTAAGAGCGGCCTTTTGGAGCCACCGCCGTGAGCGGGACGTGCCCGGGTGTAAGCGCGTTAAGCTAGCAGCCAGGCTCACCTGTGCTGGAATGATCGTTAAGTTAAGATAACGACCGTCGATCCAGGAATTAACCTGCTGCACCTCGTCACAGACTAACACACGGTCACCGGTATGGCTAATTCGTCTGTCAGTGAGTTAACTTTTACATGTGTGGGTTGATGTTAGAGTGTTTGCTGTAGGTTCGCATCCGTGGGCTCATTTCTCTGCGTATGTGTACGTGTGCAGGTCAGTCACGTCAAACACAGTTGTTTCCAAAAGTTTGCTCCTATCACGTTGTTTGTTGCGACGACAAGGAAAAAAAAGTCCCAGCAGTAAGAAGACAATTAAAAGGGGTTTTCCTTCAAATGCTAATGCGCTGTTACGTTTTATTCAATGAAAGTTAGAAAAAGGAAAAAAAAAACAAACAACGAAATTGGCTGGACATGTGCAAAAGTTTGGACACCCAACCAAGTCAGCAGTCGAAGCTCCTCCGGTTTTAGCTAAATATCAGTAGATACTAGATGAAAGATGTCCTACAGTCAGACCAGAAGGTGAAAATGTAAAGAGGCTGGTATCTACAACAGATCACTGACCTCAAAATCCAGCATGAACTGCTTCAAGAAACACAAGCAGGGGCTTTAGGAACGGTCCTCCCCTGAACTAATGGTCATTGAAAATCTGTGGTAGATCTTAAACATGATATGTAGGAGCTTGTATCTCGGAGCTTGAAGGCGGTTACAACGATGTCTGTTTATTTCTGTTCACTTCAAAAATCAGCAAACTATGCAGTGGACCCAGGAGTGCCCATATTTTGCATACACATGTTTATAAGATGATGACAATGTTAATACTGTTACATTCTTAGTTTATTTGGCTTCTCAAAGAGCTCAGTATATTCAATTGTCAGGACAGGTCAGTTTTATTTACACAGCCTAATGTCTCACATCACAAAATTTGCCTTTCAATATGTGCAGCATAAAGCAGCCTCAGTCCTTAGTGCCTTGAATCACATAAGGTAAAAATCCTCAGAAAAAGCATTTAACTGGGGAAAAAATGGAAGAAAACCTCAGGAAGAGCAACAGATGAGGCCCCCCACCAGCACGCTGTGATCAGCAAGTTTCCATATGACATTTCTGGCGTATTTTCTCACCTGCTGTATCTTTTATTTTCTGTGTTTACTTAGCGGGGGGGTGGCAGTAAAGCAGCCTCCAGTCCAGCAGAGAACTACTACCTGGCCAGACGCCGCACCCTGCAGGTCGTGGTCAGTGCCCTCCTGACCGAGTGTGGCTTCGAGAGCGCGGAGAAGGCGGCGATGGAGACGCTCACTGAGATGATGCAGAGCTGTATGTATGCATCCCAAAGCGGAGCTTTTCATACGCTGCGGATGAACCACGTTCGCTTTCCTCAGAGCTGCGTGTTTGAATGTTTTTGTGTATCATGTTCAAAACACGTCACACAGCCATTCTCCAGCACAGCATGCTTAACAGACATGTTCAGCCGACTTCCCCTCCGTCGGCTTGTGTCTGATGATGGTAATGCTGATATGTACTTGTAGTAAGTAACATGACAGATTAATAGATAATGATTGTCTATAAGGAAACGGGTGATAAACACAGATGTCACCCTGATGAGGACAAGATGACCAAAAAAAGTTTGTTAAATAAAGCAATGTTTTGTGGTGGTGTACTGGAGAGAAAGTATACTATGATATACAAATTTATAAATTGATTACCAGGGCAGAGTTGTGTGACGTGTTTTAATTTTTGATGGACATGCACTGAAGATCACACTGAGCTGCACTTTGCTGAATGTGAGGTGTCAGCGTCTGAAAATATTTATGTGTGAACCAAAACTTGGAATTATTCACATCTTCTCCTGCTCTTTAATCTCATGATAGGTCGCATCTCTATAATTATCTGGTTTGCAGGGGTTGAGGTTTCTGTTAAACTGTGTCCTGACTCCTTGTGGAGGTCATTCATCATTATTGTGGTCATTACTGAGTAATGGTGAAGCCCTGATCCTGTCTGTCGGATTGGCCCCGATACTGACCTCACAGTGTCAGACGCAACAGCTCACATTAAATGCAGCTGTTTTACCTGTAGATATTAAAGTGTTTGGTGTTGATAAGCAGAGACTTTTCTAAAACACAGTGTTTTGTCCTTCTTTTTTTTCAGATATAACTGAAATCGGTCGCTGTGCCAAAGCTTATTGTGAACACACAGCCAGAAGTATTCCGACCCTGTCTGACACAGTGGTCACGCTCATTGAAATGGGTGAGTCCCGCAGGACACAGGGGAACTGTGTGTTTCCAATATCAACGAGTCGTTTATTTCCATTTGTGTCACTGCAGGTTTCAACGTGGACACGCTGCCTGTGTACGCGAAAAGGTCACAGAGGATGGTGATAACTGCCCGTGAGTAGGCGCTCGACCCTCCGCTGTTGGAAGTTATGTATTATGAAATTAACTGATAATGGTAGTTCTCATTTCTGAATTGACCTCGATGTGACAATTGAAAAAATTAACTTTTAACGTAGGGATGAACAGGTGTCTTCTTTAACGTTTTCAAATGTGACGGATGCTTGTGTTTTTGTGAATTTCAGCTCTAGTGACGAACCCACCCGTGACTCCCAAGGCGCTGTCAGCGGGACAGAAACGCACACATCCAGCTCACATACCTAGCCACTTCCCAGAGTTCCCCGACCCCCACACCTACATCAAAACTCCAGTGAGTCAGGACTTTTCTCTGTATTCCTAATTGGGATCATCGTATGGATAGGATGTTTTCTCGGATAGAGTTCGGAAACTAACCCACGAGGTGTGTTTTTTTTTTTTTTCTTTTCTTTCTTTCATTCTTTTTTTCCCCTCTGCAGACATTCAGAGAGCCTGTGTCCGAGTACCAGGTGGTGAGGGAGAAGGCGGCGACTCAGAGGAGAGACGTGGAGCGAGCGCTCACACGCTTCATGGCCAAGACGGGAGAAACCCAGAGCCTGTTCAAGGATGACATCACTGCCTTCCCATGTGAGTGACTCTTACAAAGATGACCCTAAAGCCTGTTGTCTTAGTACAAGGCCTGACCCCTTTTGAACTGTGCTTTTCAGTGATCGCAGCACAGCCAAGCACCATCCCATACCTCAGCGCCCTCCTGCCATCTGAGCTGGAACTGCAGACTCTGGAGGAGACGGATTCCTCCGAGCAGGACGACCAGACAGACAGTGAGAACGCAGCGGGAAACATCATCACTGTAAGTTGTCATGGCTGGAACTCGCCCAGTGTCTGATTCAGTCAGTGTTTCCCCGCCATTAGGTGTCACTCATCGAGTTCCTAGGTTTCCTTTGATTTTGAATTTATTACTGGTTGGGAATATTTCCTGGAATCCCTCAGATTTCTCACTATAAATTTAATTTCAAAAAGAGAACTGGGCATAAACAACCATAAAACAGGATTTTTTTTCTCACAGTTTTTAGATGCATTCTCTCGTATATAAATGATTATGTGGTAATAAAATTTCTCTCATAACTAGAAATTCAACTATCTTTGAGCTGGACAAAACATAATGCCAGCCATACAGAAACATTCAGTCCTCTGTTTATGCTCTTACGTTACTAATTTCAATGTGTTCGAGAGATCGGGGGGGCTGCATTACACCTCAGTGCTGACTTATGGTTTTAACTGTGTGGAGCAAGGGAGAGCGGATCAGCAGAAATTGCTCCAGCTTTAAGGTTCATCCAGTTTTATTAGTGAAATAATGGCATTTCAAGATCAGATGTTGGTATTTAGCTACAACAGCTGCGTGGTGGTGTCATTGAGGTTTGGAGAAGGCGTCTTTCTTTCCGTACATGTGATACATGTACACACATGCTAAAAATGCTTGAATTCCATGGGTAGTTTCCCAGGAATCGGCAGCAGTTTTGGTGAAAATTCCTGGGGATTAATGGGAACCAAATTTCAGTAGATGTCCTTAATAAATACTTGTGTGTTTACATGGAATTTTCCACTCAAATCCTAACTAAGTAGTTCTTTGTGAGGAAAATGCAGGGATAAGTTTGATACTTTGGACTAGTAAGTAATCTCAGTTTGAAGAATGCAATATACCTTTTCAAAGCAATTTACTTCATGTTTTTTAATGTTATGTTTGTTAGCTTAGTTTAGCTTAGCTTAGCATAAAGACTGGAAACAGGGAAACAGCTAACCTGACATCATCCAAAGTGGAAAAAGACACATTAAGGCTACCAGCATCCCTAAAGTTAGCTAATTATTTAAATATGAGGCTTAATTTTACGTCTGTTATTTAATTTTAGCAAAATTCACATGGAGATTCATGCTTTAACCGTTTCTTAGTAGGGAGCAATGACTTCCGTTTCTTCCGACCAGCACCCCACACGTTTCAAATCTTTATGCCAAACCAAGCTAACTGCCTGTTGGTTCCATATTTAACATGCAGACATGAGTGTTATCGGCAAGAAAGCACATTAGCGTATTTCAAAAATTGTTGAACTGTTCCTTTAAATATGATGCGTGGGTATGGTAGAATGCATTATAGTGGCTTTTACTCTTTCCCTCCTACAGGATGATCCGGGCGCCGACAAAGAAAACTCCATACTTCCTCCCAGTGGCGTCGTTCCCTCCACAAAGGCCAGCGAGGACAACGTGATCGACAACCCATACCTCCGGCCGGTCAAGAAACCCAAAGTGAGGAGGAAGAAATGAGCCGGGGTCCACCAGGACCGACAGACTCGAGAGTTGCCACAGCGGTTGGTTCTTGTCAGCACAGTCGGCGATTCCCTCCACAGTGAGGAGCGGCCCCTGGCCGTTTGAATACGGCCGCGTCGGCCGGGACCAGCGGCTGCCTTTCCTTGATGCTGGGACCAGCACTGCTCTTGACTTTGGCATACTGACTGACTTCTATTGACTTTTTTTGTGCGCGTAAATGGTCATTTTTTCCAGGAAGCAATCACTTTGTTTAAAATATATGTGATGTCATTTTTGTAAGCAACATCATAGTGTAATAGAAACACAGGAAGCCAGTCGTTTTGTGAATAAAGAAAAATAAGTTTCTTTTTTTTTTCTTTTTTTAACTTTTTTTTTTTATAACTTTTCTTGACATCATTTTAGTTTGGCAGATACAACTTTATGCCGCTGTCTTGTTGATAGTGCAGGACAATAAGAAGAGAGACACATGCTTGTTTCCGTCTCATGATGGGTTCTAATATGTTCAAAGTTAATAGTACAAACTCAGGTAGGCCACTCTGCTCCTCTGCTTCAGGAGCGCCTTCTCACTGTTTAGCTGAAGAAAAAAAACAAAAAAACAGAGGATTAGATAATGTTCTTTATAACAATACACATTATACATTTATCCCAGAGAACAGAATTAATACCAGAATCAGCCATGATTCCCATTTAAATCATGCATTTTATCTTTAAAGAAAAAGTTTTGGGAAATGCAGTTATTCACTTTCTCTCCCAGTATCAGATACAACTCTTATGTTATATCTAGGGACACATTCAGCCTGGCCCCAGCAATAAGTTAATGATAATAAAAAAAATATATATTCTACATACCACTCTAAAATGACATTTAGAAACTAAAAAACACACACAGTTTTTTTTTTTTTTTTTTTTTTTTAGATAGTTAGATAGCTAAAACTAATTCTGTCCATCACACACCCTGCTGCAATAATCCTTTTTACTTCAGTTAGGTAATTTTTTTTTTCCGTTGATGTTTTTAGGGGGGTGCTGATTCAACTGCATGGTCATTTTGTAGGATGCAGTTTCTGGCTGTGTTTAACTTTAATGCATTATACAGAGAGGTGTTTCTGATATTTACCCATTCCCTCATTAATATAGATGGGATGGTTAAAATAGTAGAAACGCCCATCAGTGTAATGTAATAAAATTCAACATCACCCAAAATTGTAGGCTCCACAATGATAATTTTTACCTAAAATATGACTGTCAGACTAGCTGTTTCCATCCTGCCTCTGGTCTTTAAGATAAGCTAAGCAGCTGCTAGCTGTGGCCTCATAATTAACAGAAAAGTGTGACAGTGGTATCTGGATTTTTATCTAGCTCTCTGCAGGAAAGGAAATGAGCATAATTTCATAAAATGTTGAACTGTTCCTTTAAGAAAACAAGGCTGATTCCATTCGTGTCTTTATGAGAAGCCAGAAAAAAAAATTTCTGATACCACCATTACGCTGCCTTCTGAATAAGTCATGGAACCAGCCCTGCACTCGAGATTTATCAGAAGGTTTTTGAACTAAAAAGAACAGGGCCTCGCTTCACCCACCTTCACCCTGAGTGACTTCTTCTCCAGCTGGGGCAGTCTGGACCAGTCTGGGCTCCCGAAGCACATCGGCCAGCTCACTTTCCTGTTGGTCGCTGTGTCGTGGGCGTAGGTCCCGGGGCTGCGTCACAAAATAACACGCCCGTCAACTCGGTCTGGCACCGGTGCCGCTGGAGCTGTGTGTGTCTGTGTCTGTGTCTGTGTCTGTGTCTGTTGTCTCACCCTGGACTCTCCTGAGCTGTACATGACACGGTTCTGAACCTCGGTGTAGTGGAGTTGAAAGGGGTTTTTCCAGGAGGAGGGATCCTGGACTGGCTTTGATCCTGCTGATACTGCTGCGGCGAAGGGGTCACAGTCTGGTGATAGAGATTATAAAGATATTTTTTGGTTCATATCTTACATTTTAAAAGGGGTATTCCTTTTTTTTTTTTTTTTTTTTTTAATTGCACTTGCATAAAGTCAGGGAACTCGAAAGAGACAGATTAAAAAAATAAAAAAACAATTACTCAAAGTATCAGGTTTTAAAAACACTAGATCCTACAACTCAGATAATGCAACTTTATAGTGTCTTTCTTTGGACCCTAGAAATGATGCCATCATATATTAATTGAATCATTAATGTGAGCCTCTGACTTTTAAAGTCTGAGTCAGAGGTGTCAGGAATTTCTGACACCGAAAATATCTCCAGCTCGTATGTGGATTTCAGAATGGGATGGATCAAAGATGGACTACTTCATACAGGGGCCCAAGATGTCCCCTGACCTGACTGAAGGGGCCCTGTGTGAAGATAATGTTATTATTCCTTCTTTAAATGGAGCAGAGCTCAGTTTAAAGACACAAAATGACCTTAGAGACTCAGAACAACTACATGCAAAATGAGACCAAAAAAAAATAAATTTAAAATGACAATGACAGAAATACTGATTTGATTGGGGGGGGGGGTGTTGAGCTCTGTATAAATTAAATTTACAAGTAGAAACTATTAACGGTATTATTCGTTAAAGCCTCCTAATGTTACCTTTAAAGCTTAAACCCTTTGGACAGCTTCTACATTCACTTTCAAACCCTGCACCTCCAATTTGTAACCCAGGCTTTCTATTAAAAAAAAAAATAAATGAATAAAAAATCAAATTTGTACCCAAGGCCGAGATAACCCCGATGACATCATCAGGGTTGTTTTTTTTCCAATGCTTTTGACTGCTGCCTTTAAATCGAACTTCATGTGTAAAATCAGTGTGCCCCTTCGGTATTATACTGAATGTTCTCTCAGTAGATGGTTGATAGACAATGTTTTTCTTTAGTTTCTCTTTCTTTAATTACCTTGCTACACGGTGGGAAACGTGCCGCAGTCCTCGCAGACAGACCATATCCTTTCCTGCTCCGCGGAGTCTTGTGTAAGTCATAAAGCATGGTGCCAAACTGGGGGGAAAAAGGAAAGAATTACTCTTCGGTTCGCATCATAAAGCGAACGACCGGTCGATAATGATTTAAATCGCATCAATTCACTCAATAACAAATTCAACATGAACAAGTTCTCCCAGGGAGAAGGCTGCGTGTGAAGCTCCGTCCCGGACCCAGGGTCCGTACTGAGACGAACCTGGTGGTTGTCGTAGCGGCCGGGGCCGACGTGAGGCGCCTCCCGCCGTAACATTTGGTTCCCCAGCCGGTCCGGTGCGTGATGGAGGGGGAAGAGCTTCCTCCCCTGGGAGCTGCCGAAGGCGACTCTCTGACCGGGAGCCGTTGACATCTCCTCGGCAAACAACTTGCGGACGGAGACCGAACGATTGGGGGGAAAGAAAAGTGAAGCTAACGCGGAGTCGACGTCTCCTCCACCTGCCCCGGCGGTCGCCCCGCGTCCAGCCGTAACTATGGCGACCGTGTCGGCGCGTAGGTGGCGTCATCGACGGCGCTTCCTGGTTTGACGGTAATGACGCGTATATGTGCGTCGTTGTTTTTTTTTTTTTTTTTTAATTATAAATAAGTTGCAAGTATATTTAGTAATTTAGTAAATTACAAATATTAGTTACACAAATAAATTGTTAATAGTTGTAGTGGACATTTACTTTTTTTTTTTTTACATTTTATCAACAAAGTTACTAATTAATTAATTCATTGGTAGATGATACGATATATTAGAATAATAAAACTACAGCTGCAAAACTAAACGATTTAATCACAATTAATAGATATCTTTATTGGCACTTAAAGACAATGTTCTGTACACGTCTTGGCAATCGCACATCCATTAATTTGACAAAGACAGAACTGAGATACGCTTTCCTTAAATTAATCGGTGATCCCTCAGCAATAGGGTCAAACGTTAAGTGGAGGTGAAGTACTGAAAGTATTTTTATATAAATAAATTATCTGTCAAGAAAACATTGGATTGCAGTGGTGTTTGCCTGTGATTAAACCACGAGTCAAAACAGAATTAAACTCAAGGGGAAGCATTAGCATTTTTCTGTAGTTTCAAAAGAGCGACATTTCAGAAATTTCAACATACTTCTCAAACAATCTCATTCTATATACAGGCACTTCTTTCATTACCAGTAGTCTTTAAATTACAGTCAAGTTGAAAAAAAAGAAGTATGAACTGAGGTTTGACAAGGTCCTACAGCATCCAGCAGTGGTGTTCATGTTGGCACAGAAGGCACTCTCTGGTAGGAGTGCAAATTAATTTTAGGGAAAAAAAATCCACTGTGTCTGGCCAACCGTGGCACAAAGACATCTTTTAGCACATGCACTCAAAATCAGCTCATAAAAGGTGATGGTGCAGTCATTTTTGCACTTGCAAACATGAGGAGAGGTGATGGAATGGTGCCGTGCAGGATAATGGTTTCTCAAATACAGCTGTGGAAGGAATCAGGAGGGAAAACTATAGGAGAGAATGTCAGAGGAAAAAGGAAAAGGCCCAAGCATACAAAAGCTATAAGAAAAGGAAGGACTCTCCTAAGTCCACCATCTACCCAGAGGCACTGAAAGACTGTATTTTAGGAGTGCTTCACTCCGTCTGGGGCACTGAAATCGACGGACCTTTGGGGTCGTCGAATCGATCCATGGTGTTTAGCTGCATGATCATGTGTAAACCGTACACGAAAATCAACAGCATGAGCAGCGAGGTCAACAGCCCCATCCAGATCCCCGGGGTGAAGAACCCCGCACAGTCACTGGCATAGGAGAAGTTTGTTCCATTCGCCAAACTGAAGCCCTGAATCTGTATTGTGAAGAAATGGAAAAAATGTATGAAGCATTCAGTAAACAACAGAGAGCAAAAAACGACATGTGACTGTTGAAAGAAAGACTCTCCAACAAAAGAGCACTTGAGGATTTGTTGCAGGAATGTTGAAAATGAAGTATTACAGTAATACCTGGAAGTCGATAAAATTGAGCCTCCACTGAGATGTGTTTTGGTTGGTGCTGTTCGGCACTAGCAGAGCATCTCGGAAGCTGTTGACGGACTGGCAGCGGTAGGAATACTCTGTGGGGGCGTAGATGCTGCGGCTCCCGACGAAAGACGCGGTTGCACCATTGGACTGCAGCTGCACAGAGTCCAGGGTGAACCAGTTCCGTGCAGACACGGGGTACAACCGCTGGCTCATGGCAAAACTGGGGACCACGGTAATAATGATGAGCATCTTAACAAGAGCATATCACTTAATACAACTGGTATTCACAAGTAGAATTGTGACAAATGCTTACTATTGTTGCTCCTTTATCTCCTGCTTAATTCAATAAATTACATCCCTGTGTGTAGGGTTTTATAATTCCTGAATGGTGACTTCTGGTGGTATATAAATAAAAACTGAAGACTGCGGCTCTCAACATCACGACACTGCCTCAACACACTTATACTGAACCAATGTAATATTTAATAAAAGCAAAAAGTAGTCAGGAGGTGAATTACACTGAAGAATATAGTTTGTATTGTCCAATGGCTGAGATTTTAATATGTTGAGTTATATCTTGTTTGTTTAATCTGTACAAAACCCAAGTGTAAAAATGACAGTTTGTCGTTCAGTAGGGGGGTAATAAATACATGTGTATTTCTCTGCCTTTGTCTAACTGTTCCATTAAATCAACAATTTATTGCCTTACCTTAGCGTAAAACCTGATGAATAGCTGAGGATGAGCCTAAAGAGAGAAAAAGGAATACATATAAAAATGACTTCTTTTCCTTTAAATAACACAAACTTGAGTTCCCTTGTCACCAATCACAGAAAAAAAAACTCTCACAGGCTGGATATCTTTTTAAATGAGATTAAAAAGGCCATATCTTACAGTGAGTTGCTGCTGTTACACATGGATCCCGCCAAGGACGGTGTCTCCGCAGAGAGGTCGATCCACGCTGAACTACTTGAGAGGCTGACGTTGAGATTCTGAGCCCAAAGCATTATGCAGGGGCTGCCAGACATGTTAAACATGATGGGCGGCTTGATGTCGGGCACAACAGCTTGGAGCAGGGACCGGCCCACGGACTGGTCAGATGTAGACGTCTCTGAAATGACCTGCAGAGAGAAAAATTAGTATTAAATAGATTTGTGTCTTCATGTGAGATTTGTTTGATGTCTTACGACGTATATGTATATATGTATATGTATATATATATATATATATATATACATATATATATATATATATATGTGTATATATATACATATGTGTATATATATACATATGTGTATATATATATATATATATATATATATATATATATATATATATATATATATATATATATATATATATATATATATATATATATATATATATATATATATATATATATATATACACATTTACAAACACACACACACACTCACACACTCTCTTCTGGTACATGATGGACCATCTTTTACATGTACAAGTAGGAACACCTTACCCGTGATGGCTTGAGTCCTGTGTATATCGCAGTGTATGGGACATTTTTGGCTTTCATGACACTAAGAACTTTCCCAATATTAGCGTCTGTTGAAAGCAAAATACACTCGAGTTACAAACTGCATGTGTCAAACATTGGTGTGCGACTGCGCAACTACGAAGTGCCATTAATTTGATACTTACCGTTGTCATGCAGGACTTCCTTGCAAGACTTGTGCAAGCTATTAAACGATAAAAAGAAAATGTCATTTTCCTCATGTCTAGTTAAAAAAAGAAAAAAATGACATCTTCATTCACTGTTTTACAAAGGAAAACACAGTAATCTCACCCAGTGCAATACGGCAGATTGATGAGCAGTAGGTTGCTGACCGATGTGTTGATACTCAGGTGGGACAGAGTGTCTGTGTCTACAAGCAGAGGCGAGACACCGAGTTTGTCCTGCAGCAGGGCCGGGATGGTGGAGGAGCCCAACCACTCCAAGGCTGGAAAGGCGACTGACGACGAAGAAGACTGAAGTGCAGCCTGGAAAAGGAGTGAGTGGAGAGAATTATCGGCCCTAATAGTCTGGGCGGGGGGGGCAAAATATGTTGGTTAAAAAAAACAAAAACAAAAAACAACTACCTCGAGGTTTTGAAAGGCACTGTCCTGTTTGTTTCCAAACACTCCACCAAAGACCGTGAGGTCATCTTTGCTTAACTGAAATCAAATAAGGACATTAAAATATAAGACAAATAATTCTCTGACTTCAACACACGTGGAAACAGAACGGTATCTTGAAACTGTGACAGCGGTGCACACTTTGAAACATGCATCGGTCCCATCAATTGGTTAGGACCAGGACCATCTACCATGGAACAACCCAGAGTGAAGGATGCATTATTGAGGAACTGTGAAAAGAGAAGTAATGCCAAACCCTCATTGTCACACCAGAATGAGAGAACTTGACACAGTGTCTCGTGGGACTGCAGTTACAACTGCAAATGACTCATTACTGCTCTGTTTTACACAACTTACGCATCGAAGGCCAAGCTCTCGTATAAGACGAGTACTGAAATGTATGGAAATCTCAGAGAACCTTTGACTGTACAGGCTGAATCACCCTTAGCTCCGAATCCGTTCAGTGACACACTAAAACCTTGTTTACCACAGAGCGGGAGCACAGTTTCCATTTCTGAGGGACTGACCTTGTCCTGAAGAAAAAGCAGCACTGTGTGGGGGCCAGAACCGAAGGCAGTGGCAAGGTAGGCAGTCAGCTGGTCGTTTGACGTAATGTGACCGGCTGCAGTCCCGGCCAGGGGCGGTAGGCTAAGTGCACAGGGAAGAAGAGGACAAATGGTGATATCTTGTACAGTTTTTCTTCAGCCACCTGAAGACATTTCTGAAACATGATAGCAGCTCTCAGAGCTATCATCACATCAGTTTATCCTGCAAAAGGCCACCACTCACTGAAAGCATTTATCTTGTGCCAAAAGCAAATAAACTCATCTACCAGCACATCACTGCCGCTGTAATGACATTACTAGTTATCACTGCTTAGGTCAAGGCAGTCAAACATCAAATGAATCATGTCAGCATGACTGAAAAGCGTTTTTATATTTCATTTTTCCTGCAGACAGTTACAGTAACCCAATAATGTAGTCAAATACCCTCCACAGCTAAATCAATGATATCCATCAAAGCCCATTCCATTCACATGCTTGGTCTAAGTAGAAGCTCTACATTCACAGATTTTCTATTGTTAGTATGCAGCTTGTTTCAGGTACATTTAGAGTAACGGCTGTTGGAAAGACAAAGGAATAAAGCTGAAATAACATTATTCAGAGAAGACAAACGTCTCCATGCAACAAATCTGTGCGACCTGAGACTATTATAGAAATATTCCTGTCATGCGGCAGCATTTCATCTGTTTCATATCTGATTTTTACTCTCTCATGGCAAAAACATATTTGGGCATAGCGTGACCTTCACGCTCCCAGTCTGTGTCCTCCCTTTCTCTCGTCCCATCTACACATCATGTGATTTAGCCTTCTCGCTCTACATGAGCAGGCTGTTGTCCCTCTGATCTGAACGTGAGCAAATGTCTGGTCCGGTTTCAGCGAAATCCTGCATTCACAGGTTTCTAACTGTCACCGTGCACCTCGTACCTTTGCTGTAACCATGGTCAGTGACTGTTTAATACAGAAATTAAAACAGTCATATGACGGTGCAAGCCAAGACAAATGTCTCCCTGCAACAAATCTGTGTGCACTGCTGCCTGTTGTATTGTTTCAGCTATTCCATATCAATGTTTTCCACTAGACATAAATCTGCTGGCACAGTGACACCCTGCAGTAGTCGTGATGTCCCCACGGGCTCCTTCCTCCCTCTGAACCCAGCCACCACACACAGCTGTACACTTCCACATTTTCCCTTCGTTTGAGCGCCATGTTGTCTCTGTCTAACGTCTGTCTGCTCCTCTGTGAACCTCTGTTTCAACTACCTATGCGTTCGAGCAGTGACATTGCATAGGTAACTCCTCCGAACTTGGTTCGACAACGTGATCGACGTGTTAGTGATTGAACTTTAATTCTGCATACTTGGAGATTCACCTGATATTTGTTCTTAATGAAAGTACCAGAAGGAAGAACAACATTTATGTTTGATAGGATATAAGAGCTTGTGCTAGTGAGGACTTCTACAAGCTTACTTTTGAATTCTGTATGAAAGCAGAAGAAATGTATAACTAAGCCACTCAGAAAAAAACTATAAACCTTCTCAATCACAACAAAAATCTTTTCCTTTTCTCTTTAAGGTGGGAATTTTGGTTGGGTGGACCAGTTAGTCTTCTCTGGACCCCAGTTAGCTACGAGTGTTAGCATTAGCAGCCTGCCACTGTTGACTACAAGAGAAAACTACTCAACGGAGAAAGACAGATTAGAAAAGGGAAGAACTTACCCGTCACTGGACCACATGAGAAGCGGCACTTGGGCGGTGGAGCTCCCTGCAGCGAAACAAGAGAGCAAAGCGGCGACAAACGCCGCTAACCGCGCTGCGCTGGGGCACCTCGGTGCTGCCATTTTCCTCCAGTCCGTTCCGCAAAGCCGCGGTCACGTGACGCCGACCAGCTGACAGTCATGTGCGGTCGCGCAGGCGGAAGAGGCCGCTTCCGGGCCGCCGTAGACCCGCGTGCCCTGCCCACCGCCGCCCGCAGGCTGCGCCACGACCGGGCCGCAGCCCCGCACACGCTGGTCCCCGCACGGTTAAAACAGATGCAAAGAACCGAGAGGGTGGCCCGACTTCTCCAGGCCCGGGCACGGAGATCTACCCGTGCTGGGAGGGCATTGGCTCCAGCAGGCCTGACTCTGGTACAAAGCCGAGGTACTTGTTCTCATGGCCACATTAACCACCTGACTGGCCCCGGGGCAAAGATTTATCATTGGGCCCCTTCTGACCCCCACCCTCCCTTCCCACTGTAAAGGTTCGTTATTTCCCCCGTCACCACAACAGTTTATTTATCAATCAGTTGGTGGGTGGAAAATTTAATGGCAATAATTCTGATAACTGATTAATCACAAGTCTTTTATTTGAGGAAAAAAAATCAAATACCTACTATTTCCCCCCAAATTTTCTGTTATTGTAAACTCAACCAGGGCTTTAATTAATGAGTGTTTTCATCCTCAGTTCATCTTTGGATCATTTTCTCAGTTGGTGAATTAGTCGATAGTCAAGAAAGTGTCAGAAAAATAGTGAAAACTGCCCAGTATAACCCCCAACCACCTCCTTTTTTAAAATAAGCTGTCAGTTTTGCAGTTTCTAAAGGGTTCTGTGATCCATCAAACCCACCCGGAGCTGTAAATGCTAATAAGCAGTTTATATTATATATATATATATATATACATATATTAAGGGGTTTGAGTCCAGATGTCTTGCAGAAGATAAGTAAGTCCACTGTAGAAATCTCCCTAAAAAAGACAAGAAGAGTGTCATGCTGGAGGAGGATTATCCACAAGCTGGCAACCCAAAAGTTGTTCTGATGGCTGGCTTACACCTGATCCATAAGACGTTATTACTTATGTAATATTACTGTTAATAAATCCATTAATTACAGCTTACAGCCCCCTTCATCAGCGCTCATGTCAGAAAGTGGCATCTACAACAGTGGCTTTTATGATATCAACTGTGGCGTCAACAGACGTGACGCTCATAGCGCAGCTTGAACTCCCTGAGCTTTGTGAATGAATGACAGGTACACCTGGCAACTGTCCATGGTGCTGACACGCTCTTAGAATTTGCGACACTCCGCCATTTGCATCATCACAACCCATCATCCGCACTCGGCATTTATAAACACTAGAATAAAAAAAAACAAACAAAAGTTGTTGTTTTTTGTTTGTTTGTTTGATTTTTTTTTTAAGGACAGTTTTTTTTTGTATTGAAAAGGTTCGCGTGCGTTCGGTCGGCGAAAGCAACTCCCATCCACACACAGCTGTGGCGGCGGAGGGATACCGGCGCCTGCATCCACGCAGCGCTGCGCCTACAACTGGAAAAGGAAGGACGGAGGAGAAAATAGATCAAACCCACAGACGTGGACTAAGAAAACGCATTAAACGTGTCAACGTGTATATTAGAACTAACGGATAAACTCTGAACTGGAACATTACAGCGCTTAAGCGCTGAGCAGCGCCAGCTCAGAGCGGGGAGGGGGGGGGGCTCCCATTACGGGTAGGTTTTTTTCCGGTTAGAATCCATTGTGTGGCAACACGGGAGAGAGAGAGACAGAGAGAGAGAGAGAAACAGAGAGAGAGGGAGGGAGAGGGAGGGAGGGAGAGAGACAGAGAGAGAGAGAGAGAGAGAGAGAGAGAGAGAGAGAGAGAGAGAGATGTGCGCACTATTTCCCGACGCGCAGTGACATCTAGGGCGCTCCACTACCAGGGCCATCTTTGGTCGTCCTCGCCGGTGACAGTGTGGACAGTATCCTCCACTGGCCATTAAAGCCTAATGATCGGTAAATAATAGCACGCTTTCCGAGGAGGCGATCTAAAACACTCGGGCCGGCGAATCAGAGCCAGCTTTGGTTTAGTTGGGTGTGTTTGTTTTTTCCCACCCCCCCCTCCCGAGCTCGGCGGACTCCCGTTCGTTTTCCTCTCGGTACCCTTCACTTCTAAAGGCTAAAAAAAGAAGAAGGAGAAAAGGAAAAAGAGAAGGAAGAGAAGGGCGAGACTCGGGAGAGGCGGTGATACAACATGGATGAGGAATACGATGTGATCGTTTTGGGCACCGGGCTCACGGTGAGTGGTCAAAGCTTCGTTCGTCGGGCACAGACAGGAAAAGGGACGGATGGCGTGAGAGTGCGTGAGAGTGCGTGAGGGAGTGTGAGTGTGCGTGTGTGTGTGTGTGTGTGTGTTAGCTTCGGAATGCGGATTTTTTAAAAACATTTCTTTTCTTTTTATTTATTTTTATTTTAAGCCGAACCACAGGCCCGTCATCCTCCCTCCTTCCTCCCAGGGAGCCTCCTGCATCCCTGTAAAAAAAGAAAAAGATAAACCCCGACGAGAGATGCTAAGCTCCAGAAATGTCTCTTAAAAATGTCGGCGCTCGACACACCTGGGAGGAAACGAACGAACCAACGACGCCCCGGTGGTTTCTTTTTATTCATTCGTTGTGTTTCTGTGTTATTTTGAGAGGTTTTTCGTGAATTTCTCGGAGCCGGCTCCGTGGCCGCGTTACACCCTGTAGCATCTAGGCGTAACCCCACAGTTGTGTCATGGCCCCCCCCCCACCACCACCCACCACCACCCTCCGCGTAGACAGGCCTCCGTCCCGGGGCTGGCGCAGGCCTCAGCGACGGGGCCGGCGGCCGCCGCCACACACTCATCCCCGATAGGCTGCGTGTTTTCGGCCGAGCTTTTCCCGTCGACATTTTGGTCTGTCTTCCTTTTTTTTGCTTTCTTTTTTTTTTTTTTTTTTAGATTTTTAATTTGAAACGCATCAAACATCCTTTCGTCGACTCATAGTCATAAACACGTATAACGTGATGTTAACAGATAACCCCAATCGCCGCCATCACCACCATAACCATTATTATTAAGATTGTTATAATCATTATCATCACATTGGGTGGATGGGGTGAAACAATCCGGCCGCGCATGCGCACTCCGCTCCCCCGTCCCCCTGCAGCCTTCTGTCAAAACCTCATAACTTTCATTTACACCCAGTTGCCAATTTATTAGGCACAGCTAATGCTGCAGCTAATGCTTCAGCTAATGCAGCCTAATACAACAGTAGCTGCCACAAATCCCATTAATCCCGACCTTTGCGGATGTAAATTGGGGAAGGGGGGGGGCAAAATAATAGAAATACCAAAAAGAGAGAGTGAAATCCAAGTTGATCTGGTTCATCCAGCGAAAACTGGTGTATTCTAACGTGCAGGGCCATGCAGTGAGGAAACCTTCATAAAGGTTGTGGTGTTCAGCGTCGCTGAAACTTTCAGAGAAGTGTTGATGTGGCTTTATGATCATTTCAGTGGACGTGGTTTGGGGCGATCATGAATTGTACCACGTTAAAAGGACTGATCCTTGAGAGTCCTCGTTTGATATCCTTGTCTCCATTTTCAAATGGAGGCGACGTTGCTGTTACGATGTCTGGCGCGTTGAATCTTATTTATTTATTCTTATTGCAGGAATGCATCCTGTCCGGGATCATGTCCGTGAACGGGAAAAAGGTTCTGCACATGGACAGGAACCCTTACTACGGCGGCGAGAGCTCCTCAATCACCCCACTGGAGGAGGTAAAAAAAAAAAAATCTCTCCAGGGAATCTGTAAAAACCAATCAATATAATTTTATGTCCCATCTTGTTTTACTTCTCTGTGCCATCCGCTGCTGTTTTTACAGTCTTCATTTGTCCCCCCTCCCCCCCCGCCGTAACGCTTCAGGTTTCTCTGAGCTTCATAGATTTTTCGGCCAGGGGACGGACGCTGATGTTTCTCTTTTTTTATTGTCCCGCTCCGCAGCTGTACAAGCGCTTCAGTCTCCCGGATAGCCCCCCTGAGTCGATGGGCAGGGGAAGGGACTGGAACGTTGACCTCATCCCCAAGTTCCTCATGGCCAACGGTCAGTCCCACGTCTCTGAGCTCCAAAGATAAGGCCCAGAAATAAGGAATCGACTGATCGGACGTCTCATCTTGACGGCGTCGGGGGCGGGACGCTTGCTCGGTGAGGGCTGGTGGATAGATGTTAAGACGTAACACCCGTCTGTCTGTGTGTGATTTGCAGGTCAGCTAGTGAAGATGCTGCTATACACAGAGGTGACACGGTACCTTGACTTTAAGGTGGTGGAGGGAAGCTTCGTCTACAAGGGGGGCAAGATCTACAAGGTGCCGTCGACCGAGACCGAGGCGCTGGCTTCAAGTAAGCACCCAGAACATGTCCGCTTGCGGTTCCACGTGCACAGATGTCATGTCACGACGGTGTGTGTCTCACCGCGGCGGCCTTTTGTCTGAATTCCCCAGATCTGATGGGGATGTTCGAGAAGCGCAGGTTTCGCAAGTTCTTGGTCTTCGTGGCCAATTTTGACGAGAACGACCCCAAGACCTTCGAGGGCGTGGACCCCAAAACCACGACGATGAGGGACGTTTACAAGAAGTTCGACCTCGGCCAGGACGTCATCGACTTCACCGGCCACGCCCTGGCCCTCTACAGGACAGATGAGTAAGAGCAGCAGAGGACGCCGCGGATGTTATTTATAGCCGATGAAAAACCCTTTGATAGCGTTGTCCTTCTTAACGGCTTCCTTTATCATTTTAACACATCTTTATCGAGGAAAATAGGCTCCAGTGAAGGTGTAATAAAGCTTTAACGTAGTTATTGAACCTCTAATGTCTGATTCATTTAATTTTTAACTACTGCACAATGAATAGGAATCTTCTTTAAAAAGAACATACAACAACAACAAGCATTTATGATGGTCAGGGTCAACTTCCTTATGTTTTCATCTTGTCAGCTATCTTGATGTCCCCTGTCTGGACACGATCAATCGTATCAAGCTGTACAGTGAATCGCTGGCCCGGTACGGGAAGAGCCCCTACCTCTACCCCCTGTACGGCCTGGGGGAGCTGCCCCAGGGATTTGCCAGGTATTCTGATAGTTTTTCATGTCCGTATGTAGATTTCTGTCAGTAGTAAATGCTGGGGGAAGGACAGCACGACACCGAGCCCTAACGAGCGCTCGTATTGTTGTGTCATCCACAGGTTGAGTGCGATCTACGGAGGAACCTACATGCTGAACAAACCCGTGGATGAGATAGTGATGGAGGGCGGACACGTGATCGGAGTGAAGTCCGAGGGCGAGGTACAGCCGTGATGGCCTGTTGTTAAATATCGTGAGAAAAAAATGAAAGAGAATAACGATTTCATGACAAAACTTCACCGAGATGTAAGACGTGCAGGACTCACTCAGGCCGGCGCGTGCCTCGCCGCCGCCGCCGTCTCCTTTGTGCCGCAGGTGGCCCGCTGCAAGCAGCTCATCTGCGACCCCAGCTACATCCCGGACCGCGTGCGGAAGGCGGGCCAGGTGATCCGCGTGATCTGCATCCTCAGCCACCCCATCAAGAACACCAACGACGCCAACTCCTGCCAGATCATCATCCCTCAGAATCAGGTCAACCGCAACTCAGGTGAGGAGCGGTGGTGCTTCTCAGCGGGCGCGCCAGGAGGCGAAAGGCGATTTCGCGGGGTTACTTTCTTAGAAAGTCCCTTTATGTCGGGAGTAAGTGATTTGATTTTAAAGCCCCAGAGGGTTAGAACTGACTTTATAATCGTTAGAAAACTTTTAAAGATAATGTCAATTTTAGACTCCAAAATCAATATGAACTTTTTAACTATTTGCAAAATATCTGATTATCCCTAAGCACAAAAAAAATGAGATCGGGTGCTGAATAGTGAGACACACAAGTGTTTTGTTTCTTTTTTAACTCTTAAACCTGCTGAAATCATTGATCTTTTATTAACAATGAATCACATGACAGGAAGTGAAAGTGCTCGCTCAAGAATAACAAAAACCCACAGAAATTTCACACGGCTCAGTAGTCATCCTCGGTCCCACAGGGACGTCTTAGCGTCCTCTCCGGCTCGATGTGTTGATTTTCTGACCCTTGACTTCACCGTTTTGACGCCTTCTTGCGGGTCAACGATTCCAGATGCGGCCGGCAGCTGGTTTTTTAGGCGAATGAGCACTAAAAACCTGCAGTGGTGGAGGGCTCTGGACTTATATTCACCAGGTTGCTGGAAACATGACTCCGAATGAGTGACAATGTCCTGGAATGCGTAAAATTATACCAATAAGGGGCTTATAAAAGGGACAATACACCCCAAAAAAGACCCCCTCTGATTTGACTTTCTCCTCCACTTAACCCCTTGTCTCCAAATTTCTCCAGACATCTACGTGTGCATGATTTCCTATGCCCACAACGTGGCGGCCCAGGGGAAGTACATCGCCATCGTCAGCACCACGGTGGAAACCGGCGAGCCTGAGGCCGAGATCGAGCCGGCCCTGGAGCTGCTGGAGCCCATCGACCAGAAGTCAGTCCCGCCACGTTTGCTTCTGCTTATTCATGAGTTCAACACGATGATGACGTGATACAAAAATGATAGGTTGATATGTACTTATTTAAGGGAGGTTTTTTTGTTTGTTTTTTTGTCTCTCATGTACAGGTTTGTGGCTATTAGTGACCTTTATGAGCCCACAGACGATGGTACTGAGAGTCAGGTAAGGAATTTTACACCAAGAATTTTTCAGTATAAAGTCAATTTCCCCGAGATAAATCAACATGATGCTCAGTGCAAGTTTGTCAGTTTGCTTTCGGGTGTTAGCAGTCATCTTGAAGCTCTGCCGCTACGAAATACAGCCACTCAGAGCCACCGACTTGGCTTCGGATTCTCTGTCTCACCATTTTATGCCCCCCCCCCAGGTCTTCGCCTCGCGGTCCTACGACGCCACCACCCACTTCGAGACCACCTGCAATGACATCAAGGACATCTACAAGCGCATGACCGGCAGCGACTTTGACTTTGAGAACATGAAGCGCAAACAGAACGACGTGTTCGGGGAGGATGAGCAGTGAGCGGTAGAGTGTTGGTGGTTTGTGTGGGGGGGGGCTTTCCGAGAGAGGGCGGGGCCAGGCAAGGAGACGTGGCGAAACAGGTGGAAGAGAGAAGAGGGGGGAGGGGGGGCCCTGGGAGGAGCAGTGAAAAAAAAAAAAAAAAAAAAAAAATGGGGTGGGGGGGGGGAAAAAAAAAAGAAAATGGAGAAGAGTGCGCGTTAAGGGGTTTGCTTTCTGCCCTCTGCCCTGAGCTCCCTCCTTCCTCCTCCTCCACGCCCCATCTCTCTCTCACATACAACGCACACTCTTAAACCTCGTGACGCCACAAAAGAAGGGAGGGGGGGTTTCAGGCTCTGGCCTGCCTGAGCTGCCCCCCTCCTCCTCCCTCCCCCCACGCCCATCTCTCTCCTCTCATTCACCACACAACACACTCTTAACCTCGCACGCTCACAAACAAACAAACAAACAAACAAACACACACATACACAAAAAAACCCACACACTGTTCGAGTACTCACACTCCCTATCTCTGTCACCGAAAAGCAGGGTTGACACGGTCTTTCATTCCATTGTAGAATTACAGTATAATCATGTCTTAACTATTATCATTAGAGGTGAATTTATTACTTGTCGGCAGATATTCTCACTCTTTCTGTAACGTCTCTGTCCTCACATCAGAGGTCGTCGGGGGTCTGACGGAAGTTCGACCGCTGTTTGTTGGGTTTTTTTTTTTTTAATTTCCTTTTTTTGGGGGGGGGGGGTCCGCTATTTGCGACCTCTGACGTGGCAGATTTGTAACGGCTTAGCTTAGAGTCCTCCGGGAGGGGCTGGGGGGTTGCGGCCCTTCCACCCCCAGTTAACATGCATGCATCTTTTCTCGCACAGTAGTTTTATTGTACATAGACTGAAGACGACACTGCGGTATGAAGGCTGGACCATCCCACGCATCGCGCTCTCTCCTGTCAACCCTGCTTTCGCTCTCTTACTTGGTCTTTCTTTTTCTCTCTTTTTACCTGTGTGTGTTACTTTGTTCCGCGCCGCTTTTTTTTTTAAAAAACACTAGACTCAATAGACGTTTTTTTTTTCGCAAAAAAACAATAAAAAATTGAAATCTGTTGGTCGGGCAACAAATGATAAAAAAAAATAAAATTTAAAAATTAAAAAAAAATAATAACGTGATGAAAAGTTACATATAAATGGGCTGTTCCTGTCAACTGATAGTGCTCACCTCGCAATGCTGTTGTGTTCCCTGTGCTAGCAGGCAAGCTAACCAGTGGCTATTAACTGTCACCCCCCACCCCTTCCTCACCCCCTTCACCCCCTCAACAAAAAACTGTTCTTTTCTCTGTTGTGTGATGTCAATTGTTTTTTTTGTTTTGTTTTGTTTTTATTTTTGAATTTGAATAGTTTACTTACTAACATTTTTAAATTATTGAAAGAGTTTTATTTCTATATATTTGGTGCACGTTTCACTTGGCTGAAGTTATGAAGTTTACGGAGCCGGTCGGGGTTTGAAGCCGTGGTCCTCGAGTTGAACATTTAGGGAAGAAGAAGAAGAAAAAAAAAAAAAGGAGAAAAAAGGGAATGTCGGGGAGCTGGATTTCTGCCTCGTTGCAGGCGAGCGATGGCTTTTCTGGAAGATTTTGGAAACGAGTGATGATGAAAAAAAGAAAGGAAAGAAAAACGAGCTGGCGTAAAATGTGAGCATGTCGAGGCGCGAGGAAGTGTGCCAAAGGGGAGAAAGAACGTACGCGGGAATGGTTGGGTTTTTTTTTTTTTCCTCTTGATCTGACGTATGCAGAGTTGCACCTTTCGAGTGACAAAAAAAAATAATAATAAAAGATGGCGAAAGACTGAAATTTCGGCTCATAGTGAAAAGCACCAGATCGTGTCTCGGTTGTTTCAACCCTTGTGTTACGTCATTTGAGATGAGTCACCACCCCCCCCCCCCAATCCCACCCCACCCTCGGAGACTTAAATCCTATGAAACAAACCTGTAGTTGTTAAATAGAGGAAAAAGCTGGAATCCTCCCATCATTTTTTTAAAAGACTTTGTAGCGTAGCAGAAGCCACAGTTACAAGTGCCGCCGCCGACCCCCCCTCGCAACGAGAACGAACCAAGTTGCTTATTGTTTGGTTGTAGCCTTAATATATGGGTCTGTTTCCAAACGTTAGGGCCCTTTTTCGAAAGAAAATAAAAAACAGTTTGCGGCAGGTCAGTCTTGTGCCAAACCTCGCTGGCGGAGTGAAACGTTTTCCGGTTGAGGAGCGCGTGTTGCCGCGCAGATCGGTCACGGGGTTGTTGTTTTTCTACCGAACCGGGGCCACTGCCGCTGCTGCTGTCGTCGTGGTTGTCGCAGTTGTCACGGTCGTTACGGTCGTCGTCGTACACCCGAGGGGGGGCGGTTCCTCGTCATCTCTACGGCTGATCCGCGGCCTTGGCTTATTGCACGTTGGCGGCGAACGGATGAGATGCTCTTGACCGTTTCCGTTGCTTCACTTTTACCCACTGCGAACCGATCCCCTTAATGACTCTAAACAAATCCGCGTGTTTGGGGTGTTGACGTGTCTTATTGTTATGCTCTATTTATTTGAATTTCACTTACGTATCGTGAAGGGTTTTTATGTCAAATGCGTACGCTATGCTGTTAGTTTGATGATCCGATGATAAAAAATGGATTTTAAAAAAGTGATGCACTCCGAAATCATGTTTTTTCGTTCGTTTATTTGTTTGATTATTTGCTGTGTTTCAGGTGTTATGTTTACCTTATATTACTGATCATTCCAGTGTGGCATCACGATTTAACCTTGATCATTCGCGTTCCCTAGGAAACAGGTTTTTTCGACGGACCGTAGCGGCGGTTTGAGAGTCTTGCACGGCTGTGCTTCGTTTTCTCGAAAACCGCGTGTGTTCTTCATCCTGCAAAAATGTTATCGGATTAAAACTGGAATAATGTTTACTTTTTCGAACACAGAGCAAAGATTCGAAGCCCTCCCCTTCCCCCAGCATCAAATGATGTCCTCTGTTTTATTTTTATTATAGATTTTTTTTAATTCAAGACAAAAACAGCCTCGTGTGGTCGTACTGTTTTAATTTCCATCCAGTTTTGGCCTTTTGGAAAAAAAAAGAAGAAAACCCCACTATTGACAATATCCCTTGAAAAATTTGACAAATGAAATAGTTCAGGCTGAGTAGTAGAAAAACTTACTGTCCTTGTTTTGATCACTAGTATGTGAACAATGCCTAATGTCTTGTGTAACAAATAAAACGAATTAAACTATGAATGAAATGATAGAAAAATAAAAAGCACATGGCAAACCTGGAAAGACCCTGATTTTTCTTTCTGTGTTTCCTTTCGAGGGTGAAATCACAGCGTCCAGGTGAGTCACCGTCTGTGGGGACATTGTCTATACATACATACATTCAGTAACATTTTATATACACTCATATACTTTCTAAAAATACAACTTACAGAATGATACAGTTTTAATACTTACACATTATTCTGAAATAGAAGAATCTGGCTTTGCCCTAGGAATCATTGTGATGAAATAATAATAATATAATAATCTAATAAATATCCTTGAAATTGCAAACAGAGTCAGTGTGCAAAACCTCTGCAGCACATTTTTGTAGTTGCCATGCGACCGGCGAGAACATCGAGTCTCCGTCGTAGATACAGAGCCCTGAGCCAGAGTCCAATTCAGGAGAAGGCGACAAGGGAATCTATCTGTCCTTCATTACATTTGTGGAGCTACGCGTCCTCATCATTCCTGATTTTCCTCCTTTGCTGCCACACCTGTGTTTCGCTGCTCCTGATGGAACATAGAACAGCCTGGTTCAGAGACTGTGGCGACGCCTCATTTTGGCCCCGGGGAGTCCCAGTTCCCCCGAGGCAGAGCCGCCCGGGCCCCCACATTACACGCGATCCACCACGTAGCTCCAGTATGGATGGCCCAGAAGTCTCTCCACCTCTGCCTTGGGCACCACCCAGCATTTGCCCCAGTGGCGTTTCCGCACCGTGTCCTTCAGCGTCTTGTCCTGGAGGGTGACGGGCGCGTGCTTCGACCCCCACCTCAGGACCCCCCTGGCTAAAACTCCCTCCTTGCCGGCTTGGCGAGCGCCTCCATCCCTGTGATCCTCGGCCACTTTGATGCTCATGTCGGCATGTTGAAACTGGCCTGCAGTCGGATAAAGGACAGAAATGGTGGAACATGACTAAGTATATTTACTCAAGTACTGTACTTTTAAATTTGAGGTGCTTGTACTTCGCTTGATTGTTCCAATTTTTATAATACTTCTAAAGAAATACTGTACTTTTTACTTCACTACATTTATTTGACAATTACTTTTTGGAAATTTTACTTGAAAAAACAGAAGTTTAAACAATTCAATGAATTGTTAAAAATTAAACAAGTGTTCGACAACCTGTTTAGCTTATAGTGTTGGTAGAAATATTCAGATCCTTTACTTAAATAAAAGTACCAATAAAAAATGTAAAAATAATTATTATTAGTATTTTTATATTATAATCAAATTTTAATGTATAATGACAGTCTTAAAAGGAACTAGCAGCTATAGCTGACAAATAATTGTAGTGGAGGAAAAATCAAATATAATATTTCCCTCTAAAATGTATTGAGGTACATTTAAAAAGCATAAAATGTTAAATGCTAAAGTGACGTTCAATTTCTCAATAGTGTACTTAAGTAAAGAACCGGAGAGAACGTCTTCATTGACTTTCTACCACTGTTGGGTTGTGAATCCTTATAAAGGGAAAACACACAGTGTGTAGTGTGGGTCCCTCTTCATGTGTTAGACGTCCGTGGCATTTCTCCCCTAAACCTCTCTGATGGTTTTATTAAAATAACTTTTATAACCAAAAAGGTAAAATGACCCATCATCTCACTAAATAATCAAAGATCTGTTTAAAGTCGAAAAAAATTATTATTATATATTTTTTTTTTGCATCTGGACTTCGATCTTTCCTACCCCTCAGATTTATCTTGTGGCCCTTTGGAGGGGCACCAACCCTTAGGTTGGGAACCACAGGAAAAAGCTAGCTAACTGTCTGTTGTGACCAATATATAATAATAATATATAATAATATCATTCATGTAGGATTTTTTTCTACAGAATGAATTCTTCCACTTTTGATAGTTTCAGTACATTTTGCCGATGATACATTTTAGGTACGATTTTGAATCCAGGACCTTTACTTGTAACAGAATCATTTTTAACGTTGGGTTGGTAATTTTTGCTAAAGGATCTGAATATACAACACTGCAGAACGGTGAATGTACCCAGCAGGCCTTGGGTAGAGGCAGACAGCCCCCGTCCATCTGTGATGTAAAAGCCCAAGTGAGCCATCTGTAGGTAGCTGGGGTGCCTATAGTGGTGGAACAGGACCAGGAACTGCACGTCCCTGGCCAGCTCGACCCAGCAGCTCCGGTGGTCGTCCACGGTGACTGTCACGCCCCACCGCGTCACCGACCCCTGCCTATCGACAGGGAGCAAGTCCCGCCCTTCCCCTTCCACCGCCACGGCGTCCAGCGAGACTGTGATCACGAGGTCGCTGTAGCCCCCCGTGGCCACGGAGACGGTCAGGCGGTCGAAGTAGGTGCGGGGGTGGTCCTCGGCGCCGTGCTTGGAAGGCGCCCCAATCAGGTGGCCGTCCACGATGAGCCCTTGACGGGAGAGAGGAAAACTCAGGCACATATTTGCAGACCAAAACAAAATAAGAAATCTTATTGCAATGCATACCTCTGTCTGGGTCCTCCAACAGTCTGAGGACATCGTTAGCTCTGCCGTCTATCGTGAAACACAGGTTCTGATGCAGCCTTGGCAGCTGGACCACAAAGTGTGGGTCTCCATCGACTGTAACAGGCGACACGAGCATGAAGACATCATTAATGCATCGGCACACGAAAGATACAAGCCACTTTTAATGTGTAATTAAAGTAACGAGCTCTCAACCTGATGAGGAGAAGACCCTCACGGTGGTCAGTCTGGACGGAGGTTCTAAAAGCAAAAGACATTCAACTAAAGGACAGTCCTCCTCCCTCCCAGGCACTGAAACCAATGACAAGACTGGACTTTTATCTCGAGCTGTGTGTGGTAAATCGCGCATTATTTGAGACATGAATACTCAAAAAATGGCCGCCACCATGTACTTACCGAATGATCCTGTGTCAGCAGTATCATCCCCTGAAAATACGTCAGAACACATGTATTTGACGTGAAAATTTTTCTTTCTTAGTGTTCAGCAGCAAGAGCACACGCAACTGCCTCTGATAGGCACCCGACAACTTACAGGCATCGTAGTTGAGGTCGTAGTCGTAGTCGTAAGTGGCGTCGTAATCTGGGAAACGGAAGAAAGAATTAGGAAGAGTTCGGGACACCTGCTTCTCAATGAGGGATTTTGATTTCGCAGGAAAACGACGGGATACGAGGCATTGATAGTGATACTCACCTTTCACAAGATCAATGTCTATTTAATAGAAAAGAGAAAGAATATTAGATTTAATTGATCAATCGATTATATTGGTATGTCATCATGACACAGTAGTGTTTGAGTATCTTATAACATGTAAACAGGGGCGGAATGTAATTAGTTACAATGAATGCACTTAAGTATGATATCGATATTTTATTCTACTTTATAATTATACTTTAATACATTTCTGATGGAAATGTTGTATTTGCTTTTTCCCCCTGTACATTTATTTGACAGCTATTGCCACTAGTAAATTTTCAGAATAAGATTTTACATTTGAAATGACAATCGATCATTTTTATACAATCCAACACATTATTTAGATTAAACCAGAAGTCTCCCATAAATTTATCAGAAGGTTCAATTTGAATAAATCGTTTTTTAAAAACTTGGCAGAATTCAGGTGTTTCTTCGTCAGTAATCATCTCATGGCCCCTCAGATTTATCTTGTGACAATGGAGGGGCATGGACCCCAGGTTGGGAAACACAGGACTAAACTAACTATATAAAGATGAGCTAAAACTGCACCTTACACCTCCACCAGCGACAATGGTAATATGCCGGTTATGCACCGATGCTTCATTATAAATAATCTAAATAGATTTTGCCGTTAGTTGTGTGTTTTCCCTTAAGTAGGATTTTGAATTACAGGACTTTTAGTTGTAGTTGAGTATTTTTACATTGTGGCACTAGGACTTTTACTAAAGTAAAGGATCTGAGTACTTCATCCACCATTGATTTAAATGCATATATATAAGATAAAAGTGTTAAATGTGTGTTAAAACATCAGAGGGATTGATTTGTTGATACAGAGAGAATTTTTTTACCTTTTCTCTGAATCTGAATGGAGGTAGACACGTCTAGTGGAATAATTAAAAAAAAACAAAAACAATAAATATAGGAATAAATTCACCCGTCATATTCAGTTGATATTGAATGACTACATCCACGTGAGAACAGAAAGGCAATTGTTGCCAATTAGACAAAATAAAAAGCCTACCCAGAAGCCCAGCTGCCTCCCACAGTCGTGGCCCATCTGTTAAACCAGGCATGGGAGCAAAAGTGGCTGACACCAAGGTGGCGGTGCCCAGGTCTGGGTCAATGCCTGCAATTGTGCTGTTGTCTTCCACAGCTTGTGCCTTCGCCGGGGCAGGAATGGTGAGCGGAGATGACGGCTCGGGCGGGGCGGTGTTGACTCCAGGCTGAGGAACATCTGGAGCAGATGTGCCACTGTTGCCTGCCTCTGTGGAGGCCGCTGTCTCTTTGACAGGAGAGGGAGCTGTTCTTGCTGGGTTGGGCTGTGGGGTAAGGTGCACGACGGGCACAGGGTCGGTTCTGACTGAACCGAGCGGAGGTGCGGTGGTGAACGTTGGCATCGGGGGAGCAGCTGTTTTTATGGCGCTGGACTGGGGGGTGGAGACTCTTCCGGGTGCAGGTGGTGGCGCTGTTTTTAGAGCATTAAGCAGAAGTGTGGATATCTTTCCAGCAAGAGGCGGAGGAGAGGCAGTTTTAGAAACATTTTGGGGAGGAGTTGGCTTTCTACCAGTTAACAGTGCTGGGGCAGTTTTGACGGCGCCAGGGCTTGAGGTTGTAGTTGTTTTCTTGGGTGGTGAAACCACGGTTTTTGCTGCAGAAGTTGGCGGTGAGCTTTTCTTAGTTTGTGGTGGATTTGGAGGTGGCTTAGGAGGGTGTGGTTTAGTTTTGTTTGGCCTGGGGCTCGAAGGTGCGCTGGGCTTCTTTGCAGCTCCGGCTGCTAATATCTTGGTCGCAGCAGTAGTCGTCGTCGAGGTTGTAGTGGCTGCTGTGGTGGGTTTTGCAGTGGTTGGGGTTTGAGCTGCTTCGTCTGCATCTGGCTTAACTACAACTAAAGAAGTGACTGGTGTTACAAAGTTATATTTGAGGGAGAGATTTGTGGCCTTGTCTGCCAGTAACCTCTGAGTTGCAGGGTCAGTAGCATTCAGTTTGGCCAGTAGCAGCTCTTTGATTGTGAAATATGCCCAGAGACGATGCACAAAGCTTGAGATACCTTCCAAACCACCCGAACAGTCTAGTGAATCTGCACTCTCATTCCCTTTCGCCTGGGACGTCAACACATCATTCTCCATCTTGACACGTTGCTTCGAATCGGTGGCCGTCATCGACACCTTCAAATCTTTGACACCTGGTTTAACCCTCCCAGCCACAACTAACTCGGAGCCTTGGAAGTAGTTCGGGAACAGGGAGCGGGTGACGTCAAACGCCTGATCGTCCAGGTAGGACAGCTGGATGTCCGACAGCAAAGGGCTGGCTACTTCATCATAGAAGCCCTTCAGCTGCAGGGCTGCATCTGCATCCTCGTACACCATCCTGGCTATGCCCCGGTTATCCAGAGCGAGGCGTTTCAGGAGGAGGAAGTCTGCGTCGTCTCCAAAGGCAAGACCAAATAGCGAGGCTGAACCCAGAGCCTTCTTGGCATTGCCGAGGATGGTGTCGCCAGCTGTCACTCCGATGGTGGCTTCCCCATCAGTGAGGAATATCACCAGGGGGACGCGACGAGATGAGAAGTGGTTGGAGGAGCCCGAGGTCGGAGGGTTGACGAGCAGGGCGGCTGAAAGCAGGGCTGCGTTGATATTGGTCCCTGAGACAAGAGTGGAGGCAATGGGGACAATCAGTGTCGAAGGGGGAGGGCGACCGCAGAATAAGGACGTTGAGGGTCAACTTACTACAACGCCACGGCTCAGACAAAATCACATTTCGACTCACATCCTTCCGCGATAATCCTCTTGACAAAGTCTTTGGCGTCCCGTACGTTTTGCCGGGACGCCCGCACTGTTCGACCCTTCTTCCAAGTGTGGATCTTGTCTGAAAATGTGATGATGTTGAAGTGGTCTCCCTCCCTCAGGTCCCCGAGGATAGTGCTCATGGCCTGCTTGGTCTACTGACGGAAATTATTGCAATTAATGGCAGAAAACCAACATTGTCATCAGCAGAATATTGTGGTATTTTATTTCCTAATCTTATTGTGGCTCTAGCGTTAGAGCAGGTTCATGAGGTTTTGTAAAAGGGTGCTTGTCCACTTTACCTGTTTTATCTTTGTTCCTATCATTGAGCCGCTGACATCAATGACAAATATAACATCCTTAGGAACCACAGGAAGCCCCCTTGGTGCAAAGTAATGCACAAAGTAGCCGTCATACACCTGAGAGCAGGTAAGCGTAGAAATAAAGAGGGTGGTAAAAGACAAAATACTGGTACTGTGACAAATATGCATGCTTGTGTCTTTGAAAAGACGGAAATGAAGAATGCTGCCGACCTGGACGTCACCCATGAGGTCTCTGAGGTCCACATCATACTGAATGATGAAGTCTGCATCCAGACCCTTGGGCGAGATGCTGTTCTGCTGCTGCAGAGTGGGACTGTAACGGACTCGGGCACAGTTGGCACTCTGCTCAACGTGACTGGAGGGGGGGGCGTCTGAGTCACCTGTGGTACAAGGTGGTTAATATAGGACTCGTATCCACTTAGTAGCAATTAGAAAATGGTTTAAACATCCAACGCTAGACACCTGGTTTTATACCTACACTTCACGAAATTGTTACAGTACTTAAGAGTAATTTTTTTCATCTGAAAGCTGCATATCCTGAAAAACTGTCTCTGCTGTGTCTTGATTGGTCAGAACTCTGTCAGGTTCTACCTTTTGCGGCGTTGGAGAGCAGCCGGGTCGTCTTGAGGGGAAGGACTTTGATGAAACTGATGCCTGTCCGCTCCGCTATACCCACGTCTAGTGTCAGGTTCTGCACAGCCTGTCCAGGCCTCAGGCCCAGGCTGAGCTCGTAGCGGCCGAGTCGCCGAGGCAACAGCTCTTCATAGGTCAGGGAGAAGGACACCCGGGACCCTGATGGCACGCTCACCGCCACGCGAAACTTCTCCATCTCCCTCTCTCTGGCACATTGAAGGGAAGAGCATTTCAAATCAAACACAGAATGATCCATAAGTGAGGCACGTTCACGTTTTTATTCTGGGGCGACTTTAGTTTTTCCTATGACTGACTTGGTGGCGACAAGTCCAGCCGTTTTTCCGTGCTTCTTAGCGGCGTCGTAGATTTTCCTGGCAGCCGCTCTTTCCTTCACCTGGGCCACGTACACCTTGCCGTTAGAGGTGCTGGTGGGACAGGGGAAAAAAAAGGAAGAAGAAACGGCTCTCTGTGAGACGCACAGTAGCCAGATTATATTTCAGTCAGAAACACGCCTGGTCTGCATTGAGTTGTTGAAACATGATGGCTTTATTTTGCTCCTCGCGTTTCCACGGCCACCAGACAAAGCCGCCTCACAAACAGGCGTCGTACCTGTTTACAGACGGCGTTTCGTGCCATGCGAAGGTACGAGGCGGGGGTCATAAACAGGTTGACTGGAAAAGAGTAATTTCCCTCCAAAAACAGCGTTAATGAAGCGAGATCTTCCACCCCAGCGGTGCTGTGAGGGGAGCGCCGCTCCGCACTATGCCCACCCCAAATTCCCCACCAAAACCAAAAGCTTAAAATGGGTTTCAAGGGGCACAGTGCAGGTCCCAGACCCTGGTGACCACTGATGTCACGTGGCAAGGTGCTAAATTAAGGTCAAGTCCTTTGAACACATATATCCAAAGAGAAGAAAAAAAAAAAAAAGGGAAAACATCAAGGGCCAACTAAAATAAACCCTGCAGACCTGAAGCCAGCTCTTGTTTTTGAGACAGAGCAGAATGGCATGAGGGAGCGCTTGTGTATTTATATGTGTGGCTGGCCGAGGGGGTTAAGGAAGGCTGTACATCGGTGACCTACACGCAGAACACAGGGCTCTTAGTTTCGTACACAGATATTCCAAAGAACTTGCCACAGCCCCCCCCTGGGTATTTTGGTGATCTGCGGGCCGGCGGTACGGGTTTGAAAAATATATAGCATGCGTGAGTGCGTGAAAGAGGGAGGGACGTGGAAAAGACAGATGTGACAGATTACAGTTGTGAGAAAAAAAAAAAATGTTCGAGTTCCAGGCTCATACGTACTTGAAAAATCCAAGTCTACATCCACCTCAATGTACGTACAGCGGACATAGATGTGTGTGTGTGTGTGTGTGTGTGTACATAGTGTATCTAAACTGGCACGTCGCCTGGGTAAACTGCATGGGGGGAGAAAAGGGGTGGGGGGGTGGGGACTCCTGTCATTTTCTCTATTAACTTTCTGACTTGCGTTTACAAAGCCCGGTATTCATCCGGCCCCGGGTTCCCCCCTCCTCCTTGACCTGCTTCCGCTCCTGAAATCCAGCTCCAGGGCTTCGCTGCTTGGCCTGCGGTGTTGACTTATTTGTTTTGTTTATATTTAGCATTTACTTTTTTTTTCTTTTTTTTTTTAAAGGGATGCGGTTTCCAAGCCTCTTAGTAATCAAGTTATGCATTTGACTCTTGGCCGGAATTCTGGCTCCTTACATAATTCCTCTGAAGTTTTATTTCTGGATTTCTGACCGTCAACGAGAACATTGCTTTTATTTATTTCAGCCTCTCACCCTATAGCAGGGGAGTAGTACCTCTGCAGGCAAGATATAATATTTTCCTGTTGACTTCAGGACACTGTGGATACTTGAGCTTTCATTTATTTGAAAAAAAAAAAAAAAGTCACCATTTGTTTTTAGCAAGTATCATCCAAAAACACAGGAAGTGAGATGATGAGTCGGTACTTTTCTTGACTTTAAAGTGATTCTAGAAAATAAAAGTGCAGAAAATGGAAGAGACGGACACTCAGACACTGATTAATAAAACGGAGAAAGTGGTGAAGTGGAGGTGAAGTGGAGGTGAAGGCAATGCAGGGAGGACTCACATGGTGAAGTTGGAGATGAAAGCGGAGGAGGGCAGGTCCACCTCAAAGGCGGCCTCCTTGACGGCGGGGAGCTGGTTCCACACGGAGCTCCGGACTGTGGTGACGGCGTAGCGGGACACCACTGAACACCCGACATGGTAGTCTGTTACCTTCAGCTGGTGGCACCACAACAACAACGACAACAACAACAATACACGTCTAAGTCACTTTAGGTTTGGAGGGGAGGATTATTTTTCACACAGGAGCCAACATCTGTATGAGACATTATTTTTATATGCTGGATGCAAGAAAGGCCTGGTGCTCTGGGCTCAACCTGCCACCTGAATTAAACTTTTTCTGGATCCAGATTGTTGCGGCATCATCCCTGCCATAACTGTGGGTCCATGTCGAAATTTATAAACAGACACCACAAGTCAGGTCTGACTGTAATGCATAGTCATGGATGCTTATTTAAACCCAGTGGTCCTGAGCTGAGTCACAGGGAGAAAAAAAAAAAAATCATAAACCCCAGAAGAAACTGTTTTTGCTCTCCTGCCCCCATAGCTCGGTTTGTCCTGCATGGTTCTGACGAGCCAGCGAAAACAACACAAAGCGCTTCCCCGCATGGTGTCCCTGCCCTCCTCTTGTTTACTCGGGTAACGCCGGCACCTGCTGAGGCCAATCTGGTCAGCGCCGACCACATGACTGCAGGACGAGGCGACAGGCCGTAGGAAGAGGAGGAGGAGGAGGAGGAGGAGAGCCACATCAGCCCTTCGGCTCGGCTGGTTTTTAGGAAGGCTGTGGTTTGTGCTATACAGACTGAATTACTGTATGTTATTGGTGAGCTGCTGCTGTGCAGTTTAACACAGAGACAAACCGAGAAGGGGAAGAAAAAAAACCCCACAGTGGAGCTACTGATGATACCCTGAGAGGGACTGGTGGTAGTTTCCCTGTCAAGCTCGTTTCGTTGTTCACTGTGCATAACAGGGGGCAAAACCAGGACCCAAAGTGAAGAGCTTTAGCTGCATTATTTTTGGATGAGTAGCGTTGCTCATTCAATATTTCCACTAGTTCCAAATGAAGATTTACAGGAGGCAAAGGTGTAGATATTTGCTTGTAGTAGGGACCTTAGTACTTTTTAAATCTCACTTAAATATTTATTCAATTGTCATTTAATTTAATTGTTAAGGCACAAATAGGTCCCAGCACATGTGGCCTCCATATGTTGTTTCACAGCAGCAACGTTATGTGAAAAGAGTCACACTACATGTGGCATGTAAAGTAAGTTAAATAAAAAGGTTAAAATAAACTTTAATGTACCGTGTAACTATACCGTAACTGCAGTGAAAATGGGCCTGAACAATGGAGCGACTTGTATTTACAGCCAAAGTATTTAATCATCATTTTTAAACCTTTAAAACAATCAACTATTTCATAGATACAGCTATAAAGGCACACGCCTCCTCCCAGGCCTAACGTTTCGGTCCACAGCAGAAATAATGTAAAAAATAAATAAACATTAAAACTAAATAATAATAATAAGAGGGTTTTTTTAATAACTCAGTCACTTTTGTAAATATCTTATATAAATGTGTTACAATATGAATAATCTCATCTCAGTTTACCCCATTGTACCTGTTTTGTTTGTGATAATACTACTATAATGATTAAATAGGTACCAAGTAATAAAAAAAAAAAAAACACTGTAGTTTATTTCTATCTTGACCACAAAGTTTTCCCTAAAACCTTTTGTCTTCTTCTCACGCAGTAACATAAAGGTAATAACCACCGATATTTATCAATATTTTACGGATATCCTGTACACACAAAAAAAATGAAACAGTAATTTTGTGGGCTGTAAATTTAAAGCCTCATCCCAACAACCTGCTCGATATTTTTGCATTTTATGTGAAGCACCAATAAGAAACAAAGTGCACAAACTTACCACTGGTTTTGCTGGTTTGCTTTGACGTTTTACTCTCTGGAAAAAAGGCATAAAGCAGCAGGTCAATCAATAGTCAATCAAGTGCATGATTGTGCTGTATATGTTTGATAAGCACATTGTCATGACACGGTGCTTAAAAATACCATTTCTTGGTACCACAACCTGGTCAAAAAAGCACCTCCCTTTGCTGAAGTGATCGCCACAATCCGACTACGTGAGGGGCTGGGTCTGGACCCAGTGTCAGAGTGGCCTGAATCAAAGCCATTCATCATGAGCGGAGTGGGAAGTGGGACTGGAAATAAATGCTCCCCCTGTACACCGGGCCCGGTGAAAGTGCACAGCTTGGTCTCAAAAATGCTCACTGCTGTGTCAATAGATTACCACATATCCCAGTAATTGCTGGGAAAACTGAGTGTGAACGCAGAACTTTAAAGAGTGGAAACCCTTTATGGGGGGTACTAAACATAAAATTTACATAAAAATTGTGTGTGTGTGAAAAGGTCTATATATGGACTATATATATATATATACACACACATACATAAAATAAAGCTCTGAATTGTGTAAACTCACCTAAGGCGGTCTGTTTGTAAAAGTAGTGTGAACTGAAAAACAAAACATTAGAAAAAATGAAAAAACACCCTCACCTGTAAAAGTGTATTTGCTCCCAGGTGTGCTTCATAATCCCCTGACAGTCCCTCCGGCACGTATAAGGTGAAGAAAACCAGGATGCACTGAATTTTAAAGTTCATCATGTTCACAATCATCATCATTCAGCTTCAAGGCTCCAAAAATAAATAAATTTAAAAAAAAGAAAGAAGAAAAAGAAAGATGAAGTCGAATTTCCCCAGTGGTCTCAGGTTAATCAGTGGGACCGAGGGTAAGCTTGCACAGCTCAGGACACTCTGCACACACACCTCACATTTTACAGGTTATTATTCTTTTTTTTCCCTCCCCCCCCGAGGGGCAGTCTTTCCCCCTCCCTCACCTCAGCTTAGTTTCAAAAACCCGGCTCCAATGGCAGCAATGGCACAATAATAAAAATAATAATAATTTCTAAAAAATTAAAATGACCTGTTGTGATAAGAGGTAAACATCCGCCAGATGTTGGTGGGGGAAAAAAAAAAAGAGCCAGAGGTGAGGATAAGGGTTCAGTGGGAGAGTTGCGTGAGTCCTGGCGGCTCGGAGAAGGCAGCTCCCAGCTTGTGTTCAAGCATACTGGAAATTTCGCGGACTGCTGCCACTGAGGTCCACGAGAAATGAGGGCTTATTAACCCCTGCTCGACTATTGGAGGAAGGCACCCCCGCTAACCCAGAACACCTCCTCCTCCTCCTCTTCTTCCTCCCCTCCTCTGCAAACTCTGCAGGAGTGCTCCTAAAATAAACCAAAAAAACCAAAAAAAACCAAAATCCAGTTCGAGTTATAATCCTCAAATTACTCCCAAATGTTAGTTTTTTTTTTTTTCCTCATCCACTTGAGCAACTCTTTCACAAAGGCCCATTATTGACTGAGGGGAACAGGACATTGGTCTGTTGGTGAATCATCGGTTAGGTCTGCCTCCGGCCTCTCTGTTGGAGAGTTGACAGCACAAACACAATCACAAACAAAAACAAAAAGCACTAACGGGCCTTGAGATGTGGGTTTATTTTCTGAGAAAAAACAGGCTGGAGGCGACTCCTTACATATATATTTATGTACATGATTTCATCCACACCTGCTTATTTTTTTTTCATTATCTACATTACGAACAAATACAGTGAGTGTCCAAAAAAACAACAACCAAACAAAACAAAGCAAAACTGAACAAACAAAAAAAACCACAATAAAATGTTTTGTTTGTTCAGGTGCTGTCCATGGTGCTGATTGGTGTCTATTGTTAGATCAACAACAACAGATAATGTTACCTGTACAACAGTTATATGTGTGCAAAGTTCTGAGGTCATAAAGTCAAATTCCCTTCATATATATTCGTGTATATATCTATATATATCTATATATATCTATATCTATATAGATATAGATATAGATATATATATATATATTCGTATTTTTTTTATTTGATTTTCTCTCAGCCTGGGGGACACAGTGCATTATTTTTTCCCCCCTCCAGGTCGTTTGTAAACAGTGTGACGTTTTTCAAAGTTGTCGAGAAAAGTCAACTCCAGTTGGATAAGACACGGGAACATTTCACAGACATGTTAAAACACACATACACACACACACACACACACACACACACACACACGCACCCTCCGGTAACATCTACAGGTCACGTCCTTTTCCAGTCGCTGCAGGTGGAGTCAATGTTATTTCACCGACTGTCCCATTTCTTCCGTCTGCTTCTTCCTCTGCTGCTTTGAAGCCCCCCCCCCCATCTGCTTTCTACTGTCATCAACCTTTAACTGGAGTGAATCTGTAATTGTTGGTGGGATTTTTTAGTGAAGCTAATCAGTGGCAGTGGGTCCAGTTTTAATGTGGTTTTGGTTCTCTCTTCCTTTTATACGTGGTCAGGGACAGTCTGCAGAGCTTCCTCCGGGTTTCTGTTGACGTCCACGTTCTGCAGCGATAGCAAAAAGAAATATTTAGGGTCCGTTTAAAGCCGGACTGCTTGACTTCTGCTGAACAGCGACCACTGGGGGCCATGAGTGGCAATTACAGGACATTATATGACACTGAAAATTTTTCTGCTTTACATAACACCTTCGTGAGTAAATGTGCTTGTTATTTCTTATGAATACAGCTTTTTTTTATTAGTAATAGGATGGTTTTGATATTCTCTTTCAAAAGTTCGAAAGCCCCTTTTAAAACCTGAGAAAGTGCAGATTTTTTACTTTTATTTTTCTGTTTCCAATCATTAAAACGAGCAGCCCAATCCTCACCACTACACATATTCATTCCATCAATAAATTCAAATTACAAGACTTTATTGCCTGCTGTCAGACATATGCAATGTACCACTGACCAACAAGTTGGCAGGTCTAAGTGTCTATTACAGCGGCTGTGTGTCTGTGGAAACTTACCATCGGCCTCTCCCTGTGCGTGTTGACCGCTTCGATGTTAAGGAAAAACGGCTCAATTCTACATCCTGGAAGTGAGGAGAGAAAGCCAGACTGTCAGGGAGAGGTTTAGCGCAAATAGGGTTCACGTCATACGCTGAAGAACCCACAAACCTACCGTAGGCCATCGGTGTGAGTTTGAGCACCGTGTGAAGTGGGCATCTGAGATAAGGCAGCTCACCTTCAGGGGGAGGGAAAAAATAAGATGGTTGAGGGTGTTCAAACATCGTATCACACATAGCAAAGAGGCCGGTCTGAGCGGACGTTGAGTCGGGTTCTCCGTACCTGCGGGTTTGTCCAAGAAGTAGGCCAGCAGGCAGCGCATCACGGCCTGGTGGCAGATGACCAGGACGTTCTCCTGCCGTTCCAGCTCCATGATGACTGGCTCCAGACGGTGGACCAGGTCCTCGTAGGACTGGGAAAAAAAGGGACAAAACGGCTGAAGAATTCAAGAATTAATCACGTGGCCAGACTTCTATTTAAGAATGTACACTAGACTATTCAGGTTCTCTTGTAACAAATGTGTCTGTCAGGATAAATCTGGTTGGGGAAACTTGAGAAAGTTCAACATTTTAGGAAATATGCTCATTCCCCCTTTTTGGTAAGAATCAATAAGAAGATTGACAACTCTAAAATCTTCTAATCCAGTAATCTACTCTACTAAAATCTCTGGGTTAAAATAATAAGAACAACTTTATTGTCTATCAAGAAGTAAAAGAAAAAAAAATTCTTTGACAAGGCTCAACAATGAATAAATAAACCACACAGGGCAGTGCAGTTTGTGGTGTGAAAGCAGAACTGACCAGCCAGAGGATGGTGGGAGTCAAAATCTAAATTACTCTTAAATACATCAGTTCAGGTTAAAATACAAATAAGCAAGCAGGCTGTGAGTGAGGTATATATTTTTTGCACATGTAGTGCGTCCAGAATGGAAGGATTTCCCTGATTCTAGTGAAAAGGAGTCAACACTAATACAATGAAAAAAAACTAAAAGGCAACAGTTTATCATTTTTTCTATCTTTTGAACTGAACTACAACTATGAAAGCACCATCAGAGGTGGGTTTCGTTACCTGCGGACAGAGCCAGGCTGGCATTGTCGCTCTCTCATGTTTAGTCTCTTGGGTGGAACTTGGTATATAAAGACCAAAGATGAGGGTGGAATCAATCTTCTCTTTAAAACCCTCGGCAAGAAGGTAAATAGTGTTTTTTCCCCCAAAATGTCAGACTATTCCTTCAACCCCCACACTGCTCCAGTGGAGTTGTTCAACAGTCAACCAATCAGACTGTGTTCGTACTGAATGTGTTTATGTCGCCTTATGAGTTTGAACAGAACAACCCCTAGTGATAGTGTCCTGGTTGAAGAAACTGGGGGGAAAAAGAAAAGAAAAGAAAAGAATATACAATGTCCCGGTATATTCAGACTGACACTCACCTCACCCTTCGGGTAACGGTAGCGATACTTGTCCTGGTCTCTCAGCGCAAACTCCTCTGGGAAATTCTCCTGGATCTCCTCGTAGCTTAGCTCCTCACAGACACCCTTAGCGGGGGAAAAAAAAAAAATCACATCGCATCATCAAATCGTTTGGAGCGTGTACAGTTTCAATCTGTAGGACTGAATTATGTTTTACATATGTAATAAAACCTACAGCGTCTATCTCATTGAGGGCCTTCCACTGTTCGTAGGGGACCCCCAGAGCCTCTGCTGTCTGGATGGTCCTCTTCATGTGGCTCGTCCACACCTTCAGGTCACTGATGCTCTGACCCTTGATGAAGGCTGCCAGGGCGTTAGCATACTGCGGAGAATGGGGGGGGGGCAGAGGTTCCTGTCCATCTTTTATTTCATATAAAAGATGAATGAGCATGGAACCCTTTGTGTCCGGCTCTTAACCCAGTTCAGTCTGCTCACCTTCAGGCCTCTAGGGGAGAGGCCCGAGTCCCCACCGATGCGACCCAAGAGGTTGAGCTCGCTCTCCCCATGGCGGCTCAGGTAGATCGACCGCGGCGTGACGTGGATGTTCATGAGGTAGTAGACGATCCTGCTCTGGATGTGGTCCTGGACCCGGTTCACCAGGTATCTGCTGCCCACGTCGAAGATCTTGATGTAGGAGAGCTTCCTGTATGGAGACATGGGATTGAGGAAAACCAAGTTTAAGAATGAATTTGTCAGAGTTGATTGTGTGGAAGAGCTGTGCGCCCCTCCCCCCGCCCCCCTCTGTCTACTTTAGTATCAAATGAAGAAAAGCATTGTGGGTAGCTACCTGTCTTTGTCATCGTCTATGGACATGTAACTGGCCTTGTAGCACTCGATGCGCTGGATGAAATCCTCCATGGCTTCGTCTATGTCGCGGTCCACATAATCTGGACTTCCAAATTTTACTTGCTTGAAAGGAAAGTTTTGGATTTTTTTTTAAAAATTAATTTGTTTTTTTAATCCCAAACTTTAAACATTTACACTAAGAAAAGGTGTTGGCAGTGTGGGGGTGTGTATCACCTTGATATTCTCTGCAATGATTTCTGGGTCATCACAGATTGATTCCACAAAGAACACCTGCATGGGAATGGAATAAAGAGTTCAATTTATCAAATGACTGTGAAATATACTCTTTATTTACCTCTCATAACCATTTGTTTGTGTCTGTGTGTGTTTTATTTCTCTTTTAGGTCTCGCATCTGTCTGTTAAATACGAAGCTACAGCTGCCAGCAGCTTTTAGCTTAGCTTAGCATGAAGCCCAAAAACTGCTAACCTGGTTCCATCTGAGAGTAAAAAAACAAAAAACAAAAACAAAAACAAAAAAAAAACAAAAACTGGAGTACTGATGTCACTTTGAGGTTTCCTAACAACCGGGTCACTACTTCAAGCAGAGATATGATCTGCCACGTTAGCCTCCTCCCCCCAATAAAACCACAACTCTTTAAGCTAAGCTAACTGGCTGCAGGCATGTGAGCGGTATCGATCTTCTCATCTGGCTCGTTCTGAATACGAGTAAACAAGCGCATTTCCCAGAACTTAATCCTTTAAACATCACTGTGTCGCTGCCACAGCTGTACTCGCCTTGTAGCCCCTCTCCTTTGCAAAGCTCATGATGATCACCCTCCTTTCCCTGGTGGTGTTGGTTGCATCGAATACCTGGATAGCAAAGGGACACACATTATTAGTAAAGCATTTTTATAAGGGAGTGATACTTTATATACTACATTTTACCTGTACAACAAACTAAGATAAAAAAAAACAACAGATCACAGCGCAAAGCTCTTCCAAACCACATTTCGTAATTTCTTCCTTAACTTCCTAATTATTGTTCCTTATAATACTGACTGACATTTACAAAGCAACTGCTTTTCATCAAGTATGTTCACAAATAACTGCTGAGGCACATAACTGCATTAGTAGTTTTCTCATGTTACACATGGATGCTTGTTTCATTCTCAGGTTTAATTTCTTAATTCAGGTTCCGTTTTCCAATTCTTATCACAACATAGTGTTGCACATACAAGGCAGTATCCACCACATGCCTTAAAAAACTGAGCAAGAAAGATGCTCCCTTGGAAAATGAAGCCTTAATCTCAGCTATACAGGGGAATTCCAGAGATTTAGTATAGTTTATGGTACTGGCACGAGATAAGAGGAAGAACAATCAAAATCTGTGCCACAGAGACTGAGATATCCATGGCGTCAAATCCCCAGATTAGGTCAAGCTGCAAACCCCCCCCCCCCAAAAAACAAAAAAACAACAACACTGGGACCTACAATCCCCATAATGCAACTCTATAGTGTCTTTTGTTGCCTGATTGAAGCCCATGTCCTTAAATCTCTCCGATCCCCAATTTGTAACACAGAGTACCTGTTGGGAATCTGTAGCCTCCAGGCCCAGACGGAGATAACCCCAATATCTTCATTGCTGCCTTTTTATGTTTTCACTCTTTTATTGTGATTAGAGGGACAGTTTCAGTTGTCCTCTTACTCACGGCTACTTGTCCCTGCTCCTTCGTGAAGTAAGTGTTGACGTCTTTGAGCGCGGCTGAGGCACAGGCCCTGAGAAAGAGGTGACACGAATGGGAAAAAGGAGCAAAAAACTGCAGAGGAAAAAATGTGGGCGAGTGATGGAAATGACGGTGGAGGACAAAAGCAGAGGATGCGTATAAAACTCAGCAGTGACTCTCAGCACTAGAGTGGCTCATCAGAGCGTCCGTGTGGTGCTTACTTGCGGATTTTCATGGCCTCCTCATTGTCGGGTTTGAAGAACTCAAAGTTCTTATAGATCTTGACGGCCTCCCTTCGATACTGGCCCACGTTAAACACTGGTGAGATTGAAAAACAGAGGTTATAAAAATGTTGCTTCCTTTTTTAGGGCAAAAAAAAAAAAAACCTAGTACAGAAGCTACTGATAAAACATTCAACTTATCCTCCCTTTGATTCCCTTATCCCTTGGATTCTCTTTGGAAGCTTACTTTTTGTGGGAACGCCAATCCAGTTCAGGTAGCGAGTGAGCTTCTTGGCGATGTAGGTCTTCCCTCTGGCTGGAAGGCCCACCATCACGATCATGGTCGGAGAGTTACAGAACTGAGGCACCGAGGCTGAGGCGATGGAAACAAAACACACATGGTAACGTGACGTGTTGGTGCCACTGTCCCTGCACACGCAACACTTGTCATTCAGCAAAATTGAAAGTATCAAACAGCTCTCTGAGGCTCTGTGCTGCAGGAAATGTGTTGAGTGTGTGTGTGTGTGTGTGTTTGTGTGTGTGTGTTTGTGTGTGTGTGTGTGCCTGCGTGTGTGTCTGAGTGTCACTGCCAAGGTAATCTTCATTAAGAGAGAATAAGAGCTCCGAGGCACAGCTCAAATGTCTGCCCGGCTGTCGGTCTCTGGCAGCACATCTTGACACAAAAAACTGTCCAACTGACCACATGCAGACAAAAAGAATCAAATAAAAGGGACACAGGATGAAGATACAGTGATTAAAGAAACATCTGCAAATAGTCAGAACTTGCTCCTCTTGCTCTTCCACCTCCTCCTCCTATTCCTCAGGTAGTCACATAGAAATAACCAGAGCAACAGCACGGTCTACCGCGCCATATGGTTGACAACCACGGGAACAAAACGCTCCTAATCTCAGAGTGTGTTAAAATGTCAAGCCGCCCATGCAGCCTGTTACCAATTAGCTCAGCTATAGACAACAGTGTCCCCAATGTAACATCAACATTCACACATACATACATACATTCATACAAATCTAAGACTCTGGTTCAGACTGTGCCACTACTAACAGTTATTTAACCCCAGAATCTTCATCTGGCTAGAAAGATGCAGGGCCTTTGAATGATACCTGAGATAAATTATAATAATTCCCTGTTCACAGATCTACACACACACACACACACACACACACACACACACACACACACACACACACACACACTACTCATTTTTTAAGCAGCATCTCAGACCTTCTTACCCAGCCATGACCCCGTTGTCACATGCTTGTCTGTCACCGGGGTCAAACAAAACACCAGTAATTTATAAAGCAGACTGCGGCATTGCTTGCCAGTTAGCTGTACCCCCCCCGAAAAAGTACCCGGATTGTCCTGCGTGTGTCTATACAGGGACAGGGAGAGAGTGTCAGCCTCCAGACTGTTCGATTATGAATGGAGCATGCTGCGTCAGCAAAATGCTCCGAGGGCCACGTCAGACGCTGAACAGAGGGTCAGCTCAGACGTGGTCTGGCCCGGGCTGGCTGTCACCCTGTGGCTGGCTCCAGACTGCTGCCTCCTGCCTACCTGCACCCCCCCCCCCCCCCGAAAAAAAAATCCCTGACAGGACTGAGGAGAGGGGTCCGAGCTGAAGGGTCCAGCACAGTCAGCCCAAAAAAAGAGACCAAAAGACCCCGCTGCAAACGCCAACATCATCTGTTAAAACCCAAACTGAGATAAAGTAGGCACAGAAAGCGGCAGTTGGACAGAATAGATGATGTATCTTAATCTTTTTTTTTTTTTTTTTTTTCCTGCACTTACATCCCCTCCTGCGGTTGAGGTTGCAGCTCATCCATGGCACCCAGATCTTGAGCAGAGGCGTCTGCGTGAGCTGCTTCTGCTCCGTGGACGCATTAGCGATGAGAGCCATTGGGGGGCCCGTGCGGCAGGGTTGGAGGGGCGGACGACAAAAAAGGCGCACAGCCCTGCAATCTGTGTGCATGTGTGAGTGTGCTTCACTGAACACTGAACACTACCTACTGCAGGTCAGCTGACTGTTGCTAAGGAGCAGTACTTAGTAGGCAGGAGGAGAGGGGGTAGTGTGGGGGGGGGATCCTGAGCTCACGCTGCTCTTGTCTGCCTCCCTCGTCTGTTTCAGAGCAGCTGCCAGGTGATCTGCGGTGATGTCAGGGATGGAGGAGGCGCCCAGATCCGTCGTCACTGTGCGTCATGTCTGCTTCCAGGGACACAGCTGGTTTCTCAGCCGGGGCCCCGAGCAACGGAGTCATGTGGGCCGAGTGTAACACGTGGGGACTTCTCATGAATTCAGATGAGCTGCACAGGCTGTTTGTTTGTCAAACTGAGAGGTGGGGAGGGGGGTGCTCTTATTTCTTACCACCAGAGGGCGGTTTAAACCTTAACTTCAGATCTGGCACACTCAAGGGGGGTGAATTAAAATCCTTAAAACTGAAGTGTATGGATTTTTAATTAATTAAACCCACCAATAGAGAAAGAAATACTCAATTATTTTTGCCTTAGGTAAAAGTAGTAACACTACTGTGCAGAAATACTCTGTTACAAGTAAAACTCCAGCATTCAAAATTTATGCATAATTCCCATTTCAGATTAAGGTATATTATTGGACTGTAATGATGATGCATTCTTGTGCATATCATGTTAATGTTTCACCTAGTAAAGGTGGGGTTGATTTATATTACTTTATTCTGTTAGATAATTTTCTTAAAGGGATCAAATTTTATTTTCTTATCTAAACCTACAATAACACATGTGAATTTTTTTGTTAATTATATTTTCAATCATTGATTCGAAGGAGAAAAATAAAATCCAATAAAAGATCCAATAAAAGCGACCCCATTTACCTATTTTTTGGCTAATGTTCAAAGCCCATCAAGCAACTCCTCCTGGGCAGTGATTATTAGGGCACTGGTGATCAGTAATAACCTGTTTGGCACTCGGCTCGACCATTAGGAGAAGGTACATGTTATTCCGTTGGACGTTTGCCCCAGAAGGAGGTCAACATGTCCTCCCAGACGGCAGCCATGTAGGCTCGGTCCTTCCTCCCACTACCTCTCCCTCAATCTCTCCCCTCCCTCCCATGTACACACTGTCATGAAAAATTCCTCTTAATGCATGAGCATGTTCCTACAAGTGTTGCGATTTAAGCAAGTTCTCAGAGGTGACATCCTTCTCTGAGGATCACCTTCAAAAGTCAGGTCTCAAACATACGTGGGCTGGTTAATCTTTGAGGCATGATCTAGAAAAGCAGTGAATTGGGTTTTATCAAATGACAAGCGAAGCAAAAGCTACACTCTTAACTTCCTCTTTCTTCCTTCCTCTTCCTCTTCTTTCTTAATCTCATTCTTGAGGTATACAACGTCGCACGCGAGTCTATTTTAACTCTGTCAGTCAGTGTGAGTGTATCCCCGGCCTGTATGTGTGATATATTAGTGGAAACCTTGCGACCAGGTGTCCCCTATGCATTGTCTGGGCATGCTCTGTGCAGCAGCAGTTCATCTGCGGTTCTCACCTGCGCTGTCACACCTGCGCAGCCTCAAGGGTTCCAGCTGGGGAAGCTCCATTCTGCGCTCAGTGCAAATCCACGCACACACACGCACCGAGGGATCGGACGTCCTGGTGGCAGCAGATCCGATGATCTTTTTAAAGAAACTAAACCCCTATGCCAAAGTATTCCCGACCCCCACCCACTCTCGGGCCCTCTCTCCCCTCGACACATGGACATATGATAGCAGCACACTGGGCTTGTCCTTTTAATGTTTGCCAGGGCCAGAGTTCACAACGTGCACACACAGCTTGGGGAGCAGCAGCAGCAGCAGCAGCAGCAACAGCAACAGCAATCACTCGGAGGGCACGTCATGACAAAGTGCAAAGGTCGGTGAGGAGCTGATTGTTGTTGAATGAGGAGACTGGGAAACACGGGTGTTTTGTACACTGCAGTCACTCATCCGCACTCATGTCATGGTATCACCGGAGCATGTGACACACCCTTATACAAATACAGAGGGAGGTTGTAATATTTGAGCTGGGAGGAAAAATGAATAAAGTTTTTAATTGGTGGTTTAAATACACTATAGTGACCCTGAAAGATACACAGCACCTCTCGAATCTAAAGTAGTACAATGTGGCGTGTGTTAACCAGAAATAGAGTATCGCTGCCAAAGAAGTACACTACACATGGTCGGTGATTAGTTTAGTTAGATCCTGTTTTATGACACCAGCTGTGTCCCTGATCCATACTACAGAATAAAAAAGTTTAAATACTTCACTATTTGCAAATTGAATTTTACTGTATCAGGATGTCAATGCCAATTAAATGTACAAATCGATATAAAAATCTTTTAAGATTATTTCTTGCTTTTTCCTTTTTTAAGATCTTTCTCAATTTAACTCACAACCAGACAAACTTTTTTTTCCCTTCCCCTAAGCTGTGAACTCTCCTCATCCTGCATCCAGCTTGTGTTAAACCCAGTTTTCTCATTTTCCTGCTGTGAACATATTTGGAGAAGAGAAAATGAAGTATTAGTATTTAGTATAATTAGTGTTAGTATGCAGTAAAATACCCCCCCCCAGTGACCCCAGAGCTAAACGACCATGTATGTTGAACAAAACAAAAAAAAACACGGCTTAGGTTAAGGTTGTGGTACAGTTAGGGTTTGGTTTGGTTAAAACACAAAAACTACCTGCTTAAGTTCTGGAAAAGTTGTGTTTTAAGGTTAGAGGACCATCTTTTTCATGGTTATGATATAAAAAAATACAAGGCTGAGGTTGTCGAATGGTCACAGATTGAAGAGCAAATGTCAAAGCTTTCACAGAGGAAACAAACAGTGATCTCCTGTGCAATTATCCCAGGATTTGTCGACCTGTTCATACGCACAAGCTGCTTGAACAGTTGACCTATGGGCTTGTTTCCTATTTTTTTCAGTCTCTGCTCACAACTAAAAAGATAAAAATAAATTATGAGTGAACGTGAGACAGCTACTGTAGTTAGTATATGGTAAGGATTTGGGACAGGCCAGTAAATTTAGGTATACAAGGCAATGTTGATAAATGAAATTAAAACAACTCTTCAATATCTGCTACATAACATATGAGACAGCCGGCAGTGGCGATTAGAGTCCAGTAAGCTATTGATGACAGTCGTGACATTTCTCCCACCTGCAGCTGTGGTTTACAGTATAATCCACTTGAATCTATAACTGTGTCTGCTTGGCAGGGCTGCAGACTTGACACTCAATCCTTTAAACTCAGCTCATTTAGCTTTGCTCTGCTGTAGTTCTACTGGATGGTTAAAAATAAAGTGGAGAAACCAAAGCTAGTGTCTCTTATACTTTTTCACAGCCTCTTTCGACCGGTAATCAGACTTTGAGGAGTAAAATCAGCAGGGTCCTGATTAAGGTGAAATACAAAAAGATCAGAGCCACACTTTTCTAATACTGACTCATACAGACATTTTTGCCTCACGTGATGCAGGGCAGAGAGTTGTAAACACATTGGGCTAAAACAATACAGGTCTTATCTACAGTCTACTCGTCTGTTTGATGTCGTCCATGTGTCTCTCACGCAGGCCTGAAAGTATCAAGATTGAAGATAAAATTGATTGGCCTTTATGTCCTGAAGGCAAAACAGTATATGTGGGGGGGTCGAGGAGAGGTTACCTCGTCATGCAAGATTCTGTAATCTGACTCAAAGGTCATCCACAGGCTAACGGGGTCATTAAATTGATGACTTATAAACTATAGATATCAGACACTCTCTGTAGTCTTTGATAAAGAAACACTGCTTTTAATAAGAAGTGTAACAAATTAATTATATAATATCCCCCACTCGTTCTTTCTGAGTACATGGGTGGATGAGAGAGATAGGAAGAGAGTCAGCTTCTACTTTTTTTTTCTTCTTTTTCTCCATTTATCTCCTGTCGGTTTGGTTGTCCAGTAGTACAGGGCAGGGGCTAAACGGTGGGTGGGTTTGAATGCACAAGGGCTGGTAAATACTTAAAGTGCATTTTAACAATTCCTTAAAATTCTACAAGGGAGTAAAATAACGTTGGTTAGGCAGAAAAGTGTAACAGCTAGAAACAGACACAGTCTGAGGTGAGTCTGAGTCTGAGGTTGTGGAGGCCTGAGGTAAGGATCGATTTCAACAACAAACTGTGCTTTTCTGCTTGTGTGCTAAAGTTTTTTCATTTTTTTTTTGTGTGTTTCTCATGTACAGATTATTTGGAGGCATTTCATCATACCTAATTTGGAAATGCAAGCCTGTGGTTTGAATTTTCACGATTTTCATTTTGACTGTGAAAAACTACCACTCCTACTACTATTTAAAGTCTCAAGGCTTTCGTGACTCTTTCTGCTTGACATTTTATCTTGACATTTCAAAATGAATCTACTCCGTGGCTCTGTGCAACTGGTCTGTGGCTTTGCTACATCCTCTGTGCTGAATCTTGTACTGCTATAAGAATTGTGGCCTAAATATGTGGGGACAAAATGTCCAGAGGACAAAACTTTCAGACTAGGTGAATCAGGGCACGATTCTGCACCCTTCAGTGTTTTGTCCCTTTGTTTGTCAGCTTTAACGCTAGTCAAATAGGTTTAATATTTTACGCAATATAAAAACTTTATAACAAGACTAAATGCTTAAATAAAAGAGAACTGATGCATTATATTTTCATGAATCAAGTAGAAAAGAGCTTTGACTTAGACTATGGACAAAGAGCAAACTGTAGCAGGTGCTCAGATTTAGAAAGGAAAGGGATTTACTGTGCGGCAGAATACCGAACATAAATCCACAACTCATGGGCTCAAAGCCCAAAATTATAGTCGGAAACAGCGCAGGTTAAAAAAAGCACAAGGTAAACACTTACCTGCTGCTCAAGTTAGGAGCACAAAAGCAACATCATTCTGGATACTACACTAGCAATGTCCTAATGTATGGAAATCATACAGTTTACCATCAAAATGTACAAGACACTATAGCCTGTATACCAAATGTGTTACATTTATATTACAAGTATTAGTTACTAGTATTATCACTGTCCACCACCTGTTTAAAATCCAAAGGATTTGACCGGAAATGCTAAATGCTAATACATAACTATGCACTGTGAGCTGAGCTGAAAGAGACTTTCATTTGCGAATGCTGAGCATTTTCCACTCATTATTTTTTTTTACGAATGGTGCAGTTTTGTGAAACAAAAACCTCTCATATAAGCTCTAAGTCATTCCAGTTGAATTCTAAAGTGTGAACAAATATCTTGCAGTGATGCTGATGGGAAACTGGCAAAATATAACAAGTGCAGCTTTTTAAGACAGTGTACATTACACTAAGGTTTGTCACACGACCAAAAAACATCACTCCAAGTGAATGCATTGCTCAATGCTTGGTGGATGTGTAAACAGGCAGTTGTTTGATAATACATTAACTATGACCCCATCTTTTAAGTTGATAATAACAGAGAAAATGTTCACATTGTTTTTTTCTCACGCTGTATGAACTGCAAATATTTATTCAGCGAGTTCATATCCAGCTCTGGCATTCATCCTGCTGTTTTCAGCAAGTCTGTCCTCCGATTGCGATGGTGGAAAAGTGCTGGTTTACCCTGTGGATGGGAGTCACTGGCTGAACATGAAAGTCCTTGTGGAGGCGCTCCATTCCCGGGGCCATCAAGTCACAGTTCTTCTAGCTCCACCAGCTGGTACATTTCCGAAACCTCACCACATGACACGTCCATCACCATCACCCAGGAACGGCCGCAAAACGTAGAGAGCCAAGCCTTTATGATTAGTTTCTTGAAGCAGTCAATAGAGTTACGTCGGAACAAAAGCTCACCATGGGCCTCTCTTGAATACTATAGGAGCATTTTCCACATTCTAGGGGAGAACCAGCAAGTTGTGGCAAAACTGGTCACCAGCATCCTTGAGAATAAGACACTAGTTAAAGAGCTGAGAAAAACTGGATATGATCTTTTTCTGACCGACCCTGTGTTTCCAGGTGGAGTGCTGCTGGCAAAATATCTCCAGCTTCCCTTGGTTCTCAATGTGCAATGGGTTATTTGCCATCGCTCCGTCTCCTCTGTCCTACGTCCCCCAATTGTTCTCCGGTTACACTGGCAAGATGGACATTTCTCAAAGAATCTATAATATAATCCTTAATGGCGTATTTATTTACATGTACCACACCGTCTCAAATCCACCTTATCAGGCTGTGTGTGATCGGTATTTTGGACATGTCAGCGTCCTGTCTCTCACCCAGGAAGCAAAATGTCAGAGCTACATCACGAAAAACCAATAAAACCAATAGAGAGTGCCATTTTCTGGATTGAGTACGTCATGAGGCACAAGGGCACAGCACATCTGCGCACTGAGTCATGTAAGATGCCATGGTATGCCTATCACAACCTAGATGTGTTGGTGATTTTTGTAGCATTTGGTGTCCTAATTATTGCATTAGTTTGGCTGTCCTGTAGATGTCTCGTTAAACGTTCTATAAGGACCAAGAGGTCCACATCCAAGTCCAAGACTGAATAGATAACTTGATGAAAATTTGCTCTTGGGTCCGAAACCAACTAAGCTCTTACAAGGGGACCATATACTAGAAAGGAGTTAAATGAAAATATTAGTGTTGTTATTATGTGTTGGAAATTCAAATTCTTTAACAGCTGTAACCCTCAAAATTTGAATCAAATTTTAGCAAAAAATTTTGATTCAAGAAATGATCTCAGTAAAGTTCACAAATGGCTAATAAAGTACATCATGAGTTACTTTTCCTTTAAATAATCATTAATTTGTATGTTGCAAGGTGAAGAACAACTAAAGCGGCTGGTGACAATATATTTTTAAAAAACACAAAGGGTTCATTCTTGTATATGTAATCGTTCTGTAATCATCTATGTAACCAAATACAGCAAAAGTACTATCCAGGCAAAGAATGCAACACATATCAATAGCTGTGATGGACAACTGAAGAGCAATGTAGACTCCATTATACCATCCATGGCATATCTTCTTTTGGTCAGAATTCTTGCCCACAGATTTAGGTTCTTGAATAAATGGTAGGGGATGTAGCAAACAGAGAAGAGAAGGATCAGAATGAACAACAACCTCAAGCATTTTTGTTTCAGTACCTCGTCAGTGGTACTTGTGGAGCAGAGAGCCACAATCACATGTCCATAGCAGCCCAGTGTGATGAGGAACGGGATACAAAACCCAGTGATGGTCCATCCAAGGCTGTAGTTCAGGTAATCCTCAAGATCGATGTCACCGGTGGTCTCAAAGCATTTATCAGTCATGTTTCTAAATGCTTTGTGGTAGAACATGTCTGGAAGACTTTGAACAGCCACCAACAGCCAAACCATGGCTGAGATAGCCACAGAGTGGGTCACAGTTATTCTTCCCAGCACTCTCATCGGATTGACAATGGCCAGGTACCTGTACACACTTATACAAGTAAGGAAGCCAATGCTACCGTATAAATTTAGGTTGAAGCAGAAACTTGTTATGTTGCATAATACCTCTCCAAAGATCCATTTTCTCTGCATAACCTGGTACACCATCAAAAATGGAAGTGTGAGCAGATGCAACATATCTGCAAGTCCAAGGTTGAAAACAAAAACATTGATGATCTTTAGTTTCTTCCACTTCTGCAGCAATGTCTTCAACCCCCATCTATTGGCTACCATACCGACAATGATTACTAAGATATAAAAAGAAGGCAGGAATCTGGCTGTAAATTCAAAGTTGATAGGAGGACAAGTTCTGTTGTTCATTTTTTGTCTTTGTGGTCCAGAGGGACTTCCTGTTAAGTACTCGCTTGAATTTGTTATCATAGGAAACACAAATCGTCTCTGCAAACACTAAACTAACAACACACTAGGTGTGTTTCTTATTTTCAGTCTTCATCATATAACAAAAAAGATGCTATGAATTATCTTTAATACTTAAGGACATTTAGTTAGGCCTCCTGATGAACACATGGACTGAAAGAGATAACCTGTGTGATGCTGTGCCGTTTAATGTGACAATCACTAGAGAGGTGTGTGTGAGTCATCTTCTTGGTTGAAATTCAAAGAACTTTGCAATGGTGACCCGATAAATGGGCACGCGGCAACATCACTGACAGTAAGACTAATGCTGAAAGAAACACTGGCTGTCACATGATAAAACAACCCCAACGACAGCAAAATAAATTCAAAAGAAGGCAAAAGCGAACTGTAAAATTATTACCAGTCTGTAAATATCTATTACAGTTTACATATTTGAACCCCCACAATTATAGTAGTTGTGTGTGTTTTCCAGCATAGATATTTCAGGTGCACTCACTTTTGTATTTGCGTTCTAAAAAAGTGGTTTAAACTGCCTAAACTTTTGCTTTTTCACAACTTATCTGACTGTTCCAATGCTTGAGTTTCCTGCATGGACGAACTGCATCATGCAAAATGTCACTCAGTTCCCAGATCTCAGCATTTTTGTTATGAAATAGTGACCAGAACTATGAGAATAAAACCCAGGGTTGATATAAACCAGAATTATCTTTTAACATATCTCAAAAGCAAAACCTACATTGTCACTAAGTGAAACAAGCTGTTTTATATTTGGTGATGACCCCTTTTTCTTTTTTTTAAGCTAAATCAAATAATTTTCAAAGGTTTATACCACTCAGGTTAGGTTGCACATCTCAGATTAAAGGATTTCCTCAGACTACTGGAGATTATGTCATTAATAAGCTTTATTAAAAACATCAAATTACCATAAAATTGGAGTTACAGGGATTTTAGAAAACAATGGTGATATGGTTGTTTACATCTCCAATGTTGAAACTCCTTAAAGGCAAGTTGTGCTTACTATACCTATATGATCACTGACACATCTGAATCTGCCATTTTTCTTGTTATGTAGCATAAGAATTGTTCTGCATTTTATTCCACTGCTAAAAGAGTTTAGAAAATTAATTGGTTAAGTACTCTTTGCCTTGCTCGTCTACTGGTAGATGTAAATATCTCGAGGTTTGCGGTGCCAGATTGCTATGATTACACAGGATGCATCAACCTATATTGCTTTTTAAGGAGTGAATGACACATAGGAGTTTGGATGTCTTAGGGGGCCAAATCAGGTCACAGGACTTTATACACTAAATCAAACAAAAAAAACACAAATCATGAAGTCTTTTAGGACTGGATCATGCTAATCGGATGATAAGGGAGGAGATATTATATATTCTGTAAAATCACTTGAAATTACAAAAAACAACAATGAATATATCCTACTAACTAAGTACTGTGTGTGGCCGAAGCCTGATATATCTTATTGCCCTGTGCAATAGAGCTTTTGTTGTCCCAAATTATTAAAAAAAACATTTCAGTGAGCCACACTACTTCAATGATGAGGACTGGATGTTACAAGCCATTAAGTCTGTGCTATTTTTCAAAGATTGGCGATGCCTCCCATCCCCCCACACACACAACCACAAACACACCCACACATACATACACAAAGAAACATGTCATGATGGCAGTAAACAGTGGGAGATAAAGAGCTGTGGTTATTCCAAATTTTGTGCTTATTCAAAGTTTTGAAAGAATGTATCATGACAATCATAAAGAAAATCAAAAATGTAACCAGATAAAGCAAAAATACAATCCAGGCAAAGAATGCAGCACAAACATAGTAAGTACAACACTTGCTGTGATGGACAGCATGCAAAATATGAGAAGCTGTTTTAAGCCACTTGTAATTAAATTTGTAACATTTGAATCTTAACTCTTGTTAAACTTCTTCTTCAGTTTGTGCCATAGGCGCAGAAACCGACTCTGACAGAAAAGAACGGTTGAACATCTGATGAACTCGCTGGAGCAGCTGTCTGAGTGGAGCAGGAATAACTTCATTCACATGGAGGTAAACCAGAGGGTTGAGAGCACTGTTCAGACACACAAGGCCACGAGTTACCTGATGAGCAATGTGGACTCCAGTACTCCATCCATGGCATATATTCTGTTTTTTGAGAATTCTTGATCTGAGGGTGAGGTTCTTGAATATATGATAGGGGATGTAGCAAAAAGAGAAGAGAAGAATCAGAATGAACAACAACCTCAAGCATTTTTGTTTCAGTACCTTGTGAATGTTATTTTTGCGGCAGAGAATGACAATCGCATGTCCATAGCAGCCCAGTGTGATGAGGAACGGGATAAAAAATCCAGTGATGGTCCATCCAAGGCTGTAGTTCAGGTAATCCTCAACATAGGCTGTAGAGGTGGTGTGATAGCATTTTACTTTTTGTTTAGTTTTCGGGTAGAACATGTCTGGAAGACTTTGAACAGCCACCAACAGCCAAACCATGGCTGAGATAGCCACAGAGTGGGTCACAGTTATTCTTCCCAGCACTCTCATCGGATGGACAATGGCCAGGTACCTGTACACACTTATACAAGTAAGGAAGCCAATGCTGCCGTATAAATTCAGGTTGAAGCAGAACCTTGTTATCTTGCACAAAACCTCTCCAAAGATCCATTTACTCCTCTTAAAATAGTACACCATCAAAAATGGAAGTGTGGGCAGATACAAAATATTCGCAAGTCCAAGGTTGAGAATAAACACATTGATGTTCCCAAGTTTCTTCCATTTCTGTGGCAAGGACTTCAACCCCCATCCATTAGTTATCAGACCAACGACGAATCCTAGGATGTAAAAAGAAGGCAGGAACCTGTGTTCATATTCAATCTTGATTTTAGCATCACAAGATGTTTTATTCATTCTGTCCTCTGAGGAGAAGTTGGTACAAATTCTTTTCCTCTGTGGGCAACCTGCTTTATGTGAAGCAGAAAAAAAAAATCTGTTCAAAGATGACTTCCTGTTTAAAGCTATGCATATCCTCTATGAGGATAGATGTTTGTTCAACACCTCCGAACATGCATGTAAGCTTTTTCCATTTTCTTGGTAGTGCACAGCGACTGCTTATTAGTCTATCAAATAATAATTCTTTTTCTTATTATGTTTCATTTTTATAAACACTCCACATTATTACTGAAGTCTTCCCTTGACTGCACCTTATCTACATGTCAGTGAAATATATGATTCACACCTCTGCCCAGTTTATCAGTTGAGCTCAGCTGCAGGGAAGCCGCTGCACCCCTGCACGTGACTTTCAAGTTTGACCTTTTATTGTCAGCCAAACCGGACAGCCTTAAGTTGAATATTTCACTTAATCTTTTAACAGCAACAAAGTGCAGGTCCATGATAATATTCATGAGGTATAAGTGTGTATAAACATGTGGGTGATACAGAGTGTCCACTAACTGACACAAATGGGAAGGTAAGAGTCTCCCTCTGGTGGTAGAGTTTCTACTTCAGAGAGAGAACCCTCGCCGAGAATTTCACACATTACAATATAATGTCTTTACAGGTAAAAAACACAACCTTCTACTCACTCATAAAAGAATTACATTTATTTTATCATTATTAACAGTCTTTTATTTTCTACAGTTCCACAAGAATACAACTAAAACCATTAATTAAAGCCCACTCACTATGGAAACTCCAAACTTCTACAGACTTTTTAACAATATTTGCAAATCTGTTAAGTTTTTTGAGGCAAGTCTAAGTTACGTTTCAGGTCTAAATGAATAAATTTTAAAACAAGACCAGAGTCAGCAGCAACTCTATCGGCTCTATGAAGCGGTGGTGGCAGAGTCATACAGTATAACAAAGTAGTGAGCACAAATGTGAAAAAGTGTGTGTGTGCGTGTGTGTGTGTGTGTGTGTGTGTGTGCGTGTGTGTGTGCGTGTGTGTGTGCGTGTGTGTGTGTGTGTGTGTGAGAGAGATAGAAAGTGTGAAACTCTCATTGGCTGTATTAAAATCAAACTTACATCAACTTTTTTTTTCGCCACTTGGAGGCATCATGAAAAAAATGTGGACAACACTGACAAATGATCAGCTTTTGAGTTGATGTGGTCATATAGTTAACAGATAGTTGCCTATTTAAATATCCAGTAGTTACCAAACAACACTGAACCAAGGCCGTCAAGTTTGGGACTGAAACTAACTATAAAAAACTCTGTAATCCTCTGTGTGACACTGTTATATATAACTATAGTAATAATTATCTTATCATAAAAATCACAGATTATAACTGCTTCAAAATGACAAATATTGTACCCATCTAGATAGCCTATGTAAAAATCAATTATTAAAACCACACTAATCTGAACCCTTTCCAAAATCTTCTACCTTCTACCTTGAATTTCTTATCAATGACCCTTTGATTTCCTTCCGAAACAACAACTATCAGTCTCTTATTTACCAAATTAGATTATACAACAGGAACTACTCTCTCTCACACACACAAACTCACTTAAACATAATATTAAATAAAATAGTAATAAAACGATGCAGGGCTGAGTCATTGTTTTGGAGTGTGAAAAGAAAATCTCACTGGACCTGCGGCACAGGTGAAGGTAACGGAACCACCTGCCCCTCTGATTGGTCTCTGCTTTCTTATTGGATTGTCACTGTCAAATTAGATTCGGATGTAAAAAACAGGGTTAAAATTTTTTGTTATATCTTCAGTGTCCCACGCAGTGTGGGAACCTTGAGTGCTGAGTTTTTCACACAGTTTCAATAAACAAACTACAAACTACTTCTGAACAGCCACCAACAGCCAAACCATGGCTGAGATAGCCACAGAGTGGGTCACAGTTATTCTTCCCAGCACTCTCATCGGATGGACAATGGCCAGGTACCTGTACACACTTATACAAGTAAGGAAGCCAATGCTGCCGTATAAATTCAGGTTGAAGCAGAATCTTGTTATTTTGCAAAATACCTCTCCAAAGATCCATTTTCTCTGCATAACCTGGTACACCATCAAAAATGTAAGTGTGAGCAGATGCAACATATCTGCAAGTCCAAGGTTGAGAACAAAAATATTGACGTTCCCCAGTTTCTTCCACTTCTGCAGCAATGTCTTCAACCCCCAGCCATTAGCTACCATACCGACAATGAATACTAAGATGTATATAGGAAAAAAGAATCTGGCTGTAAATTCAAAGTTGATACTAGGACAAGTTCTGTTGTTCATTGTCGTCTGGACAGCAGTTGGTACAATTCCTCCACCTTGGCAGTTTTCAGATTTTTCCTGCGAGAGCAATCTGATTAATGATGTGCAAGAAGAAATTTTGAGGCTTTATTCTTAAGGGACTTTCTGCAATCAGCCGATCTGATGACTACGTCAGCTACTTAAACTACTTCCTCTTGAGCAAACACCAGCAGTCAAGTGGTTTTGTAGCTTTTCACAGTAATTTCATCAGCAACTGCATCTCATTATCGGTTTTTCAGTTGATGCACGTTTGTCAAAGTCAGAGAAACAATTACAATGACAAACCTGAGTCTATTAATCTATTTGTCTAACAAGTTCATGTTTTAAATAAGTAAATACAATGCAAACAACATGTCATTACTCTCACTACTCCACGAAAGTACGAAAGTGAAAGAGGTGTGTGTGTGTGTGTGTGTGTGTGTGTGTGTGTGTGTGTGTGTGTGTGTGTGTGTGTGTGTGTGAGAATCTCAGAGGATCTAATTGGTATTTTGTAAAATGGCAATGGTTAATACTTCATGACAAGCAGAGATTTAAAGCAGCTTAATTGATTTCGCTGGCCACTCGAGCACCACAACAATCTATAAAGTGAACATGTTCGCAGCACGTTACCTACTGTGGGGGACTAAAGGTTTTGGAAGTCCGATGGCTAAATGAAAACACAACCGGAAAATACGTACAAGTACCTTTTCCACATTGGATCACCAGATGGAAAAAATAAACCGTCGAGCCAACATTATAGTAATTAAACTTGGATAATGGCAACATGTTACAGCTACTGGCGTGAGGCTCTGTGGACTGTCATGACTTGCATTTAATCAGTATAATGTGGCACAGGTCCTGAATGACAGTGTAAGCTGTTTATTATAATTCTCAGTATCATTCTCTGATACTTTACAGAAATGAAAAACAATATGTCAAAAAAAAAAAAAAAGGAACTAATCATTTGTGAAACAATGGACTCAGAAGAGGTGCAGTGAGACAAATGGTAACGTTTCTCATATTAGTCGTAAAGAAGAGGAAAAATTTCATGTGAAGCTCATACAATTTTCATCCGGTATTTAAACACGTTCAGTCAACTTGTTGCTTTGACCACCATATCCTGATTAGCGTTGAACCTCCCCACCCCAACCACAATATGTCTTCTGAAACCTTGAGGACCTAAAACATAAAACCTAAAACGAAGAATAAACAGACAAATCATCAGAGCTGGACGAGGTTCTTTTCTTTTCTTTTTTTTTTACTGAGATTTTTTTGAGCATGTTAAAAGCACTATAAACAACTACATAGGTTTGACACCATGAGCCAGTACAGTAAATACGGTACAGAGTTAGATGATACTGTGCAATAGAGATGCTGAAATTGTTCACTTTCATTTACATATCAGACAATTTACACCAGGGAAATTGGAGCCGATGTATGAGCTGTGCAGGAATATCTTTATTTCCAATCACTGAGTTAAAAAAGTTGCCTTTAAGACTCAGGTTGTAACTTTACACTATCGAGTCCAGGTCACATCAAAAATTCTTTTTTTATTCACCATTTTGTATTGGCCAAGTAATTTTACTGTCACTAGCAACTACCAATGTTATCATTTGAGAAACATGGCTAGCAGCCTTTTTTTAAAAAAGCTTAGATGCCTTGTATATTTGGGTCCATCCACCCGGGTTTTAAAGGGGTTTCATCAGCTAAGAGGTCTATGTGCATCTGCAGGTTTTTTGAGCCGATTGTCACAGCCTCAATATTACAGACCTTGAAAAGACAACATTACTTTGCAGGTAGAATACATCATGACACACCAGGAAAATAAACTTTTAAAGTCAAAGTCGAAGTTTGGCAGTTAGTGAAGCTCTTACAACTTGCATCTGGTATTTAGATACATTCAGTCAACTTGTTACTTTAAAAACGTACATATCTTGTTTAGCATTGAGCCTCCCAACCTCGACCAAAATATGTCGTGTTTAAGTACCTAAAACAAAGAATAAACAGACACATCGTCAGAGCTTTGGCAAATGTATTTTCTTTTCTTTTTTTTTTTTAACTGAGATTTTTTGAGCATGTTAACAGCACTATAAACAACTATATAGATTCAACACTGTGAGTTGATACATTAAATATGGTAGAGTTAGATTATACAATGCAATAGAGATGCTGAAATTGTTCACTTTCATTTACATATCAGACAAATTACGCCAGGGGAGTTTGAATAGGGTTGATAATACTGCCGCATGACAGCTTCTCTGAGCTGAGCAGGAGTATCTTTATTTCCATTCACAGAATCACCCCTAAAAATACTTGTCTTATTTGTTCACTTTTATTTACATATCAGATGATTTACAGAGTTGCCCCTAAACATTCTTGTCTTATTTACTTGTGTTAAACTTCAGTCTGTGCCACAGGCGCAGAAATAGACTTTGACAGAAATGAATAGTTGAACATCTCGTGAACTTGCTGGAGCACCTGTCTGAGATGAGCAGGAATATCTTCATTCACATGGAGGTAAACCAGAGGGTTGAGAGCACTGTTCAGACAGACAAGGCCAGCACTTATCTGTTGAGCAATGTAGACTCCATTATACCATCCATTGCATATATTCGCTTTTTTGGAAAATCTTGTCCACAGATTTAGGTTCTTGAATAAATGGTAGGGGATGTAGCAAACAGAGAAGAGAAGGATCAGAATGAACAACAACCTCAAGCATTTTTGTTTCAGTACCTCGTCAGTGGTATTTGTGGAGCAGAGAACCACAATCACATGTCCATAGCAGCCCAGTGTGATGAGGAACGGGATAAAAAATCCAGTGATGGTCCATCCAAGGCTGTAGTTCAGGTAATCCTGAAAAATGATCTCATCGGGGGTCTCGCAGCATTTATCAGTCATGTTTGCTTTGTAGTAGATAATGTCTGGAAGACTTTGAACAGCCACCAACAGCCAAACCATGGCTGAGATAGCCACAGAGTGGGTCACAGTTATTCTTCCCAGCACTCTCATCGGATGGACAATGGCCAGGTACCTGTACACACTTATACAAGTAAGGAAGCCAATGCTGCCGTATAAATTCAGGTTGAAGCAGAATCTTGTTATTTTGCAAAATACCTCTCCAAAGATCCATTTTCTCTGCATAACCTGGTACACCATCAAAAATGGAAGTGTGAGCAGATGCAACATATCTGCAAGTCCAAGGTTGAGAACAAAAATATTGACGTTCCCCAGTTTCTTCCACTTCTGCAGCAATGTCTTCAACCCCCAGCCATTAGCTACCATACCGACAATGAATACTAAGATGTATATAGGAAAAAAGAATCTGGCTGTAAATTCAAAGTTGATACTAGGACAAGTACTGTTGTTCATTGTCTTCTGGACAGCAGTTGGTACAATTCCTCCACCTTGGCAGTTTTCAGATTTTTCCTGCGAGAGCAATCTGATTAATGATGTGCAAGAAGAAATTTTGAGGCTTTATTCTTAAGGGACTTTCTGCAATCAGCCGATCTGATGACTACGTCAGCTACTTAAACTACTTCCTCTTGAGCAAACACCATGCTCTATAGGTCTGTGCTACTTTTGAGAGAGATTCGAATCAAGTGGTTTTGTAGCTTTTCACAGAAATTTCATCAGCAACTGCATCTCATTATCGGTTTTTCAGTTGACGCACATTTGTCAAAGTCAGAGAAACAATTACAATGACAAACCTGAGTACAGAGTACTGGGAGGAAATCTATTTGTCTAATAGGTTCATGTTTTAAATCAGTAAATACAATGCATGGCGATGGGCCACCCCACCACAAACAACATGTCATGACTCACCACTCCACAAACTGGTTATGGCAGTAAACAGTGTGACATCAAGAGCTGTGGTTTAACTGGATTTTGTTTATTTCAAAGTTTTGACAGCATATATCATCACAATCATGAACAAAAACAAAAAAATTAACCAGATACAGCAAAATTACAATGCAACACATACGTAGGATGTCAGTAGCTGTGATAGACAGCTGCATGGCAAACTTGTAGGAGCAGTGGTTTTAAGCCATTTATCATTAAACTATTAAAATTACATCATAACTTGTGTGAAACTTCATCTTCAGTTTGTTCCGCAAGCACAGAAACAGACTTAGACAGAAATTAATTAAAATGAATTGAGGATCTCATGAACTTGCTGGAGCAGCTGTCTAAGATGAGCAGGAATATCTTCATTCACATGGACATAAACCAGAGGGTTGAGAGCACTGTTCAGACACACAAGGCCAGCACTTATCTGATGAGTCAAGCTCCCGGGTTTTTTTCTTTTGTTTGTTTGGGGTTTTTTGTTTTTTTGTTTTTTTTTTATGCATAGCAGTCATGGTGAAGTTAATATAAAACTTGTCCACAGGGTGGTGGCAAAGTTAAGGTTTAACTACACTATTTTTCTGAACTTGTGAGCACAAAAGTGAAAGAAATGTGTCTGCGTGAGTGTGTGTGATTCTCAGTGGACTTATTTGGTATTTTGCCCAGAGATTTAAAGCAGCTTTATTGATTTCTCTGGCCACTCGAGCACCACAACGATCTTTAAAGTAAACACGTTCACAAACTGTAGCTGCTGTATTCACACACCAGGCAGACAGAGATTAGCATTCCTTCTGAGTCATCTGTCTCACCGTGCGCTGAACAAAATACTTCAAATATTCACTCTCCATCCACCTATGATTTGGTCTCCATCAGCTGACGTGGGATATAGCTGTCTGTTCTGCTTCTGAAATGTTCCACTGTGTTCACCGACTACTCACCGACTTCCCCTGTGTAATTTTGGTACTGGACAGGTAACGTTCAGTGGATTATCAGAGCTTTGCTGCTACTAACAGCTGCCTGCTACTGCTGCAAACCAAGGTTGTTGAGAACAGTGAAGCACAACACTAAAGCCGACAGCCATAAAACCAACACAATAAGGCTGAAGACACTAACATTTTGGGGAACTAAAAGTGTCGAAAGTACAACGGCTAAATGAAAGCACAACCCGAAAATACATACAAGTACCTTTTCCACATTGGGTCACCAGATGGAAAAAATAAACTGCTGAGCTCAGTGAACAATGCAGCAATTAAACTTGGATAATGGCAAAATGTTACAGCTACTGGCGTGAGGCTCTGTGGACTGTCATGACTTGCATTTAATCAGTATAATGTGGCACAGGTCCTGAATGACAGTGTAAGCTGTTTATTATAATTCTCAGTATCATTCTCTGATACTTTACAGAAATGAAAAACAATACGTCAAAAAAAAGGAACTTGCAGATAAATAATCCTTTGTGATACAATGGACTCACAAAGGTGCGGTGAGACAAGTAGTAACATTACTCATACTCGTCATAAAAAAGAGGAAAAATGTAGAGCTTGTTGTTTTATCCAGGTTATATTGGAGGCCATACCCTGGCCTAGAGTTTCACACTGTGGCTCAGTGGTATGGGCCGGCAGCATGAGACTGAAATGGTGGAGCTGATTAAAATAATTACGAGCCGTGTGGTTTGCTATGGATTTATTGAAACCCTGATGCTCAAATTGGCTCCTACCATTTCAAAACTCACAAGTATCGCAACTGCAGTATGAGGATGATGACAAATTGCTTTATGTAGCTTTTCAAAGGATAGAAAAGATTTTATTTTTTTAAAGAAAGAAAAAGATGTGATGAAAGATGACGGGTGTTGGTATGAAATGGAAAAGAAACAGGAGTTCATTAGGAATGCATACGATTATGATTTAAATCCCACTAAAAATCTACTGGTTCAATTGGTGTTCTCCTATAAACTATCTTATACAAATATAAACTAATGCAAGTCGAATAAATCTTTTAGACCACTTGGAGGTATCACGAAAAAGTTGTGGACAACACTGATATATCATCACCTTTTGAGTTGATGTGGTCATATAGTTAACAGATAGTTGCCTATTTACACATCCTAGAGTTACCAAACAACACTGAACCAAGGCCGTCAAGTTTGGGGCTGAAACTCACTATAAAAAACTATGATTTTCTGTGTGACACTGTTAGTATAAAACACATCAAATACGTCTGCATCAAAGTTGACACATATATTGCATAAAATAAAAAGGAAGCCAAGTTAAAAATCAATTATTAAACCCACACATATGGATCTGAGCCCTTTCCAAAATATTTGCTATACCTTGGAATATTTGTAAATGACCCTTTGATTTCTTTCTGATACAACAATTGTCAGTTATTTACCAAATTACAACCTAAGAAGAACAACACTCTCTTACACACACCTACTCACTTAATAGTGATATTAAAAAATATATTAATAATAAAACAATGCAGGGCTGAGTCATTGTTTAAGAGTTTGAGGCCAGTAATAATAAAGGGCTGCCTCACCCTCAAGTGTAAACTAACAAAATAAAGTGGAGGTAAAACACTGGTTAGTACTCACGGGTCAGGGAGATGTCACCTGAAGCCTGGGCAGGTTAAAGCTGGACAAGGGACGACGAATGGCGGGGGAAAGGCTGCTTGATGCCACAAGTCCAAAAAAACCCGTACTCCAGTAGGTGTCAGTCGTTCAGGAGGGAAGACCAGTGGAGACTTCCACTCCCAGGTGGGTTTAGTCATATTTAATAATGCATTAGAAAATACTGGTAAACATTTAATGGGCTGTGTAAATACACAACCCCGCTTGTGTTGCCTAGGAGCCCACGATATCGGCCATCTTGAAAATCTGAAAACCTCACTGGACTTGCGGCGGGGTCGAAGGTAACGGAGCCACCTGTCCTCTGATTGGACTCCGTTTTGTGATTGGATTATCAACGTCCAATCAGATCCAGGTGTAAAGAACAGGTTTAAAAGTTTGTTCTTGTAACTTCACTGTCTGAAGCAGTGTGGGAACTTTGGGCGCTGAGTTTTCACAGGTTTTCTGCTTTGTATCTGTACGCAGATGTTCACAAAAGCACTTTGTTTTTCAGAGTGTCTCTGTGTCACCTCAGCACTGATGCCATATAATAGAAGATGTTTTGTTTTTTCCGCACAGACTCCTTTCCTCTCTTTCGTCTTCACTATCCCCATTCTTTCTTAATTTTTCAACACACGCACATTTTTATAAAAAAATTTAAAACTAAAAACTTAAAGTTATCTGTGAATATCACTTTACTAGCTCAAAATCAATTTGACCCTAAGTTGAGCCTGTACTAATATTATCCCCAGTGGAAATTACATCCTTGCTTGTGGAATGGATGGCAGTGTCAGTCTAGACTAGATTATTTCAACAACCCTGGGATTAAATGCCATGGAAGTTTGTACAGACATTTACAGTCCTCAGGGGATGAATCAAACTGTGATCCAGAGACTTTTCAATTAATTAAAATGTCTGAACAAACACTGAATACTTTGGGTTATAACCAGATACCTGCAAAACAAATAACAACTCCCTTTGGCCTCTGTGCTTTGTGTTTTGCCTTGATAAGCATTTTTAACAAACTAAACTAAGATGGTGAATGTGGTAAACATTACAGTTGCTAAATATCAGTTTTTTAGCATGCTCACATTAGCGTTTAGCTCAAAGCACTATGTTCCTAAGTACCATAATATGGACCCACTTCACTGTAGACTATTGATTTTGTTTTAAATTCAAATAAACTGAGCTGCAGGCCTGATACTTGGTAAAATATTCCAAAAGTGCAAAAAGCTAAAAGTTGCCTTCAAGACCAGTTGTAACTTTACACTATCGAGTCCAGGTCACATCAAACATTTCGTTTTTTATTCACCATTTTGTATTGGCCAAGTAAATGCACTACTATAATTTTACTGCCACTAGCAACTACCAATGTCAACATTTGAGAAACATGGCTAGCAGCCTTTTTTTTAAAAAAGCTTAGATGCCTTGTATATTTGGGTCCAAAAAACCAAGAATAAAACCAAGAATAAACAGACCGATGACAGAGCTGTACAAGTGATTTTTTTGAGCAACAGCAGTATAACAACTGATTAGGTTCAGAAATGTAAGCCGGTACAATAAATATGGTAGAGTTAGTTAAGTTCAACTCCATGAGAACAGTTGATATAGTACAGTGTCAGTTTTATGCAATGCAATAGAGATGCTGTAATTGTTAACTGTCATTTACATATCTGATGATTTACAGAATTGCCCCTAGACATTTTTGTCTTATTTACTTGTGTTAAACTTCATCTTCAGTCTGTGCCACAGGTGCAGAAGTAGACTTTGATAGAAATGAATAGTTGAAGATCTGATAAACTCGCTGGAGCAGCTGTCTGAGTGGAGCAGGAATATCTTTATTTCCATGGAGGTAAACCAGAGGGTTTAGAGCACTGTTCAGACAGACAAGGCCACGACTTATCTGATGAGCAATGTGGACTCCATTATACCATCCATGGCATATATTCTGTTTTTTGAGAATTCTTGCCCACAGATTTAGGTTCGTGAATAAATGGTAGGGGATGTAGCAAACAGAGAAGAGAAGGATCAGAGTGTACAACAACCTCAAGCATTTTTGTTTCAGTACCTCGTCAGTGGTATTTGTGGAGCAGAGAACAACAATCACATGTCCATAGCAGCCCAGTGTGATGAGGAACGGGATAAAAAATCCAGTGATGGTCCATCCAAGTCTGTAGTTCAGGTAATCCTCAAGATCACCGGTGGTCTCATAGCATTTATCAGTCTTGTTTGTAAATGCTTTGTGGTAGAACATGTCTGGAAGACTTTGAACAGCCACCAACAGCCAAACCATGGCTGAGATAGCCACAGAGTGGGTCACAGTTATTCTTCCCAGCACTCTCATCGGATGGACAATGGCCAGGTACCTGTACACACTTATACAAGTAAGGAAGCCAATGCTGCCGTATAAATTCAGGTTGAAGCAGAATCTTGTCATTTTGCATAATACCTCTCCAAAGATCCATTTACTCTGCATAAACTGGTACACCATCAAAAATGGAAGTGTGAGCAGATGCAACATATCTGTAAGTCCGAGGTTGAGAACAAAAATATTGACGTTCCCCAGTTTCTTCCACTTCTGCAGCAATGTCTTCAACCCCCAGCCATTAGCTACCATACCGACAATGAATACTAAGATGTATATAGGAAAAAAGAATCTGGCTGTAAATTCAAAGTTGATACTAGGACAAGTACTGTTGTTCATTGTCTTCTGGACAGCAGTTGGTACAATTCCTTTTCTGTGTGAGTTTTCTGAACCTGTCTACAGATAGAAACAGAATAGTTCACTCTGAAAACACTTCCTGTTTCAAGTCCCACGCTCTGCACACAACATCTGTGCTTCTGCACCTGCACCAGGCAGGCATACCGGAAACCTCATCAGTTTGTGCAAGGGCTGGTGGCAGTAACGCGAGCAGGGAGGACAAACACAAGCACACACAGTAGGCCTAGTTCTGTAAAGTTTCTTTAAGAGAATGAGTGACGGAGCCAAGGCGTAAGACAGGCACGTTACAGACAACAGGTAGCAAAACACTGGGAGCAGGGAAAGGGAACAACAACAGGAGCCCACAACAAAACACAGCACAAAATTAGACACACCGAGACACATTAAACAATGTGGCAGCTCACTGGAGAAAAAAGGTCTGGTATGAATACATTGGGAACAAGTGGGGGAAATGGGGTACAGGTGAACAGGTGCATCTGGGAACAGGAGGAAAGTCTAAGGACATCTGACAAGGTGGAGGGTTTTTTTTTTTAATGGAAACGTAAAATCAAAGGTCATCTAAAATCAATCTCTGCTCAGCTCAAGTAAGATCTTAGACCACAATTACAGGTTTACATGTACTCGTGTGTGGCCTAATGTACACATTTTCTTCCTGACTTGATACCTGAGGAAAAATGGAAACTGAAATACATTTGGCCCCAGTTTGGCAGCTGGCACTTCTAGCCCCATTTCTGACATGAGAGTTTTAAACATTTATGTCATGCCTGCTACACCGTACTGTATGTCTATGTATATGTGGCTGCCAGATGTTTTGCACAGGCGGGAGTGCATGATAAATGTAGGTCATCTTAAAAGCCAACTTACCATTTTTTAGGCAGATTCTCTCAAGAATAAAGAAGACGATTTTGCAGAAATACACTTTATAGTTTGCAGTCGGTACATCAGTGACAAGCATTCTCGTGTTGGGTAAACCGAAATAGTAACAAGAGCAGTGCGGTTGTCCAATACTGGCAGGGTTTACCTAAGGTGAGGTTTTCCACATCTTTCGGTATTCACCTCAGAGTGTATGTCATCAGTGAAACTACAAATTACTGAGCGAATCAAAGGGTCTATAAATCGTTAAAATAACATTGTTTTTTCATCAATTGGATGTAGTTGGTGCTGCCATTGAACTGCACCACATTTTCTTGTCGGGCGTTTCTATAATTTCTATAATTTAAGATCAGCTAAATAACAGAAACGGCTAACGGTTCAGTTCTGCAGAGGCGTGAAAAAATGCAGCTGCTGACACGATCACACAGTTGAATCACACCTCACTGAAACAGTTTGAACAAAAAAACGAACACCAGGACCTTCATGGCAGAGGATTTATTGCAGGACTGTTGGTTTGGATGCACTGAAGGAATAGTTCTTAAAAACGCTTTGATAGAGGGTAGGAGGAAGTGAACACTATCTAAAAATACAGGCCCCATATCCTGTTCATGCTTCGCGGATTCAAACAAGTCATAATTCTGAGGAAGGCTCGTTTTTTTGACGCATGGGTATTTTCGCCTGAAATTTATGTGGGAAAAAATACAGAGAAAGAACTGCCAACACTACTGTTGATGTCTACCAAGTTTTGTTCATGTTGGATTTGAAAAATTGAGACTAAAATATACAAAGTTTAGCCGGTACCGGTATGATTAGGAACAAGCAGAAATGGTCGGACACATACCTCAAATAGAGAATAACAATGGCAAACAACTTACACTTTTAATGGTTTGATCTGTTCTTTGATGTAAAGCTCATGCCTGTAAATGATTGAAATGTCTAAAACTAAAACTATGAATCTGCTTTTTCCCTTGGGCGGTCACGAGTTCAGAATGTTTTTTCTTATGTTCTCATGATATGGTGACAAAGATACCGCGTTCCTCCGCCTCAGCAGCAGAATCAAAAGATGTCAGGGTGTGAACCAAGGTCATGTGGTCTTTTGATTAAAAAAAAAAAACAAAAAACAATTATACATATGTATATATATTTATATATATTTAAAAAAAAAAAAAACAAAAACAACTATATATATATATTAAAAAAAAACATGTTTGTTGTTGTAGTTGTTTTTGTTTTTTTTTAAATTGCCCCCACCCCTTCTTTGGTTCTGTGACTCTCAGCAGGAGCAAGAGGAAACAATGATGTCAAATGCTGAGAGATGGCCTATAAACAGCTATAGTATGTACAGAATGACTAGATAAACCTGTGAATACTGTGATGAAATGAAAATATACATATAATTTAAAAAGCATTGGAAGTAAAACTGCAGGACATTGTGTAAAATATTGACATTTTCCACTATACATAAGAGACAGCTGTCCAGAATTATTTACAGTAAAACAAAAAAAAAAGTAGAAGAAGAAATAAGTGCAATGTTGTCTGACTACAAACACACAAACAAAACTTTACAAGTTGTATTGCTTATGTCAGAGAATAAGACCTGTCAACACAAAGGTTGGAGTCATTCTATAGAGTTTCTATTTAAAAAAAGAAAGATTTAAAAAAAAATTTTAATTCACAGAAATTTGCTCTTTGAGACAAATAGTTTGTTGCCATGTGAGCAATGCAAAAATATGTCTTTAAAAAATATCTATATGACCAAATTAACATTGTGGTCACCTGTCCTCAATTCATACTCATAAAGAATCTTTCGATATCTTTTGATCTCAACATAAATTTCAAGACGAACGTGTCTGGTTCAGTCCTGATTTTTCTGGCTTAGGAGCTTTAGACTCCAACTTCAACCTAAAGATTTGGAAAAAGGTGAACATGTTTTTTCTTTTTTCCTTATCACATCTCACCTCAACACACGCAAGATGTGTCTTAAAAAAGCTACTAATCACGCATGACACTTGTATCTGTCCCTCCGTTTGCCCCGTCTCTCTGAGGTTTCAGCCAGGGAGTTGTTGAGTTTCGCATTTTTTGGGGAGGAAAAGTCTCAGAGAAGCCAAATCAGTGCAAATCTTTGAAGAAGACTCTTAAAACCCACTTGATCCCCCTGTTTCTATAACTTTTCCTTTGTGTTTTTTTACACTCATTTACCCTTGTTTTATATATTAGCTTCTCTGACTCTTCTGTCCCCCTCTTTCCCTTTAGTTTTTCCCTGTAAAGCACATTTTGACCTCTGTTTTTGAAAAGTGCTTTACACCATGAATAAAGTTTGCTTCCTTGCTTGATTTTGCCAAATGTTTTTGATTCCTAGAAAAGGCCAAAAAAAACCCAAAACCTGAACTGTAAAAATAATAATATATGATAAAGGAACAATGGATAAGTGCAGACTGAGGTCGTCCATGTGTGAAGATCAACATTCATCACAGCTCAATCACAGTTTATATCTACATTTTCTCTTTCAAGGTCCGTTGATGGGAGGATGCCTGTGAGTATCCACCGGACGGCATGTGAGTTTTCTCCCACTCAATCAGTGAAGTCATGCAAGCGCCCCTGCAGGCCGATCAGGGTCTGAGCCCCCACAGAGCCGGGTTTCTGAACGGTGCATAGGGGCAGCTGTTGTGGCAGGCGCACGAGTGGATCATCATCACGGCCCGCTGCAGCAGCCGGCCGGACGGGCAGCGGAAGGTTACCTCGGCCGTGGTGGTTTGGTACGGCGTGCAGCAGCGGGAGTCGCTGCACTGCCCGCAGTACCGCAGCTGGTAGGCCCGCGTGCTGTAGCAGCCCTGGTGGATGAGCCGGATGGGGCCCGGGGACATGTAGCTGGACTTGCAACGCCCCTGCCGTCCGCCGTAGGGAAAAACAGCACACACACAAACACAGACAAAACACACACACATACACACACGTTAGAGAAATGAGAAGAGATAAACACAGTTGGTGTGCAAAGATTTGAAAAAAAAAAAAAAGGTCTCTTTTCACCAAAATTTAGTCAACTTTTAACCATAGTCTTTTCTCCCAGGACTCATCAAACCATTGCTTTTTTACTGAAAAAACACTCACTTATATAACCACATCTGGGCTACAACAGGGCTTGCCAGACAGAGCTGGAAAATCCCAGATTACATTCGATAATTTTTTTTTCTGTCCGATGCATTGTCAAAATTCTTGCTTTTACTGCAGTATCTGGGCACGGCAACTACGTTTCGAGGAGGACAGTGGTCATGGCTGTTAAAACGCGATTAAGGTATGGTTGAAGTGATTTGGCTGATGTTGGAGAAAAGTCGGGGTTGGGGTCGAAAGAAGAAGGGAACATCTCCCTCATGACTGTCCAACTACTTTGTGCTTTGGCGCTGAACCCTGTCATTGCACGTCAGTCATGAGGTGCAGAATCCTGCAGTAACTCACTGCTGTTGGGATACTGAGCTTGTACTTTTTGAATTAGTACCAGACTTCACATTAAAACTCAGAAACGTTGGTTTCAGTTCCTATAAGTCTGTTTCACTGTCAATGCGTCTCGAGTTCACTGTAGTCACAAAAAAACTGTATTCACACCTCCTCCCTGTGGTTTCTCACCAAACAGTTTACGCTCGAGTTTTGAGATAATAATCTCTGAAATATAAATTGAAGGTTAACATACGTTGCTATTGAAAAACCTGACACCACACGGCAGAAAGCAGTGTGTGAAAGCAGCTCACCATGGGTTTCCTGGGGACTTTTTGAACTGCACTGCAGGGCCGCACTTTACAAAGCCGGGTCTCCATTTGGAGCTTGCAGGTGGGGTTCTGGTTGGAAACCCGCGTAGAGATGCCAGCCCCGCAGCTCTGGGAGCAGGCGCTCCACTTGGTGCTCTGCTCCCTGCAGGTAGCGGCGGGTCGGGCCAGTTTGTTGAGGGGGTGATCCCTCGGGAGCGTGGGCCACAGCCTGTCGGGTCTCATGGCTGGAGGGGCAATAACAAAAACAAACAAACAAACAAAAAAAAAAATCAAACAGCGGCCTGAGTATGAGACAAATTCAAATCACATTTCGTAATGCATCCTGCACGTATGCGTCAATCATCAGTGGTCTGATTTTTAAAAGAATAGTTTGACATTTTGGGAAAATTTGCTTATTCTCTTCTTTTTGCTGAGACTTAAATGAAATTTTTTTTTAAATAACTGATACCTCGCCAACATCTCTATGATAAATATGAAGCCGCAGCCAGCGGCCATTTAGCTTTAGTCACTGCTTATCAATTCCAGCAAATGCTGCCGGTGCTGATAAGCGGAGTGCATTAAAATGAACTAAAAACTAAAGTAGCTGCTGACTAAACTTTCTCAACCCAGTGAGTCACCCCCAGTAACTTTAGCGTCTTATCTGATTGTTTCTTTTTTCTTTCTTTTTTTTTTGCCTGAGGTCCAAAGTTTGGGATTTTTGTGAATATATATAAAAAAAGAAAATTTCTGTTCTTCCCAAAACTAACAGATAAAAGCCATAATAAATCAGCTGATTTTGAGGCATGACATGGCAGGATTTGTATTTGAGAACAAAATGTTCTTTTTGCCTCTCTCATTATGTAGTTTGACTCAGACACTGTTTGGAATTCCAGATGTTTTTAGAGTGGCTTCATTTCCCTGACACACCCCCCTCTCGTTCCCGCTCTCCCTCTCTCTCTCACAAACACACACAAACACACATATCCCTTTTTAAACGAGTTATGTAGTCTCCATTAAACTTCATATGTTAAATTATCTCACAGCTGCGGTCAGGTTGTTGTTGTTATGAAACTAGGAAACTTGGTTGACTGGAGAAAAAAAGAAAATGTTTTGACTTTTTCCTAAGAAATCAGAGTGGGGGGGTTATATTTAGACTCTGGGAGTTTTCCTCTCTCCCAACACACCCCGGTTTAATGCAAAACTGCTCTGGTAAAATCTTCCAGACATGACCACCAGTGACAAAAGCTCCTAAACAGGGATTGTGTTGCCATATGGACTGAACATCAGTGTGAGCAACAACTGAGCCTGGGGAAGTCGTTCGGTACGATGAGATAAATTTGACGCGCCCACACTGGAAAATGATGTCAGGGGTAGAAATTACAGGAATGGTTCAACATCTTGGGAATTTACACTTATTTGTTTTCTCCTACAGTTTGATGATATAATAAGAAATCCGTATTTAGAGTCCGACATCTAGCTTCTAAGGTATTTGTCCGGTACTGAGAAATGTTCTTAAAAACAGGCATCAGAGGATGTTTGATTCATTTTTCTCCTTTTGGGGTCGATTCAACAATCACACAGATCCTCCACGCATCCACCTGCCGGGGTTTACCTGTGATGGCGTCCTGGATGACTGTGTTCTCCAGGTTCTCACACACCCACTCCTTGCAACATTTGCCTGGAAGCCGCACGTGCTGTGGGTCTGGACAGTCCGGGGTTGGGAGGCGTCCGTTCAAGGGACAGGCCGGCACGCAGGTGATGCCGCCGCCCCTGCAGTGGCAGTACGTGTCGCAGGACGGCTGGAAGGACTGGCCCTCGTGGTAAGTGATGCCGTTGACCTCGCAGCCCAGGTCCTGCTGACCTGTGGGGGGGGGGGCACAGCAACAGACTTAATAAGGAAGTGAGTCGTTTAGCTGTTGTGTAGACGGGCGGGCCTCTCTGCTGAGGAACTGTCTTTTACAATTCACCCGCGTTTTCTCTGCAATCTGTCACGTTCAAAGGGCGGTCGCCGGAGGAAGACAAGTGTCAACAGCAGCCCTGGAAATAGAAGCTGAGACGTTCCAGAGCCGCCGCCTGGCAGGCCGTCCTGCTCGGCCGAGCGGACTCTAAACATTAACTGTCTGTTTGTCCTGTTCACGCAGACTGGCTGAGGATCTATCACCCCCCCCCACCCCCTCTTCCCCTAACACAGACATGGGCAAGGGGCCTGGGTTTGTTGTCTTTGCATGTTAGATTAAAGCCACTCACTAACGCACTCCCCAGGCTCTCCGGGGAAGCTGGCGCTGTAGTCGCACCGCAGCCCCCTCTGGGCGTCGCAGGGGAGCATCTCGGTGCAGGGCTCCCCCCGCTGCCTGGCGCACACCTGGCAGCACCGGCAGCCGTCCAGCACCAGCGGAACTCCCGGCAGGCACCTGGGGGCGGGGCCGGGGCAGAGGCAGGGCCTGTCGCACAGCTGGCACAGCACCTGAAGGGATGACATACATGGGGGGGTGTCAGGCTCAGAGGTTTAAAATGTAAAAAGTTTAGAAACCTCATCACTGCAGCTTCTTATGTTGCCGTTATCTCGACCATCTCAGTGATCAGTGTCTCTACATTTTCATATTCTCAGGGACTGCACATGGGCCCCCAGCTCCGCCATGGCCGGGCCCACTGTTTCCACGTGTCTGACAGAGTCAAAACACAGGCAAAGATCTTGACGATCTCCTCAAGGCTTCCTAACAAAGACATTGTAAAAAAAACAAACAAAAAAAAAAAAACAAAAGAAAAGAAAAGTGCAGTCCAGCACCTGTTCCCATCTACTGCCCAACCAAGGTTATCATGCTCTCATTCACGTAGCCCAGCAACGTTTATCTTTATTTCCTCACTGCCAATCGACCTTAAACCACAAAGCGACATGGTCGAGCCGATCGCGGGGAAGCGAAAAATGCATCCTTGGATATGTAGACATATCTGGTGTTGGAAGAGTAAACATGTAAACATGATTCTGACCGAACGACCTTGATCTCTCTCTCTCTTCAGGGGCCGAAAGGATCTGTTGATTGATCACAGAAAATCAATGGCAAACCATTTTGATTGTGGATAAGTTGTTTAAGTGCTTTTTCAAGCAAGAATAGCCCCAAAGATCCTCTAGTTCCGGCTTCTCATTTACCACGAGAAGAAACCTGCATGTCTCTGGGTTTTTTGGGCTTTCGTCCAGACACAACAAGCAAAGAAATCAGCTCGGCTTTTAGTGAACTCTTTTTCTCATTATTTTAAATGCAGCTGTCTATGAGCTTGTTTCTAAAGTATGGTTGTAATCACTCTTCTCATCTTTCATTCAGGGCAGATTAGGGGATGCTGCCCCCCAAGCAAACATGAAATAAACAAACTATAATTCATGAACAAAATGATCAAAAGTGAGAAACTGCGAATTTTTTTTTCTGGACATAAAATTTCTTCCACTGCAGCAACATTTCAACATTTCAGCACTTATCAATCGTAATGATAAAGGGAGCCAAGAAAAAAAATCAAAGAATATTAGCCTACTCACACACACACACACACACACACACACACACACACACACACACACACACAGAAACACATATTCACATAATGACATAACAAAAACATATATTAGACTCATTTGGAAGCATCTGCCATGAACATGCAGGGGCAGGCCTCACCTGTGTAGCCACACACAGCAGCACGGCCACGGCGACCACGCAGTCGAACAGCAGTCGGTCCATGGGGGCTGGCGTCGCTGGCGTCGGGCTCGGTCCGGGTCTCACTAACCTGTGTGTGCGGTGCGAAAGCCGGCGCGGCTGTTTGCTCACTGCTCATTCCTGCGCCTGCTGACATTTATAAAGTCCGGACTCTGATGTCACGGGCTGACTACCGTGTAAACAGCCGCTGGACCGGCATCAGAAATGTTTCGCATTCCTCCACCCTGCTGCCCATTTCAACTTCCAGACACACACACACACACACCTCCACCCCCAGCTCTTCCCCCTCTTTTTCCTCTCCTCCCTCCCTTTTCCAGTCTTGTGGCGCTCAAAGTTTACACAGCTCCACATGAGCCGAGGGGTAGGGGTTGAAAAAGCCAAACAACCTCCGGGGCTTTTGCGGTGACGATATTTTTCTGATGTAAGTCGAAGAGATTTTTATCTTGCTGGTCAGTCAGATATAGTAGCCGACCTTTTGAAGGGGATGGATATAGAGCAGATATTTCCACTATTTCATTTTTTTCCCCCGTCCCCCGAGACCTAAAATATTTCTGAAAAAACCCTGATGTGCAACTTCGGCCGACCTCAAAAGGGACTCGACCCCTCTCTTTCCTCCCACCGGTTTCCATGGTGTCAGGGCAGCATGTCTGCGGCTGGTGTGAACTTGAGTCATGGTGATTTTAATCTATTGTTAGGGAAAGAGCCCGGGGAGAAGTCAAACAGGAGCCTGGAAGCAAAAAAAAAAAAGTTGTCAGGGGGCCACAAACAGACGTCATGTATTAGACAGATCCCAAGTGAGATGACTAATTACTGAGCAGTTACAGCAGGGGCAGCAGCAGCACTCACAATGGGCCTGACTCAATTCTGAAAGCGCAGTGTAAAAGGTATTATTAACCCAAACAGCCCGTGTGTTGTGTCTGTGACCATCCCAACGGGGCTTAGCTGTACTCAGGCACTGCTCAGAGTCACGGTGTCGCCGTGCTGATGTTTTAGCAGGTGTAATGTTTACTGCCCTAATTTAGTGCTAACATTTGCAGTGAACACCACGTAGAGCCGAGGTTGTCGGGAATGTTTTTAATGTTGCTGGTATTTGGCCATAAAATGGTAGTGGTAGTAGAGATGAACTGGGAGTAAAGTAGTAAAATTTTGACCTGATGATGGCGCTAGATGAATCTGGGGAGCCACAGAGTGACTCCAATTAGGCACGAGGGGCATATATGTAGAAGTCTGCACCAAATTTCATGACAATCCAGCAAAATTTTGCGCAGACATTTCCCAAATTTCAGCCTTTTACCTCCCAGAGGAAAAGTTAACCTGTGAAGGAAGTATTCAGATCCTTAACTTAAGTGAAAGTAGCAGAAAAATGCTTTAAAAATACTGCATAAAAAGTAAAATTCTGCAAAAATGGAAAATGCAACAATGTAAAAATATGTGTTACCCGAAAAATATACTTTTAAAATATGAAAAGTAAAAGTAGTCCATGCAAAAAAAGGCCCCTGTGGGTGTTATACCTTTATCAACTATGGTATTGGATTCTAATTATTATGATATTATAATAGCGATGCATTTCATATACTATTGGTTAGTTTTATCTATAGCAGTGCATCACGTTTTTTAATGTGACATTTATCAGATTTTTATTATTTAAAGTGTATGTCATTTGTAACTCTAGCTGCCAAATAAATGTAGTAAATGAATGGATATAAATGAAGTATAAAGTGGCATAACATGAAAATAGTCAAGAAAAGTACAAGTACCACAAATGTTTACGTCAGCACAGTAATGAAGTGAATGTCTGTTCCAAATTAAGTGCCAATCCAGCTAATACACGTGGAGATATTTCCCTGGAAGTTGGAGTTTTTGACCTGTTGGTGGCACTAGATAAAAAGTCTGAGGAAAACTAAAGTCGTTAGGATTCATCCTCTAGACACCATCAGTATCTGTAACGAATATGATAGCAGTTAATCAAGTAGTTGTCAAGACATTTTAGTAAAATACTGAAACGTCAATCCCAGTTGGTTATAGGAAATTTTGTGCTAATCCATCAAGAAGATGTTGAGTTGCAGCGTCAGACTAGCAACTAGTGTTGCTAAAAAAAATGATCGAATGAAAGTACAAAAATATTGATTTTACACAGTTGTGTGCACCCAGCATTCAACAGGGATACAGTCATGACAAAAACATGCCTGAATCCAAACAGCAAGAAGCCTGCAGCCACTGACACAGGAATTAAGCCATTTGTAGTAAAGGGAATTCAGTCAAAGGTGACACCAGCTTCCTGAACTTCAACATTGGCCATTTCTCACAGAGCTGGGTGGGCAGAGGAGGCATCCAGTGATGAGCTATAAATAGAGAGGGAGGGACGGGAGGATACAGAGGAGGAAAGTTTGCGTGTCCCGTGCAGGTGGGCTCCAGGTGGCCGCCCGGCGTGGATGTACCCCACGGCCTCAAACATGGCTTATTCTGAAAACTATGCTTTCCTGGCCACCGTGCCATGTGTTTTCCATGCTCTCCAAGAATGACAGAGGCTGGAAGGATTGCACTATTACAGGCAGCAGCTCCACTATAACATGGAGTAGTTTGGTGGACATTCTCAAACTACTTTATATTAATGATATAGCTCAGTAAAACCTTACTTAGACTATTATTTTTGTATGAAAGAGCCTCAAGGGTCTAAGATTCTGAACGCAGGGTATTCTTGGACAGACACAGTAGTTCAGTGACAGGTTAGTCTGGCTTCACTGTGCTTGATTGCCTAGCTTCATTATGCTTGATCTATAAACAACTACTGTGTGAAAAGGATGTAGTCAAGACATAACATTAACAACTGCGGCCAGTATCAGTCATGGTGAAATCGTATCTGCCAAAAAAGAAACCAAACCAAAAGAGGCAGAGACGGCTCACACAGGTTTTTGGGTTTTTTTTCCATAGCGCACAGATGTTGGAAAGTTCCCAGACAGTGAAAGTATCACTCTCACTTACAATGAGCACTTTTGAAGAACACCCCCGCCCCCACCCTCGAAAAAAAAAAAAAAAAAATCCCGTACAATGACCCTCATTCAGTTTTGGGTGAATATTGTTTTGGTATGTGATGGTATGTAGGGAAAAAAGAAGACTGTTAGATTCTTTGTTGATTCACGAATGAAAAAAAAAAAACAAAAACAAAAAAAAAACTGCAGGGTGAAGTTATGAAAATATTATTTGTCCCATAAAATGTTAGAAAAAGGATGAATAGATCTGAGCTCTGCCGAGAGAAAAGAAAATCACTCGATGAAATCTGTCACTCCGGAGCAAAAGAAAAAAAGTCTAACACGTGTTGGGGAAAGTTGTACAAAGAGCCAAAAAGTACTTCTTGAATGGAGGCAGCATGAAATACAGCGTAGAGGTGAAACGACACTAAAGAATATGCAGTGCACAAAGAAACTCATTTACGGATGTGAAACCCTTCACTTCTCTGTTAATTTTGGGTACAGTAGTTGCACAGTGATAGTAAACAACAGATGCTCGTTGAATATCCGGTAGCTGCCATATTAGGGATCAACAAATGCCACAGATTCAATAATCTAGGCGAGTCTGACTGGAACACAGTCAACAGCCAGCATGGATACGTTTCGACAGGCAATCGTGGTTCCCAGAGGACGAATCTGACTGACTTTGCTGACATCTTTCTTTTAGTTCCACCATGAATCTGAACGAAATGTCCTCAACACCTTCCAGATGGATCGCCATGAAATTTTCCACAGACATTCATGTCCCCTGAGGATGAACCGTAGATACTCTGTTAATCCCCCTGACTTTTTGTTTGGCGTCATTGTCAAGAAAAATCCTCTGAAATTTAGAAATTCTGTGGTTTATGACCAAATACATGCAAAACTAATTAAATTTACAAGAACTTTGTGTTTAGTTCTAATCAGCAAATGTTAGCATGCTAACACACTAACCTACGAGGGGGAAACAACAGTTCGCACTGTCAATGTGACATATTAGCATCAACATCGACACATTAACATTTAGTTCAAATGGATACAAATTTGCCTGCGATGGTACAAATTGACGCAAAGACGCATTTGCACAAGTTGAAAATTTTTAAACTTCAGAAAAAACAGTGAAGGGAATTGGAGAAAATACTGTCCCACTGGCTAGCTAGCTAATGTGCAGCCGGTCAAATTCTCTACGTTTTTTTTTGTTTGTTTGTTTTTTTCACAAACGCCATCAGTCTTTTTTCTAATTTATGGAAACTGCAGAGACACTAAAACTGTAGAAATCAGGGCTGATATTGGGAAATTTCTGCAAAACAAGGTGGGTTTTGTCAACTGCAGTTTCAACAACCATGACACCTTCTAAAACCCTCCACATTTTTAGGCTTGTGCTTTTTCTGAAAAAGTACATTCTTGTGCCCCCCCCCCCAAAACACCTGTGACCTCAGCAAACCCAGACAATAATAACGCCTGCCAGTCCGTGGGTTTTGGGTAGTGCCAACTAGCTGCATAAGATTCGAGTGCGACTCAAATAAACAGGCTGAGGGCTGTAATGGCCACAAGTAAAACTCCTAATCTTCTACCCAGGACAATATTTGACGCATACATAACATGCGGAGCGGCTCCAAGTGCACTTGGTAATTGGCGTCTGAGGTTTTTGGCAACCTGTGTCGCTGAATGTTTTCCGGTCATTGAAACGTCAGCTCTGCCAGATCTGCAGGTATCCTTTCAGTGAGTTGGACAGATTAGCCGTGAGTTATGGAACAGTCAGAAATAGCAGGAAAGAAAAATAAAATTGCAAGTGGTCCAGCTTTGCAGCCTAAGTCAGAAAACATGTGTGAGTTTGTAGTCTGTTCAAGATGTTGATGTACTGAGTTGTACTGACTCATTATTCCAGTAAGGGTTTCTGGGGAGGTAAAGTACTGACGGGCATCCCTGGATCACCACCACACCCTGGAGAGGTCACAGACTGAGCTGTCTTTATCCCAACCAGTGCAAAATAAGAGCCTAATTCGGCCCGTGTCCGTTCTGTCTGCCTCTCTTCCGTTTTCTCTTCATGACTCCACCTCGACGCACCTTGGCTCAAATACTTTCCTCCAAAACCAACACGGACTTGAGATTCCTCAGAAAGTCGTCTTGGCTTTGAGATGAAAAAGCGTCTTTAAATGACGTCTGCACATACTTCTCATTTATTCAGTGACTACTAGAGCATGAGGTTAAATCACTTGTGTTCCTTCAAGGCATCTGGGTTGTAACAAAAAAAAAAGGTGGAAGACCAGGTTCAAACAGCTTGATCCTAAACATTTTAATAGGGAGTAGAAAGACAAGACGAAGATGTAAACACTCAAGCGGATGGAAAAAAGTTTCCTAACATTTACATAACATAATCGAGATCTCCAGGTGTTTCCTCTGGAAAACGCTCCCGTGAAACCCTGCAGGTGCATGGCTCTCACGTGACGTAATATTCAGCTCAAATTTTCGCGAGCGCCTTAAAATAAACCCAGTATAAAACGGACTGAGACATGATTTAATTCGGCCGAGCCATTCAGGCAGAGTCTAAATACGGTAATTACCAAAATTCCACACATCGGGGGTCTAAAAATGTCCTGGAATGGAATCGAAAAACGCCTCAAAATGGAAACACAGCAGAGAGAAAGAATTTCTCAGGGACTCATTGTGCAATGTCCTTTGTGATCGTGCATGTTTCTGCCATTTCTATGATTAATGTGTCAAGATGAGGTCCAGATGTAAGCAGCTACAGTGGGAGACACATGCTCGCATGCAAACACGCACACACACACACACACACGCACGCACACGCACACGCACACGCACGCACACACACACACACACACACACACACACACACACACACACACACACACACACACACACACACACACACACACACACACACACACCAGAGCCGGGGCTCTTCCACCACGGATAAACTCCAGCCAAAATGTTTTCTCTAGAATGACACCTAGATTCCAGGCATTCCAGCCCGACGTGCGAAAATCCCACAGTGCTGCCACAGGAACGCCCGGAGCCGGCGGTGAGGACGGCGTCCGGGCCAAAGGTCACCCCCTGACGTACACGGGGGCCGAGGTCACCGTCATGTCTACGACGGTGATACAAAAGGGGAGAGCGCAGATTCATCCGGATGCTCGTTCACACCTGCTCGCTGCGACAGCTACACCGATGGATGGATCGTAAAGGGAGAGAAAAAAAACAAAACCTGTTCAAAACGTTGCTCTAATTGACAAAAAGACAAGTTACTGAACTCAGGCAGCTTCACATGTCAGTTTGGTTTCAAATCACGGTGATGAAAATGGCGGGTGGCGTTCACAGCGTTATAATTTAATGGAGGAGGGACTTCTTTGAATCTCTTCCTCACCTGAGGTCTCAGGGATGGCCACGTCAGTCCGCCGGCCCATCCACGACTTTGGGTCCAGGCTGAAACTGCTCGACTTTTGGATGTACGGTCGCTCATGGCACCTGGAGGATAAAACCTATAGACCCTAGTGAGCCCCTTAGTTTACGTGTGGTGTCACCAACAGGTGAAAGTTTTGACATATCCAGTGAGATATCTTGAATTGTTCACCTGAGTTTTTTTTTAATTCTCCCATTGTCTTCTTCTTCTTTTAGATGCTTTTTTCTTTTTCTTTTAAGTTTTTCTTTGTGCCACGCGAGGGTTTAAGGACAGAGGTTGTCATAATGCCTTACAGATTGTCAAGACCCCAGTGGAAAAGTTTTGATTTGTTATTTTTGAGGGTATTACGTAAATAAAACATGTCTTGACTTTCGTGATCCACTTATTTTTTCCCCCAGCGCCAACATGAGGTTGACATTTGTGGGTTTTAAGTTAAATTGTCTTGACATCTTTTGGATTGGGCTGCCATGAACTTTAATGCCCCCAGATTCACGTCCAGTCTCAGGGTGAATTTTTTTTTTACATTTCATCTAGCACCACCGTCTGGTCAAAGTTTTAACTGGTCCAATTCTTCACCTAAAAAAAACTAATGACATTCCCATCAGCCTCATTTGTAAATAATAACACTATGAACTAGGATGGTGATCATGATAAATGCTGTACCTATTAAACAACAGAATGTTATTGGCCGCTGTTGATGTAAAGCCATTGGCGTGTTGGATTTAGTGGGCTGTACATAAACCTGACCTGAACATTTCTCATCATCCTCTAGATTTCTGGTCCCCTTTTTTCCTTTTTTTTCAGATCAGGAGGTTGTTTGTGGATGGCGCAGAAAATAGCCTCCCGCATTCGCTGACACACCTAAAAACCAACAACGTGTCCATTTCCAGCCTGGGTTGCTAAAAATAAACCAGAACAAATAAATAGGCAACAAGGGCCTGATTCAGGGAGGACGCACGCTGCACAGCATCAGTATTTTTAGCCAAGATTGTTGCTGACTCCAGGCAGAGACTCTGCAGACAGCCGGAGACGCCTGAAACACAGGTAGAGACCAAGGGGGGTATCTATCATGCAGGCCCCCACCGGTGAACTTTATGAAGACAGACTGCTGCTACAGATGCATTGACAGTGCACTGAGAGGCATCACAGATTTTTGTCCTGAGCACATCTGATGGTTATCGGCGGGGGATGGAAGCACAAGACTGAGGCTTCTGTTTAATGTTGGAGGAGCATTCAAACTAATTACTAAAGAATCCGGCTCACGTTTGCATGATTGATCTGTCTTATCCTCTTCCTGTGAAACACAGGAAGCACCATAGACTGAAAAGAAATAAAAAACATTCAACCATGATTTCCAGAGAAAACACCAGCAACGTTTGGAGCACTGAGCCTGCATGGGTATAAAAAAACAAAACCAAAAAAACACACCAAAAACACTGACCACAGCTCTGAGACAAACAGACCACCTCGAACACACCACGGTGACTGGATTACAGGTGAGACGACTCAATGGTGGAACGAAGTCAGCGGTCGCCTGAGTGTGTGTGTCTGTGTGTGTGTGTGTGTGTGTGGGGGGGGGGGTCATTTTGGAAACCCTAAGAAGGTCATGACACTTCCCCAGTGGTGAACGATCATATCTTCTATATAAGGAGAGTAAACTACTTTAAATAAAGCAAAATCTACCTTTACATACACCTTAAAAAAAACTAATAAAAAGCATTTGTTGTTGCTTGGCTGATGCTTTTATGACTATAATTTTTTTGCTCACCAGGGAAGAGTCTGTTTCCTGTAAGACAGTCTGGAGGGTTTAAACACCCAGGCATTATCGCACTTGCTCCTGAACCAGAAGCTGAGCTGAGGCTTCGATGAGAAGTGGTCGGAGACCTCTAGTGGCCAAACAAGTTAAGTTTAAATGCACAACGGTTTCACATGTCGTCATAGCTGCCTGGACTCAACACTGTTACTTATGGATCCATATTCTTTATTCTAAACGGTACTTCCTATTTGTTTCTTTTAATAATTATTATTATTATTGCTAATATTTCATATGTTGTTGTCTCACACCCAACTGCTGCTGTGAAAGTATATATATGTGATGCAGTGACAAAAGACAATAGACTCAATAGGCCTTTTTCACCAAAGACATTTTGACATGTTACAGAAAGAAGAAACGTGTGTATATGATCATATTCAGGGTCCTGGTGTTGTACTTGCTGGCTCACAGTCACGACACCTGAATGAAGCAGAGCAGCGGTTAATGTTACCAGTTCCAGTTCTAATATTAGTCAAAAATGTGTCTGTTTTGAAGAGGTTACATTATTTGCAGACATTTCTGACAGAGAAGGTATAATTAAAAACATAACGGTAATGATTAATAACAGAACATGTGTAAAGAACAGGTGTAATTCCATGTGGACCAGTCTCAGGGACCCGGTTGTTAATTATGAATGAAGGGTCGTGGCTGGGATTCTTACAGGGATGGAGCTCTGATTGAGCAGATTGTAATCATGTTCTTTTTTTTTTTTTTAAATCATTTATTTCAAGTCAGTGATTTTATGGGAGGTTTACTGGGAATTTATATGATACAACTGAAATTTGGGGATCACACATGGTGGCTGATTCACGGACTGATGCCAGCATTTCTAAACCTAATACAGTAAATTCTGTGATGGCTCAGAAACATCAAAGTAAAGTTCAGAGAGTTCACCTGTGTCAAAAGGCAGCGCGGGGGGGAGCAGGTAAGGGCTTGGTGAGGGGCAGCAAGGCAGGAAGGACAGCCAGACAAAATGTGCGGGCCAAAAAAAAACAAGCCCGAGGCTGAAAACAGGGAAAAGACTGGAACACGAGGGCTGAGATGCCACAACAGGCAGTCCAGAAAGAGTGCAAGGGCAAGTGGACTGGATTATTGACTAGTAAATGGGAGACAAGTGGGCAAGTGTGTGTGTGTGTGTGTGGGGGGGGGCTGGAAAGGCAGGAAGTGCTGGGGTCACGGCAGGAGAGGTCAGAGCAACATGCAATATGAAAGTTGTTGAACAAGCATCTATTTGCAGCTCCTTGTTTTGTTTACAGGTTTTAACAGAACCGTGTTCATTCGATTTCACTCTCATCAGCAACATTTTCAGCTTCAAAGCTCTTTAAAAGAATTTTTTTTTAAAAAGCTAACCGTTCGCTACCAGCTCAGCAGCAAACAGCAGACACACACACACACACAGTTAGAGACTCACCTGTGAACACAGTGGAGCTTTTAGTGCCTGAAGAGCCAGATGTTTCCCTCACAGGTAAGTGGACACCGGCACAGAGCAAAAGGGATATTGCATATTGGATACAACCATTGGGATGCATGAAACACAACCCTAAATGAATGCTAATGTCGCCCTTTGTCTACTCGAAGTGCAAATTAGCAACCCGAGGACCCCAGTGGCAGAAAGAAATCAATGAATCCAGCTTTCACAAATTGAATAAATAAATAATGATCCTGAATTACTCTACCGGGATTTCTTCCTAATATCGCAGATGAAGCGAAGGAAATAAAACTTCACAGAAAATACAAGTGAAAAAATGGAATAGTAGTAAAATTTAAATCAAATAATTCCAAGTTTCTTTATGATGTTTTGTCAAATTTTATAATGGTAGTTGGGCTGAGGTCTCTTGGACCAATGACCTCTGTATCTCTAAAATACATATTTTAGAGATACATTTTAAGTTAATGTAAGTAATTTCAGTATCATAGGTAAACACAACAGGTGACGGACAGGACACAGGTTTGATCTAATATTTGTGATTGCAGGAAGATGTGGACACGCAGCCTCGTCCTCCATCACTCTAATCTATTCCATGTTTCTCTGATAAAACAGAGATTGAGAAGCTGGGATGCATCACTTTGAAAACCAAACACAGACCATCATGTTGCTGCATATCAGAGAACGGGCAGAAAAACACGGTTTTGATATGATGGAAGATGAAAAGCATTTTTTATTTTAAAAAAGGGGTTTTTAAGGGTCAGGAACTGAACCAGGACCTCAGGAAATTATTTTTTTAACATCTTGGACATTATTGGAGAAGTTTTGTTCAACATACAGTATTTACTGGAGCTTAAAACTATATGAGCAAAAGTATGTCCATATACTTTTGTGTATTTTTCATCCGAGGCTGTTTCTCATGGTTTGAGCGAGATCCTGCAGTTTAAATGGCCAAAATGGACAGGACTTCCTCAGCTGGGCAATGTTTCAGTGCCACCTGCAGCATTTTTTAAAAGCAGGGGACAGATTTGTCTCTCATTAGACCACTTCAGATTCCCAGAGTCTCCTCCCGGGGTGGGGGGGTGCTCCAAGAACAACATGTCCAAGCTGTCAAACTGTCTACGTTGTCTTGACACTTGTGAAAAGCGTAAAAACCGGGGGGGGGGGGGTAACTACCAGAACATTTATGATCTGCTCAGTAACTCAGACTCTGGGTAACCAGCTGTTGGGGATCCTTTTGGCACCAGTCAAAGGAAATCTTAAAGCAATAGTTGGGCATTTGGGGGAAATTCATTTCCCATCCGGATCCGAACTGGATCTGAACACATCGCCCGGTGGTGGAACAGCACAGGCCTCCTGAGAGCAATGACCACAAGGTGGCGCTAACTGACAGAGACACCCAGTGGTGCTCCAGTGACAAATCCGACCCCTGAGCAGTTCAGTCTCGATGAGGTTTACTCCAAATCAGTCTCCTCAGTGAAAAGCAACCGTGACGTTTGATTTCAAATTACATGTTCCTGATCACAAAGATGTTCAAATCTCATTTTCAAGCTTTGGGCACCACAGATGAAATTCTGCTTCAGCTGCCCACTGTTGGCTCTTCAGCTGCCTACAGTTTATCAAAAGGAAACTCAAAAGCTTAAGAGAGGAAACTGTTCCTATCTACGAGACGAGTTGTAGATAATTGCGACATGGGCAATTGGATAATTACACACACACACACACACACACACACACACATTGACAAGGCAATGACGGTGACAAGGGTCAGTTTCACTGCTGGTTAAGGCCTGAAATTTGCAGCCAAAGCAGATAAATCAATAGCAAAATGCATGTGACATGTTAACTAGCTGTTTTCAAAATAGCTTTTTTGCTCAAACCACAGTCACATTTGTTCCCGTTTTCCATTGGTTGATGCATTTTCAGTCTTGTAGAACAAAGGCTCATCTGCTTTATGTTTGCGCAATGAAATACTGAACTGGGAAATGTGACCCGGTGATGTGTTTGGTTTTTTTCTTTTTCCTTTCTGTTCCCCTGTGAATGCAGTAAACACAGTTACAGAGAGCCTATGTAATTATCCTAAATCTTTTTATTTTGTTGGTTTTACCTCCTCAGGTCTTTAGTCCCACAGACCCGACTGCTCTATGTATAATAAAATGATTATTATTATTATTATAATTGTGACACATTTCCTCCTTTAAATGTATTATATTAATCTCGATATATATAGTGAAATATCTAATCAATAATCTCAATAATCTCTTTCTGAAATCATGATACAAATGACAACATCTTTTCCTTTGGGGCAAATTGTAGTAGATATATAAATAATGTTAAGCATTAGACCCAGATTTGGTGAAACCAGATGATGATGATTAACCTTTAACCAATATTAACAACATTTATCTTTCTTAATGCATTATTCCTTGGTTAAATATACTTTATGTGTTATATGTGCAGTGCACAGACAAACAACAGAGATATGTACAGTATGAAACAGTGACATTGCTCATATCTTAGAATTCCCATTAGAGCGTTAATAAAAAAAAGACAAATGATCCATAATCAACTGTGTTTTTACAAACCTCTGAAATGTGGAACCAGGTCAGCATCAGGGTTTATGAGCAATCCTTATTAAAAACAAACAAACAAAAAAACCCCCAAGAATCATGAAGCACCAAGGTGATAAACAGGGTTAAGTGTGTGGGTGTTTCTTTCGAGCTGTAAAGGAGGAAACCAAGCAGGCGAGGTTAAATCATGGGTTTCGAACAGGAAATGACCGAGCAGGTAGGTCTGAAAAGGCTTGGTTTGTTCTTTTCCTCTTCAACCTTACAGCTTCCACCTGTAAGAAAAAACCAACAAAAAACAACAGCAAAGCAGAAACTGACTGGTGCTTCTGAGAAGATAGAAAGAAACGGTTTCAACGGTCTGGTGGGTCTTAGTTAAAGAATGGCCCTTAGACCCCCGCCCCAGACACAAAAACACACACACAACACCGGCCCTTTCCAACACATCTCCACCCTTGAGGGTCGGTCATGTCTTTCTGGTCTACACGGGGGGGAACTCCGCGCAAACAGCCCAATTTGACGCGTTTCGTAACGCGGTTTGACATAGTTAATTAGCTCCGCGGTAAAGCCCATCACATGGGCGCAAAGCTGCTGCCACACAAGCGCCGTTAATCCCTCGGTCGGCCGCGGCTCCACCACCGCTCAGCGCACAGGGAACCGCGGCAGCAGCCCGCCGGCCCCCGGTCCTAGGCTCTCCAGGCCCCCGCAACCAGGAGCGTGTCTGTGCGTGTTTTTTTATTGAGCCCGTAGCGCTAACGAAGGCGTGTCCGTCTCTGAGTCATGCATATAATAGCCCGACGAGCGGCGCTGGGCATTGGCTCCCCGGCGCTCAGCACCCTGCTCACCAGCGCACTCACCGGCAGCCGCCGCAGGCTCTCCACGATGGCCGAGCACGCCTCCGAACAAGTGGTCTTCGACAAGCCGAAGGTAGGTTACCGGCCGGGGCGGCGGTGGGGGGCTTAGGCCGGTTCGTTTAAAAATTGAAAGAGAGGGAAAAAACCCCCGAACCATTGGTGAATTATTCCTGGGCGCACTGGTTTGGTTCTTTGTTTTTGTTCTAAGGATTTTACGCACGGAATGGCTGAGTACAGACACCGTTCGGGTTCGTAAGAGTTTCTGTGACAGGAGCAGGGAGATGAAGAGGACGATGATGGAGGCTAGATGAAGGCAGTAACGAAATTACCGTGCCGCCTCATTGAAGCAACGCCGTGGTCTCTGCCTCCCATGTGTCTGGTTGGCAGCCGTGGCGAAACAAGGAAGAACCGTGTCAGTGGCTGGCGGTCTGACATGTGACTGGCCGGCTTTAAGCAAGACCTGACGGCAGAACCACTATGATGATGCGTGTGTTTGTTTATGTGTGTGTATGGTTTTTTCTTTTCTTTTCTTTTTTTTTTTTTTAACTGAACAAGTCCAGGCACCTCTGACACTGGCACAGAGGAGAGAGAATAAACCTGGATCCTGCACAGGGACTCCGTTTTAAACCAGACTTGAGGGATGAGGGGAACCGCTGTTCATTCATGTGACCGCTGCTCTCCTGCTTCAGGCACCACAGCGGAGACACAGAGAACAACACGCATCAGGTGGTCACGTTGAGGCCAGTTCCTCTGTTGGCTCTAAGGGCGAACCCAGCAGCAGAACACAGATCCTGAGAGGAGCCTTCTGGTTCGCACAGAGTTTTACATGCACGTCAGGCGCTGAAGGAAACAGGGGGGATCTGCCCTTTGTAATCTCTGCAGACTGAACATGCACCTGAGTGTGTTTGTGTGTGTGTGTGTGTGTGTGTGGAGCCTGAGCTGATAAGAGGGGAGGGGAACGACTGGTTCAGTTCCAGAGAAATGGGAAATCTGATACCTCGCAGAGACGCTGGCTCTGTAGTCACACCGTTGGTGAGCCTGGGGTCATGGGTTGTTTAAAAAAAACGGGAGGGGGGGCTGCTCGCAAGGAGAACGTCATTAAAGGTTGATTTGATTGAGTAGAACTGATACCGATCATGGAGCAGCCTTCACCAGTTCACCCTCCAAGAGCTGTCAGTGTTTATGGGGTAGAGGCCACAGGTTTATTACAGCGTGTCTTCGTGCTATAGGCGGAGCTCTTTAAGTGGTATTTTCAATATCGGTGAATCTACTGAGATTTTTCTCAAGTCATCGGTTAATTGCTCTTATATAAAAAAATGTCAGAAAATAGTTGAAAAAAAACAAAAATGACCCCTTCAGATTGTCTCGATTTGTCCAACCCTCAGTCCAGCAGCCAAGACATAGTCAGTTTTCAACGATAGAAATTGGAGAAAAAGCAGCAAATCCTCGCATTTGAGAAGCTGGGGACATTAAATGTTCAGCATTTTTGTTAGAAATTAGACTCAGCGGAGATGGAAATAGCATTAACATTAATCCATTAGTCAACGTTATTTTTAAGTTAGATTGACCGGACTCTCTGCTTTCAGTGAGATTTGGATTTTGGATTCAGGTTTCACTCTGTTGAAGCTGGATCAGATGAAAAATGATTAATGACTGATATATTTTAGACACGATACTAAGCTAAATTTGGCAGAATTAGGGCTGGATCTATTGATCTATTGATTCCTTATTCATAAATTTAACTAATATTTTCATGTGTTTACTTTATAAAATCGCTATAAAACTGTAAAAATTGTCCATCATGTCTCTCTAAAGGCCAAAGCGACATTTTTTTAAATGCCTTGTTTTATCTGACCGACAATGAAGAAACCTAAAGATATTTAACCTACGATCACGAGACATTAAAATTCTGACAATATGACTAAAACAAAGAAAAATAGAGTATCCTCAGAGCTGCTTCGCCTAACAATTTCTTCATAGTCAGCTCATGTGCAAACTTTTTGAATCAGAGCATTGCCTTGTTTATAAAATGTGAGAAACTGTTTAAAATTGGCTGTCGTGGTTTCCCTGAGGTTGGGGGGGGGGGGGGGGCGTCAGAAGTCTCGTTTTATTGTTTAGTCTGGTCCCTTTTATGGTGATTTCACAAAGAGAGAAGCCAGAGCCTGAGAGAAGTTGGTGGTCTTGGAAGTGATTATCTGAAAAGCTTCAGAAACTAATCAATAATCATTTCGGCTTTAATTATTTATTCATTTTTTTTAAACTAGGAGATTCTGTTCTGAGGACGCTAAACGACATATATGGAGATAAAGGAGGAAGCTCTTGCACTGACAAAAGCTAAAACATTGCATTAGATCAGTCTTTGTACTTTTTTTGGACACCAGTATGAGCTTCCTAGATTTTGTTGCTTCACAGAATAACGCAACAGCCACTGTTCACCATTATCACCTTCTAAAAAATAAAAAAAAACCCCAAAAACTTAGAAGGTATCCTCCAACAATCGTCTTTGATCAGTCCGTCACCATCAGTCCGAGGCTGTTGCACAACATCCAACAGCTGGATATCTGGAAATGCAGATTAAGAAAAAAAAAAAAAGAAAAGATTCTACCGACCTATACAAGTCACCAGAGTGTGCGACAGGAAATGCTATGTATACTGAAAGAGCTGCAGCAGGATTTCCTGAATTTGCAGATGGGTTAAGCAGCTGTCCAGTCCCCAATGCTCCAGTGTCCCTGTCACATCGGGCTTCTAAGGGCAGAGAACAGACGAGAGCAAAAGTGATTCAGAAAGTTTCAGGAAAAACGTATTATTTCATCCAGGTAGAAACATTTTCTACCCCCCCCACACACACACACACACAAACACACACACACTTTTGCTAGACACAGATGGACACACGTAAAACATGTAGGTGCATTTAATTTCCATGAAAGTAAGCTGATTCTAAAAAAGCAGGTTCGATCAGCACTTGGGCTACAACTTATGACATTTTATCTTTCTCCCTTACCAAACGAATCACCAGTCCCACAAGTCATCAGAACATGGTGAAAACTGACCTTCGGTTTTCAAAGCAGCAGAGGCAGCAGATCCTCGCGTTCTCTGGAGCTGGAGGCAGCAAATGTCTGGAGCTTTCACTTGAAAATGGACTCAAAACCATAAAAATCAGACACTAAAAATTGAGCCGAATCAACGATGTTGGGGGGGGGGGTCATCATCTGCTGCAGCAGCCTTCACCAGTTCACCCTCCATGAGTTGACAGTGCTCACACGGTAGATGCCACACGTTTATTACAGCATGTCTTCATGTTATAGGGGGAGTTTTTAGCAGTATTTTTATCATTCATGAATGTACTGATGATTTTCTCTATTCGATTGATTGCTTTTCACCTTCAAATTGTCTTGTTTCGTCCGCCCCTCAGTCCAGTGGCCAAGACATATTCAGTCTGCAACAAAGCAAAACTGAAGGAAGCGGCAAATCCTCGGATTAGAGAAGCTTTGAGACTCAAAACAATAATAATCAAATATTAAGATTTGCGAAATGCATCATCGATGTCATCTGGATTTCGTTTCAAACCAAACGTGTTGGTTTTGGGCTGTTGTTGTTGCTCTGACAAAAAAACATCTGGATACCTCAGGGGGGCTCTGAGAAACTATGATAGGCTGCAGCCAGTGATTTATAAGGATTTCACCATATGTGTTTGTGTGTGTGTGTGTGTGTGTGTGTGTGTGTGTGTGTGTGTGTTTGTGTAACACAGTGTTTATGTCTCTCACAACAGATTTTTTCACAACTGCGCAAGAAACAGTCACAAAACTTCAGATGGGAACTGAAATGAAGCAAGAGTTTAATGAAAGATATATGTTCAAGGGCACTGGAAGTTGGTGGGTTGGAAGTAGGGATGAGGCCATTACCCCCCCCCCCCCCCCATCGCTTTATGCCCCAGGCCAACATTCGATTCAAGTCCCTGGATCCTGGTCCAAATCATTCTCACCCACTCTGAGACATTAGGTCATACTAGAGACTATTTTGCAGTGGGGTCAGAGCAGCCGCCATGCCTGTCAACGTGTTGACGTTCCAACCCACGAGTCCTCTGTAGTCGTCACCAGCCGCCATAGCTGGTAATGTGAGTCTATCCATGCCCGTGTGTCTGATCACGGCAAAATGTGGCCCTGGACACACCTACTGTAGCTGGAACTACCACAGTGGCAGTTTGAGTATTTTGACAGGTGCCTGTCTGTCTCCGGACCGATTTTCGTCACCACGACAGTGTCACAACTGCACAAGCTACAGCCGCGAAACTCTGCAGTGTTGAATTATCGGTGTGGTCTGACGGTCCCGCAAGCCCTGAGTACTCCAGCACATGTCCTCTCAGTTATGGTGATTTACAGACTATTGGACGCACGTGCACTCTGCTAGTCAGCGTTTCATTTTTTTTGAGCGAGAACATTGGACTGAAGAACGTTGACCTCACTGCGTTACAGTTGTTTTGGGCAGCTCGTCCGGCTGCTCGGGCCGTTCTTGGATGGAAACTTACAGAATCCAAACAGAGACACACACGTCATTGTTGCCTCAGTTTCTTTTTTAGATAAGCAAAGTTCATGAAGTTAAAGGCAGTTTGGAGGCCAAAAATGGGGGTGTGTAGTTAGATTAATTTTGTAACACACGATTAGGTCCACACTCGGTTATTTTTAATGGATTGCATTATGAATTCTGATATGAGGCATTTTAATTAGAAAACCCCAAGTGTGCTGTGACCTGGTCTATATTTCCAAATTCACTTCAGAGATTTTTACGCCTTGTTTGACTCTTACATCCAGTCGTCTACGGTTTAAAAAATATGTTTAAAGCCCCAGGAAAAACTTCCATGTTCAGATCCTCAGCATTTTTGATTTAACATTACACATTCAACATTAAACAACATAAATAAACAATCGAAGTTTAAAAAAAAAACATCTCTATGTATTATTTTTTAAGAATTTTTAATGCAGAACCAAAGTCATGACTACAGCCTGAAGATTTTCAAGGCCGATGCTGATTTGAAATCTGGTAATGAAACATTGATATTCTATTCTATTTATATTTTTTGACAGAAACACATAAAATAAAGAGATTTTGATAAGGATTCCACTGATTTATTTACTGAGGGGGGCCCGGGGAGCATCTGAATCAGCTCACTGTCATTTACTGGTCCAATGTGTTTATATGAAGCACGATGGTCTAATAATCCCTCTACTAATACCAGTCCAATCCAGCTGTTTTGTAATATGATAAAGCGACATTAGCTGAGGGGCCCAGTGTTGATTCTAAGGAGACACCCTGTCCCAGCTCTAAGCTGTTGAGACGAACCACCGCTACAGTATCTTCTGTGAAAATCAGACGTGTGCCCCTAACATAACGACTGTAGCTGTGCTCATATGCGACTCGTGGATGTATTTACCATCACGTCATTTAGGCGGAGGGAGCCGTTAGCGCTGTAACTCAGTGGCTCATTAACAGTTTTCCCCTGATGCCAGGAGCATTAGCCTGATTCATTGCTAGCTATTTCAGCAACAGATGAACCTGCAGGCATGTATTTTATAGTAGCTGTCAGTGCTTTACTGATGAGGGAGAAAATGATATAATCATAGACATAAGAAATGTCCTATTGCTTCAAAAATAAATTAAAAATCCAGTTTGTAAACAGGCTGCAACGTACATGTGTGGAACAACTGCTGTCAGGCTTATTTAAGTTATAAAAAGCAAGATTCATTATCATTTGTTGATTATCAGTCAAGTAATGTATTAATACTGAACATGAAAGTCAGCCCCTTGTTGTACACATCCACATCCGCTGACTCGGTTCTCCTTAGCGCCGGTCAGCTGAGCTTTGATAGTTGGGGGAACTCATGAAGTTTATTATGTTGCCAAGGGTGGGAGTCGCAGTGCTCCCTGGCGGACGGACGACGCAGCGGTGACACTGGTAATAAAGTCGCACAAGGACCCACGTTTGGCTTTTTTTCATTTTAATTTCTTGTTAGTTTCTTATTAATTTATCCGCAGTTAGCTTTAATCGGCCCATAATATTGGCGGCTGAAATATCGTTCGTTTCTCGTCATTCCTGTGCTAGCCTCTGTTCAGTGCAGTCATTCAGCCAGCAATTCTTTCATCTGTATTTTTTGCAACTGAGTCTGGCTCCCTTTCAAAAAAAAAAAAAAAAAAGACAGATGAGAGAAGCAGAAAATAATCAAATCTCTAAATCGAAAAAAACCAAAGCTGGGAAAAAATAAAGTTTTTATGTTGAATCCCATCGCTCATGGTGAAAAGCTCATTTGGAAAATAAGATATCAGGGGCCTTTTTATTTCAGCACGGCAAGGAAGAAGTGGGCAGAATATAATCAAGAATAAACATGATTGAGACATGATATTAGAAAAGATTAAACTTTGAAACTTGCTGTCATTGAGCATTGCCCTCAGCTGCTTCTTTCTGCACACGTTAGCGGCCTTATTTCCTTAAACTGTTCTCATTTTCCTGTCCCTCGTCCCTATCCCAACCACAGATTTGAATAAAACGTCTCTCACGGGGAAACTCAAATTTAAATCCCTCACCAACAGATGAGCATAGTTTGAGGCCTGAGCTGCTGAAGGAGGAGCAGAAGTTTTATGGATGTCATCTGTGAGGATAAATCACGTCTCCAGGGACGGAAGGAGAGCCAGGACACTTACGCTGCCCTGACCCCTCTCTGGCAACCCCTGGCATTTCCACCACTTGTTGCCCAGTCACGCGTTCTGCTTTCGCAGTGGGCCTCGGCCAAAACATCAGACTGCACCACACACACTCTCTCACACACACACAGGGTCGCCACTCTCTCCTGCCGCTCTCTTTGAATAACACTGCTCGGTATCTGACATTTGTCCGTTCGTCTCCTCTAAACTACACTGTCGAGCCAGACTCGGATGTATGGAAACATCCATATGTGTGAAAGCAACTTGTTTTGATTGGCTGATTATTAATTATCATCTCTGTCGTCCACAGGTTGAGCTGCACGTTCATCTCGATGGAGCCATCAGGGTGCAGACTATTCTCGACGTTGCCAAGTGAGTCGGTTTACTTTCCATCTCATTAGAAATCCTCAATATTGACTTTTGATTTAATGCGTTTTGGTTCATATCCACGTTAAAGTAGACAAAGATTAAAAAAACGTTGTTCCTTTGTGTTATTTGGAACATCACATTACCAGTTATGCTGAGAAACTGCACTTTTTAATATTAATAACCACTGATGTCAAACAGAGCCAGATGTCTAAGATATTGGCTTATCACAGATAAATAAAAAGAAATTGCCATTTAGGGAATTATATTTTCAAGATAATTTGAAACATCGTTGCCATATAATAGCAATGTAATTATTAACTGAATTTAAGGGAACCCATAGAATTTTTTTTTGCTTGAACAGTTTTATATTTATGTTGAAAAGAAATAACTAGTTTATTGTTGTAATATTTTTTTTAAAAGCTAAAATATTTGTTTTTATTTTTGACCTCCTTGGGGGCAGAGTAACATGTTTTAAATACAACTGACAACTGACACTGACATATTATTACCTTATAGAAATGGTATGGCAAACAGGTTTGGCAAAAAGTTGCTTATTTACACAATATGGGGCAACATTAGCACTCATTTGGCATCATGGTTCTGTCCACCTAAGTCCAATAGGTCCAAGATTGATTCTCCTTCGAGCTCTGGTTTTCGTCTCCACCAGCGTCTGAGGGAAATATGTGACTCTTTGGCTGGTAAATGCCTAAACATGTTTACTATTTGTTCGTAAACAACACTGATGATAGGGGTGAAAGTGAATCCAAACATTTTAGCTGCATACGGTAAAACCAAAACAATGAGCTGGAAGAGGCTAAAATACTCCGTAGAGCTGAAGAACACTAAAAGGACGGGTGATAATTCAGTGTCACGGTGACACGTCTCACATTACACAAAGTCATGTGACCCAGTGTTGATTTTAAAGAATACAGATTGCTTTAACTCTCAAATAGTGGTGCCAGCCTCAAAAAGCTTGTATAGGTGGCTGAGATCAAATCTATGTTTATATTCAGAATATATTTTCAAATTTTATTCTCATTTGATTTATTTTTCATTTAAAAATTCAGCTGTCAAGTCGTTAGCTCAGGCTTCGGTACATCACACAAACAAACAGCCCGCTGTCAAACTTCAATCATAAGAAAGCAGAACAAATCTAGATAAACTAGAAAATTAGTCAAATTACTGGAGCAAAAATTTTGGTCTCTATCATTGAATTTATTTATTTTTTTAACCCCCCCCCCCCCCCCCCCCCAAAGGAGACGCGGTATCCCTCTGCCAGCAAACACCGTGGAGGACATGACCTCGATTATCATCGTTGAGCAGCCGGCCACCCTCACCAAGTTCCTGGGCAAGTTTGCTGAGTACATGCACGTGGTTGCGTAAGTGCCGACCTGCCACGTCTCAATGATTCGCTTTCATAATTACCGTAGGTGTTTTTTTGCCGAGCAGGTGACGGGGAGTTCCACGGAGTGAGATCTGTGGGACTGGGAGTCATGGTCCACCTCATTAGCGCCGCAGGAATGTTTACGATGAGGGTCAAAGTCTGGTTGCGCTGTCTATGACTCGCATGCATTTAGTACAATTACAATGCACCGCTTGTTTGCGACTAGAGGTTTAGGATGTAAGACACAGCAAGATTATGCAATGCAATTCAGAGGCATGAAGGGGGGATTGGTGGGGTTGGGGTGTATGGGGGGGTTAAATGCCAGGCATGCAGCACAGGAGTGTCACCTTGGAGACCAAACTAAAAAAGACTGTAAAGTTGTTTGGGGGGGGGGGGACTCTTTTTCAACCCTGTCTTATACTTACGGTGACAGGGCTGAACAGTTTAGGGAAGAGGAAAAAAAAAAAAAAGAAAAACAAAAAGGAGCATCTTTCAGATACTCAATGGCCGAAAAAAAACAAAAAAACCCAGCTTTCCACAATGCCTGGACTGTAGTGGCCCGACCGCAGCGCACGGTTGTGCTGAATGGACCCCTCTGTGTCAAGGCCCTTGAAAGGCTTGTGTGCAGTGCGGCTCCAACAACACCGGGGGAACCTGGTAGCAGAGTTCAGCTCACGCAGTATTGTTGTACGAGCCCAACGGTTTTGTGTGTGTGTGTGTGTGTGTGTGTGTGTGTGTGTGTGTGTGTGTGTGTGTGTGTGTGTGTGTGTGTGTGTGTGTGTGTGTGTGTGTGTGTGTGTGTGTGTGTGGGAGGGTAATGGGGGGGGCCGGGGAACAACAGGCATTCAGACCTGTACTGCGAGCTTTCTTTCTTTCTTTTTTTTTTTTCCTTGGTGTAAATGCTGGAAGCCGTGTTGTTCTCCATCATGTGATGAGCTGCGGCAAAATGTACTGCTGAGTCTAAAGGAAATAGGGGAGTGGGGCAGGGATTCTCCCCTTTTTATTTTTGCAACACGCATAATTAAATGGCAGAGAAAGTGAGAAATTTTTTAATCATAAAATAATCTTAAGATTACAAGTTAAGGGACTGTATTAAAGTTATTGGGGTGGGGAGGCCTTCACAGAAGTGTTGTTTTTTGTGTTTGAATGCTGCAGTTGGATTATTGATTAATCTGCCAATTATTTTTCTATAAAATGTCAAAAAATAATAAGTGATGACTGTAAATTTTTTTTGAAGCCCAAGGTGTTGTCTTTAAATTGTCTGTTTTGTTCGGCCAACAGTTGAAATCCTAAAGATGACTGTCTCCTGACTATAAGAAAAGCTGTAAATCTTTACATTTGACATGAAAATAACCTTCAACAATTAGTAGCCATGACGACCCCATTGGATTTTGTTTGATCAAAATTAACAAATTTCTTCTATTTATTTCTATTACTTTACAATACTTCCCTGAAAAGGAGGCTGAGATGAAATTTAAATCAGAAAAGGAATTTATTTATTTTTTTATCTATTTATTTTATGACGCTTCCCTGCTCTCCCATAAAAAGTCACACAACACACAATAATTTTTGGAAAGTCCCTTACTGACATTTCTTCCTCTACTAGTGTACATCCTGAAGCCTACGTGAAAAAGAATAATAGAAAAATGACCTGTAGCTTTCAACAATGGTTAAAAAAAAAATGTTTACTAAAGTTTTAAAATCAACCATCCCTATTAATATACACTGCACATACCATAGACATGGAGGAGGCGTTTAAAGGAAATCCGTAAGATCATATCAGGTACACTGTCTAAATACTTACATTGCACATTTTGACAGCTGTCATAGTTTAGATAATGAATTTTATTTTTCATCACTTTGACACTTTGGTCTTTGGCCTTGATACACGTATCTAAGTGTTCATTTTCACTTTTCCTTTCTTTCCCTTTTCAGTGGCGACCGGGAGGCCATAAAGAGGATAGCCTACGAGTTCGTTGAGGACAAAGCCAAGGAGGGAGTGATTTACGTCGAGGTTAGATACAGCCCACATTTTCTGGCTAACACTCAAGTGGACCCCATACCCTGGGACCAGGAAGAGTAAGTCTTCGTATGAATATCTGCTGCCTTTGGTCGAAACCCCTCGTCGTGCTTTAGGGAGAGAAGGGGGGGGAGCGTATTAAGTTTGGCTCATTGCATGTTTCGTTTTCTTTTCCACTGTCCTTTGCTCTTTAGAGGCGACCTGAGCCCGGATGAGGTGGTACGCCTGGTTAACGAGGGCCTCAGCGAGGGGGAGAGGGCCTTTAATATCAAAGCCAGGTCCATTCTATGCTGCATGCGCCACATGCCAAGTAATGTACTGTTCATGCTCCTGTCTACCCCCCCCCCCAAAAAAAAAAGACCCTTGTGAGATAGATACTACAATGTCTTCTGTCCTGTCTCAGTTATTTCTTATTCAATATTGAGCAGGAGCACCGCAGAAAAACACTAATACGCTGCATTAAATATGCGTTGCAGATATTTCACTAAAAGCCGAAAATATCGACCTGTTCGTGGCGCTAGAGGAAAAGCCAGGGCTCACCCATAATTAGTTTTCATCTTAAGGGGACCTTGAACGTCTGCATAAAATTTTAATGGCAATCTATGCAGTAGCGGTTAAGAAATTTCATTCTGTACCAAAGCGGTGGACCAATAACATCCTTAGATGATCCATGACACTAGCATGGCTTTAAAAAAAACATAAAACAAAAACCTCTACAAAGTTGGGACCAGCAAATGTTTTCTTAGCCCACGAAAAGCTTTAACAGGACAGTGATAATAGTTGGAGTGGCACTGGCAATACCAGATAACAGCAGCTGTGCCATTCGCTATGCACAGGCTGTACCAGAGCCACCACAGTAGCATGAGCGGTTTCTTTATCAGTGAAGTAGCTACGTCAGAGATACGTCTGTTGCAAACCCGCTCTGCTCCATTAATGCAGCTGTTTCCTCCCCGAACCAATAGACAAGCGCGGTTCATGTGTGCCAGTCCCTGTTTTAGAGCAAGAAAACCTCCTGCAGAACATGCTGCCATATCTCTCGGGAGGTTACGGTCAGATTTTATTCAAGGGACTTTCTGCATGTATGGAGGACGTCTGATTTTGTTATTAAAGACAAGAACATAAAGTGCTATCCTAAAGTGCTAGGAAAATTATCAAATGGTACAAGCTTTTTGGATGTTTAAACAGTACGCAAATGAACACACGCGCATACTTCCAAAAAATGTCGAACAGTTCCTTTTAATAGAGCCCCGTTTACTGTCATTCAGACCGATACAGTTACCACAGCATGCTCGTAAATGGCGTCTTGTGCTTGTCACAGCTATAGATTGATGCAGACGGATGTAGCATGACGCTTGGACGGCATCATCACATTCGATCCACAAATCATCTGTGCGCGTGTTTGTGTTTGTGTTTGTGTTTGTGTTTGTGTGTGTGTGTGTGTGTGTGTGTGTGTGTGTGTGTGTGAGCGGGTTTTGAGCCTGACGTGTAGTAATGTACATGTGTTTTTTAATAAACCCTCCAGGCTGGTCCATGGACATCGTAGAGCTGTGTAAGAAGTATCGCAACGAGGGAGTGGTGGCCATCGATCTGGCAGGCGACGAGTCGCTCAACTGTGAAGCCAATCCTGGACACACAAGGGCATATCAGGTGTGCTTTTTTTTTTTTTTTTTTTTTTTTTTCGCTGACACCAAAGTAATATGAGCTGACAGCACGAGGGAGATTTAAAAGGTGCGGTCCTCGGTGAATCACAGCCTCACATGGGAAGCACTTGGCATTAACGGTCATTGCAGCAACAGCGGTGAACGGATAAAAATAATAACCAAGGTTGGTTAAACTGCAGCTTGTTTTGCTGGTTCATCGGGAGCTGAATGTTTTGTGCGCTTAAATTTTTTTTTAAAAATCCTGTGATTGCTTTCACAGTCTAACTCCTTGAGGAAAATAAATAAGTAGGGTGCTTACCTTGGCATTAAAATACATCGGTAAATCTCTTTTACTGATAGTGGATCATGTCTTTTTGCGGATATAAAAAGATTTTACGACCACGGCTTCACCACCTCACGTTCCCACGGGCCGATGAAGGCTGAGGCAAATATGGCCGCAGTTTATCGCACCGGCAAAGTTTGGGAATCATTAGGAAAAATTTGAAGCTATGTTTTTGTAGCTATAAATGGTGAATAGCATCGACATGCTACAAGAGATAGTTACTTTTGAATGTTTTATTAAGACCATGTTAGGAGCCAAAAAGCACATATTAGCACATAGTGGTACTGTCCTGTGAAAATTTAGGTTTCTCCAAACATGATTTGACTACAAAAAATCATGTTTCTCCAAACAGGTTTTTCTTTGTTTATCTAAGAAAAATGTTTTGGTTCCAGCATTGTGAACAAAGCATTTTTCAGATAATCCAGTGGGTTTTTTTAGAAATGCCACTAGCATGGTGCTCATAGTCCAGACTGCAATATCTTGACTGCTGGAAAGTTTTCCATGAAATTTGGTGGAGACTTTCGTTGTCCCGAGAGGATGAATACAGCTGACTTTGGTGTTTCTTAAATTTTTATCTAGTGCCACCAGTAGGTCGTCTACTAGGTGGATTGACACTTTCTGTTTTGACACATTCTTGATCCCCCGGATGATATATTTGAATGATTTTGGTGTTTCCCTTATTGTTTTCCTCTAGTTCCACTTTTAGGTTTACATTTATGTTTTTGAATTAAAGGCATTGACAGTTCTTTGATGGACTTCCATGACGTTCCATGAAAATATAATACCTTTGGTGACTTCCTCACTTTTCATCTAGCGCCATCATCTGGTCAGAATTTCTATTTGCCCAATACTTTGGTTTTGGAACAAATCCCAGCAGAAATAAAGGTTAAACCTGTACTTTGCGTTTACCACTAATTAGCATATGTTAGCAAGCTAACATGCTCAACTTAATTAGTGAACATGATAAAGGTTTTATCTGGTAAACCACAGTGTGTTAGTGTTAAGATAAAGCTAAAAGCACCACTGTGCCGAACAACAGCCACAAAAGAGCCACTAGCACGACATTAAATATATGTTATGTAACATGTTCCTCTTTATGTACTGAACTGATTAACTTTTCACTGTTAATGTGGTGATGCCAGTTCTCAAACTTGGGAAGAAGGAACTGAGGGGCAACAGTGAGCTTGCCAACGCAATGTGGAACGGGGTATGAGCTCAGGCGCTACAGCTGACCGACATCTTTGCTTTAGAAACACAGATTTTCTTTTTCCAAACTGATGAGGACTTAAATGTCTTTATCTCAAACCAATTTCCTCTCAGCCCTCTCAAATTTGGTTTTCTGCCAGCATTTATTGATTGATTCAGCGAGCGCCACAGTAAGTAGTCGATTTTTGCCTGTCAGACTGTAACAAATGAGTTGGATTAATCAGTTAATACACTGCAGCGCTGGACGGGGACCAGGTCTTACCTGAAATGAATTGCTTGCACTGATGCATGATGGGTACAGCTGAATGCCCTGGGGTAAGTTCACAATATTTAAGCCCACGGATTGTAAACACTTTTTATTGCTAGTATGAAAATGAATAGAAGAGGAATGCTCAATGTCCCTTTGACCAGTCACGTGCTTTCGTTTTCTATTACTACACATTTCTATATTTATTATGTGCCCTCGGGTCTCACAGAGCTGTTGTTCGAATGGCATTTAATGTAATAATACTGTGGAGGTGGGGCAGCAAACCGTAGATTTAAGATTCCTCCTGCAAGTGTCTTTTAGTCTTGAGACATGAGACTCACAAATGTGTTTGTGTGTTGGTGCCCTCTCTTGCTCTCACTGCCCCGATGGGTGTGACAATGGAGTTAAAATACAACCGGTCAAAATTCATTCGAGGCGAACAGTTGGTCAATAATTCATACGCTGGCCATAAAATCCAAGGAAATCGGAGATTTGGTTTGATGGAGTTATGGTTGATGGTAGACGGTATTTGCAGATGTTGCTGATGTACTGATGACCGGCTCCTTGTCCGTCAACAGATATCAAACGACAATAAGGCCATAATACCACTCAAATGATTTGTCCTTTGCAAATATTTTTCAAAATACATTTAATCTGAGCGAGCCTTTTTAACAAAAGGTCCTTTTATAACCTTATTTAATTTAGATCATTTTGTGTGCATGCATATTATTATGTGTATGCAGGCTGGTATATTGGTTGTATGCATGAATGTATGTATGATACATTTTCTTCTGTGTTTGTTAAAAGGACTTGATCAGAAACATATAAAGTTTACTTTCCTCATGTTTTAAGTGTAGAAATATATCATTTTCTGTGGATATTTTCTGTTACATTTTCCATCGTGAAGCACTGTGCAAGATCTACTTTTTTTATAAGTGCCACATGTATATACTTTATTATACATTTTATCTCTATTATTATTATTATTATTATTATTATTATTATTATTATTATTATACAATTTAAATATATTATGCATGTTGTTCAGTTCTCCAGAAAGTGCCTACAGCTTAGAGAGGATCTAAAAATCCTGTCGGGCTGAATCTAAATTGATTAGAAGAAATGGAAACGTGCTTCAATTATTAACAGGAAGCTGAACTGCCAGAGCAGAGTCCACATTAATATTGAGGGTTATCTATACAACTATGTTTACCTGCGGATACTTAATATGCATGCAAATTTAGCAAGCCACATTTGTTGTTTCCATGGTGAAGAATATTGGAAATGAAAACAGATGTGTTGAACCAGAGGGGCTTTTCTTATCTGTATTTGGGGTTTCCCCCCTGTGAGAAGGTTAATATTCATTCTTTATTAAAAACAGAGATTGTTGTTTTCCCTCCTCCGTTTGACAGGACCAGAGTAACGAGTCTCTTCCCTTTGAAACAAAGGGAAGCGAGTCCGTCCAAAAAAACCCTTATGAATGATAAAAGCACATGTGAAGGCTGGATGTTTTTTTTTTTTTCTTTGTCTTTTTGTGGGGGGGGGGACTGTGCTGTGCTCTTGTTAACGTGTCCCGTGATTTGATCTCACCAACAGGAGGCGGAGCTTTGCGGGATCCACAGGACTGTTCACGCCGGGGAGGTGGGCCCGCCATCCGTGGTGAGGGAGGTAAGCTGCTTGACGATAACATGAGGCATTTCTCAACTGGGTGGTGGCATCATCTGGGAAGCTAATTGTCCTTGTCGTGCACCTTCGAGGGGGGGGCATGGAACAGCAAACTGAACAAAACAAAAGAGTCGCGCACTAACAATAGAAATGATAAGACTGGCCTTTGGAACAGAGATCCAAGAAAAACAAGAGGAGATTTTTATGTTTGTTGTTGGCCAATTAAGTTGTGACGTCAACAGTGGTGGAAGAATAATTAGGATCCTTTACTTAAGTGAAAGCAATACAGCAATGTAATACTCCATGACAAATAAAATTCCTGCATGAGAAATCCTACTTCAGTAAAAGTTTACAAATATCAGCTGCTAAATGTAGTTAAGTATTAAAGTGAAAGTGCTGGTTTGGTCCCTCTGACTGATACATTATTTAATATGACTTCATTTATGAATAATACTGAAGAATCTGTTCAGTTTAAACTACTTTTATACACATTTTTGCATACAGGGGAATAAGATAAATCTCAGGGGCCATGATGATGATTAATGGGATATGAAAGAAGAAAACAAACTTCTGATTTTCAAGAAACATTGTTTTCTGTTTTTGGACCTTTTCTTTGACCTTTGATTTTTGCTGATTTGTTGGATTATTTTATTTTATTTTTATGTTTACAGAAATGAAACCATGTGAGAAGCTTAGAAGGGGGGAAAAAAATATCAGACAACTGAAATGTGACCCCGGAATATACTCTGGTTTTTGTAAGATGCAAGAAGCCAAAAAAGTTTGGAAACAACTGGTTTAATCTTGAGCAATGTGATGCATTTTAAAAGTTTTTTATATTTTCCTTTGTGTAAAATCTTCATCTCAAAAGTAACTAGTAACTAAAGCTGTCAAATAAATGTAGCGGAGTAGAAAGTGAAATATTTCCCTCTGAAATGTGGTGGAGTGGAAGTGTAAAGTAGTATAAAATGGAAATAATCATGTACAAGTACCCCAACTTTGTACTGAAGTGCAGTACCTGAGTTAATGTACTAAAGAATAGATTGGAAGTGCTTTGACATTACAGAGGACTACATATTTTAAGTCATTGGTACCAACAACGAGTGCACAAAGGAGCAGACAAACACATGCAAATCCAGTCTGTACATGCACATGTACTCTTTTTTATTATTATTATTTTTTACTGTTTGTATACACCTCAGCCTCCTTTTGTCTGAAACCACAACCACAGTCACTGGTCCCACTGCATCGCATCTGCCAAAACGAGGCGGCCCTGCCCATAAGTAGGCCATCCTTCAGTTCGCAAAAAAACAGTGGCCAGCAGAGTGCCACTAGAAATAGTCTGCAGACCCTGCCCCACCTCAGAGAGGCTTTTTCTTTCCATTCTTTTTTTTTTCTTCTCCATTTCTGGTTATTCATAACCTCCTGCATGTGGGCACGTTTGACCCTTGTCCGACATTTCAGGCCGTGGAAGTGCTGAAAGCCGAACGTGTTGGGCACGGTTACAGAACCCTGGAAGACCAGGCCCTGTACAGGAAGCTGCTGGCTGAAAACATGCACTTTGAGGTGAGCAGCTGTCCAGCTCTGTCGCTGTTTTCACCAAGAAACATCATTGCCAACAAGGTTGTCAACTTGTGGCTGCCTTTAAAATGAAAAATGCAGAAATGCGCCTGTTACATAAGTCACACCTGTTACACAGGTCAGTGTACTGTGCATCTGTCGATACACACTGATTATTTTGATTGCTGAAGATAAAAAAAAAAGTTTTATGCGCTTATTACAGTGATATAGTTGACTGACAGTGGTGACACAGTGTCACAGGGACCCCTAGTGGAGACCTCAGTGTAAAACTTGTTACAGCAGCTGCAGTCGTCAGGTGTCTTAGAGCTCCCTGTGTGTGTGTGTTCGTTTTGCAGTTGTGTCCTATTTCCAGTAAGCTGACAGGCGCATGCGACCCAGACTTCACCAAGCATCCCGCCATTACGTGAGCCCGCTGTTATTTTTATGTCTGCAAGCCTGGTAATCAACCTCCACGACAAGTTTTTCTCCGGGTTTCATCGTCTCCCCCTCTCTGCAGGTTCAGGAAGGACAAGGCCAACTACTCCCTCAACACGGACGACCCTCTGATCTTCAACTCCACACTGCACCTCGACTACAGCATCGCAAACAAGTACATGGGGTTCACCGAGGAGGAGTTTAAACGCCTGGTGAGATCGGATGCATGAATAATTAGAGCAGCACTTCCCCGGGCTTGAGGCTTTTGAATATGATGTGAAATGATGGCACCAAGGTGCATATGCTGGGCATGGCAGTGCCTTTCCCCATGGCTAAATAAAGCAGGAAAAAGAAGCTTGCATAGAGGGAAGTATTCCATCGGGCACTGACGAGCCTCGTTCCCATTTAAAAAATTATAACCCGTGATGCATTTTAGGGGGAGTGTGAAGACGTGTGCTTTCACATCCTGAATTTGCAAAAGATCATTGCAAAAGATTTTATTTATTTATTTTTTTTATCAAGCAAACGAGATAGAACACAATATAATCAGTGAGTTCTAGAGGTGCTGGTAGACATTTGAACATTTTTACAGAACCAGGCTATCAGTTTCCCCGTTTGCATTCTTTAAGCTAGGCTAAGCGGTTGCCATTTTACCGCAAGAAAGGGAATAAACGTTTATCCCAAAAGCGCCAAACTATTACTTTGAAGTGAATTCATAACCTGAATGCAAATTAAAGTTGTTCTTTTATTGCCTTCTTGCATCTTGTAGAACATTAAGTCTGCAGAGTCGTGCTTCCTGCCGGAGAAGGAGAAGAATGAGCTCCTCCACAAACTGTATGAGGCCTATGGGATGACACGGGACACTGCCTTCTAAGCCCGTCGAGGAAATCTGAGGACGAAAACGTGTCCTAAAAATAACCCAGGGACAAAAAAACCAAAAACAAACCATAATCGCTGACACAGGGGGTAACATTGTTTTTAAATCATTTGTAACCAGATATACAGGCTCTAGAATAACATATCAGGTATGCTGTTTATCATGTGACTGCTGCCTTCACCTCACATCATCAGCAGGAGGGCGTGTGTTTTGTCTGTAACCCAACTATAAGTACTTGCATCGTTTACAGGGTCGTTCTGGAGGATTTTGAAGTGCTCTGCAAGGTGGCGACAAAGTGTTTTTCACCTATGAAGCTAATTTAAAAAAAAAAAAAAAGAATTTATATGAAAACTATGGATACATCCGTTCATCTTGTGTTTACATCTTGTTGTCACAAAGAGAATCAGGGAAACCGTCAGGAATCATTCATATGGTAAAGGGTGAGAGTATGTGGCCGATGACAAAACAAAAGGCAGCGCAAGCTTTGGGTGGGGGGGCTGTATTTGGTTTATGAATGAAGTAAGAAAATCCAGTGTTGGAATCATTTTTCCCACCACATGCAAAACTGCAGGACACGTCAGATGAAAACAGCTTGATACCAAAATTCTAGTCTTATAATTGAACACTAGGTGGCACTCCTGTCACATAGATGGAGGAACCACTGGTGACTTAATGTTGTTGAGTAATTAATATTATTTTTTAAACCTTTTTCCACATCTCTAAATGAAAAAGCTTTTCCAATTATAACTGCCGCATTTATCATACATATTTAAAAAAAAAAACAAACCATCTGCTATTAAAACTTTTTATGAAATGTTTCTGCATGTCGGACACTTTTTTTATGCTCATCAACTACAGCTACAGCATCTTGTGCACTCGTGGAGCAGTTTATTAGGAATACCTGTGCACTTGCCTCTTCCCGTTATCATCTAATCAGCCAATCAGGTGGCAGCAGCGTTGCATGGTTGGCAGATATGGGTCAGGGGCTTCAGTTAATGTTAGCCTCGAACACCAGAGAGGGGTTATGAATGTGATTTGACTGTGGGCCGGTTTTAGTATTTCCCAAACTGCTGATCATTGATTTTCAGGCAAAGTGGTCTCTACAGTTTACTGCAGACAGGAGCACACTGCAGATGAAACAGGTCAGAGGAGAACGTCCAGGCTGGTTTTGAGCTGACGTAAAGGCCTCGGTAACTCTGATAAAACCACCTTTTATAACTGCGGTGAGCAGAAAAGCGTCTCTGGATGCATGGCACGTTGAACCTTGAGGCTGATGGGTTACAACAGCAGAGGAACCATGTCAGGTCCAAGACCTGTCGGCAAACAGAAATCTGAGGCTGACGTGAGCAAGGGATCACCAACACTGGACAATAGACAGTGGAATACTGAAAAAAAAAAAACAACCCAAAACCGTAGCCCAGTGTGATGCATCTGGCTATCTGCTGAGACAGCAGATTGTCGGGTCAGAATATGGCATCAACAGCATAAAATACATGGACCTGATCTGCCTTGTGTCAAGTCCAGGTGCGGGGAAATGTTTCCTTGGCACGCTTTGACACTTCAAAATCTTGAATGCCACAGCCTTAATCAGAGTATTGGTACTGACCATGTTCATCCGTTATAGCCACAGTTCACCCTCTTCTAATGAGCTACTTCCAGCAGGATAACGCGTCATGTCGCAGGTCAAGAAGTCGTCTCAAACATGACAGTGAGTTCAGCGAACTTCAGTGCCTCCTACCCCCGAGTCTCCAGATCTGTATCCAGTAGAACAGCTTTGGGATGTGTCAGAACAGGAGACTGGCAGCATGACTGTGCTGCTTTTGATTCTGCAGAAAAGATCTGATTGATCTTGTCCACATGGAACCAGAACCTCAAGGGAAAGTGCCACGAAGAACTGAGGCTGCTCTGAGAGCAAACGGAAGCACTACTTAGTATTGGCATGGTGTTGCTAGTAAAGTGCTCAGCGAGGGTATATACATCTTCATTGTAATATAAAGAGGTGAATATGAAAAAGGAAACTCACTCGAGCTTTGTACTTGAAAATATTGCTGAAGATCCACACAGCTGTTCAGATAAACTGCTGTGCCTTCATTATATAAAGGGATAAACGGGACCTCTGGGAAATGTGATGTAGGTGGAAGTGTAAACACTGGCTTCCTGTGGCCGTCCCAGTGTACACAAAAGCCACATTCGGTAATATTGGTGGCTCTGGAACAACTCAGCGCTGATCTCATTAATCCTGCTTTGGCTGGTGCTCGCTACCTCTACAGCTCCTACGCCTGCGATGTTCCGTGAAACAGACCAGTCTTAGGTAACGATGCTTGAAGATATAATATTACAAGTGTTACGGTAATTCATAAGTATTTTATTACACAAAGAAAAATTGCTATCACAAAGTTATCACTGAACATTTAGCAATAAATATGAAGTCCATACACAACAGTATAATGGTGACTATGTTACTGAGAAAAAAAAAAAAAGAATTGACGATGTAATTGAACAAGAGAGTCACAAACATACACACGCACACACGCACACACGCACACACACACACACACACACACACACACACACACTGAAGAAAAATGACAAACAGATGATTAGGAGTACGCCCTCCGCGACACGGTTCCATATTAGGCTGGAGCGACGCCCTCCATGTGTTGTTATGGATGAATTCTGTTCGGCTTAGTCCGCCTCCGCAGACATTAATCCCGGGTTTCTGTGCTTTCTGCTAACAGAGTCTCAACTGTCCGTTCCGCTCCGCTCTGCTCCGTTCCGCTCTGTTCCGGTTTCCCCGCAGAGGCTCCGAACACACCGGCAGTGAGCGACGGCGTCCCCGCGGGACAACCAATGTCCACTCTCTCCACTCTCTCCTTTTCTCCATGTTTCTCCACTTTCACCTGCTTCCTCTCTACTTTACTTGCTTTATATCTGCACCCCCCCCCAACCCCCACCCACCCACTTCGATCCCCTGTTTGAGTTTAGGACGGGCCTCCGCTTCCCTGGGCATCTTGGCTGGTGGAGCCCTCTGCCTCAGGGGCTGGGGAGGCCCCTGGGTCTCCTTCTGGAGGAAAACATGGGAAAACAATATGACCAAAAATCAGTCAAAGATGCAAGTGTATATAATCAAGCTCAAAAATGGTTTGGCAGTGAATAAATCTGCTTTCAGGCTTCCTGAAATAAAGCAATAATGAGAATCCTGAGGAAGGAACTACAACTTCCTGTGGCAATACAGCCTCAACATGATATGAGAGTATCAGGCCGAGGCTTCCCACCAGACCGGTGTTGAGAGCCGTTTGATTTATAGCGGTCAAATCAGTCACCATATCACAGGAAACACGTCTTTGACGGAGAAGGAAGTCGGCAGAAACAACTACGCGACACACAATGGTCGTGCCGGGAGAAGTGCTCTTCATGTTCAGACATGTTCCTCCGAACAACCTGACACTGTGAGAGCAGAGGAAACAAGGACAATCTGTCACTGCACTGCCGCTACGGCTCATTTAGCACCAGGGCAACAACAATCCAGTCTCACTTGGAACCACAACCCGGGTCGGTCCACCTGTCCGTGTTTTTTCAGGTCCAGGGGGCTGGTTGCAGATCAAAATAATAGCTGGACTACAGAAGGGGCTTATTTGCCATGAATTCTGGGCTAATTGAGACATTTTTTCATGTCAGGTAACCGCGTCCAACCACTCAGCTCCTTTCACTTCGGCAGAATAAGTTTTGCCTCCTGGAGGAATTCAGCAACTACATGGACATTTTATTGCATCGTTAAATCAGTACAGTATCATAAAATCTCAGTGCAGTCTGGACCTGCGGCAGAGCTAAGCTGCTGCTGCCTCTTGTAGCACAGGCTCTGTGCTTATGTCAAGTTTTGCAAGTATCCACAGAACTTCCAGCAATAACAGGCTCCAAAATAAAAGCATAATCGTACAAATTTGAAACTGTCCAACAATGCATTAGATGAAACCAGGAACAAAATTATGACACAACTAATACTACAGACCAGTCTGAAACATCTTTGTAAAACTGGCCCCTGGTCTTCAGAGTGCGATATGCACAAATGTTTGCCTTTATACTATATTACACATGTACCCAGATGTGCGTTCACTGACCTGCGGCCTTCAGGTCCATCCCCGCCAGGTCTTTGGTGAGTTCGCTGGTGCTGGCCACTACCGCCCCCTCCCCCGAGATGTCAGGCACTGCGTTCCTGCGGCCTGTGCGATCACAGTTGATGAAGTCTGAGTACGACGTCTCCACGTCCATCATCTGTCCATGACCAGCGCTCTCATTACACCTGCCGGGGGTGGGGGTGGGGGGGTGGGGGGGCAGTGGAAAAGAGGGGATGTCAGACGGCTGCGGGGTGTTGCAAAGAGGGCAAAATTATATCCCCCTGCAATCACCTGTCAGTGGCCCTAGGGGGCCCATGGGAAGACACAGCACTGTGTCCTGTGCATTTTCTAATTCTGGCTAAAAAAAAAACAAAACCAAAACAAAACACCAAAGTGCTGAGCTATTTAAAAGGCAACTAAAGATGACCAGTGCAGAGAGAGAGAGCGAGAGAGAGTGAGTGTGGGCAGCAAGGGGTCACTTCAGAGGCGTTTTAACTCGAAGCTGTTTATAGTTACAATTTCTATTTCTTGCACATCGATTGGCGGCGCTGCCGTGTCTGGGCTAATTGGTCATCCTGAAAACAAAAAGTCGCACTGAATTTCTCAGTCTCTCGCTCTCTCTGGGCTCTCACTTGCATAGTTGGTCTCACCGTCCTAAAAGGTATTGACACAGCGAGGATCCAAAAAAAAAAAAAAAAAGAAAGGCCGGTAAAAGCGCTGATCAATATGGAAAGCCCGAATGAAAGCGCTTTAAAACATTCAAAGGACAAGCAGAGGCGGTGCCACAGAGAGCCCCAGCTGAAAAAAAAAAATATAAAGGAGGAAAAGGGAGTTCAGCTCCCATTTGCCATTCATTCCTCTTAGGTTTCCTCTTCTCATTCCATGTTTAACTAGGTCATGGATCTTGCAACCAATAAAATGCTATACAGCTGGTAACTCCTCAGAGAAAAGGGGACAGAAAAAACAAGAAAAAATAAAAAGGCTCCAGAAAAGACAAGGAAAAAGATAAGAAAAGTAGAGGGTGGAAATGGCCCTCGGAGGCAGAGAAAGAGACGCTGTGTCAGACTGTAAATGTCGTCACAGCTGCTCCTCTCCTACAGCTTCGGTCCCTAAAGAACCCCCCCCCACCAACACACACAAACACACACACACACACACACACACACACACACACACACACACACACACACACACACACACACACACACACGCACACACACACACACACACGCACACACACACACACACACACACACACACACACACACACACACACACACACACACACACACACACAAAAGCTCTGCACAAATAGCTGCTGTGTACTTACAACCGTGACAGACCAGCTGAGTGGCTCAGCTATGAATCTTTAAGAAAACATGAGGCAGGGGGTGGGGGTTGCTTGGACTCTGGAAGGGGAAACGAGTGAAAGACCAGCAGAGGAATGAGAACAAGTTGGCACAGACACAAGCCGCGACACGCTGACCCAGGGCCAGCCCGTTCCCAAACCCCTTTTCACTCGCATTCTTCTCGAATCGTTCAAGGGCTCCCATTATTGTTTTCACTTTCCCATGCACAGTATGTGCACCAAAAGAGGAAGTGCCATGGGTCACCCCCCCCCCCCGAGAGGTCACGAGCTGCATGGATGTGGGTGACGCCTCTTTTTTTTTTTTTTTTTGCAGTGAAGGGCAACTGCCCCCCCCTGTCCAGTTAGGTGAGACCGACACCCCGGGGAAATGTCACCGAGCTCTACGTGGCTGGCATTTCCCCCCGTTCTGTGTTTCAGACTGCAGGTGGTGGTGTGAGCCTCCGGTAGTTTGTCATCCACATCCACAGTCATTAGTGAGCCCGGTCACCGTGGGGAGGCCAGCGCCCCCCCACAGGTTCATAATTACACCCTCCACCTTTTCCATGGCCCCAAGTTCAAACGACTAAGACATTCACTAACTACGACTTAGGGCTGAACGAGTTGAGGAAAATATGCAACTACGAATTTTCTGACCAAGGAGTGATTATTTTTCATAAATTTAACTTGAGTCCAGGTCTGTATTTGTGCTCGACATAGACCAAAATACACAAGATATTACTGTATAATCGCAAACTTAAAAAAGAAAAAAAATTAAAACAAACAAAACTGTACAATAATAAAATCATGTAGTTCCTTATTGTCAACATCCTCCCAGGGTTTGTTCATTCAATGAGAGAAAAGTAGTGTAACTGAAATTATTAAATGATATTGGAAATACAATCATGGCAATGACAGTTACTCTCTACAGCTGCCCTGTTGACCTATGGTAATAAAGACAAACATCTGACAGTGACTGATATCTGACTGATGGTGCCTGACAATATTGTTTAGAGCTGAATCAAAATAAACAATTGATTATCTCGTGGACAGATAAATACTCTGGATACATTTTCTTTTTTTAGGTAAAAATGCCGATCAATCCCTCTGGTTCTGGCCTATCAAATTTGCTGCTCTTCTCCGCTTTAAATAAATATAAACTGAATGCTTTTTGGTTTTGGACTGTTGGTCATCACTTTGGTGTGTTAGAGGATGTAATGGGCATTTTTTTTTCCTCTTTTCTGACATTTTTTTGGACCAAATGAGTAATTGATCTTTAAAAAAATGTATAGTTTATTAAAATGATTCGTTGAACCCCTAACCATATAATTTTGGCTTCAGAGGCCTGACAGAAAGAGCCACTACATAGCTCTTAATGCTGGAGATCTCAATATTCTGCAATTTTCTTTTAAATGTGATGCACCTCAAGCATTGATAAGATGTGTTTAAATTTATAACTGGAAGGTTCAGACACCTCTGTCCTCCAGCTGATCTTCATTTACACTTGGGAACTGTCAAGCTAGCAGCTGGCGTCCTTTCTGAAATTATCATTGCCATATCACTGTAAATTATCAATTGCTATAACTTGTTAAGGCACTGTTAAGTCAAATGATGAAACATTTTGGGAAATACTTTTCACAATCGCACACATGTCTATAGTCCAAGTATGAACTTACCACCAGCAGCTAGCTAACTTAGCTCAGTGTTATGACTTGAAACAGGGGGAATTGCTGGTGCGACTCTGTCCAAAGGTAACAAAATGATCCAAGTCGACAATGTCTACATAACGTCCCCCTAATACTTCTGTGTTTGTATGGATTAAAATGTGCTCTATGTAAGGTTTCTCTGCTTTTAAATGTGGTTTTGTGCCAGGGGCTGGTGGTGATGGTCGTGGTGATGATGGTTGTTCGCCAAGAGCTTAAGCCATCATTATGTTCACAAGTAAAGACGTTGGAATACGTCCTCTGAGCAGGGCCACGTCTTCATCCTCTCATGTTGGTCTGAACACTACAGTGACTCACTATCACAATAAGTATTATTATGCTAACTTCAGTAGAAACAAAGGAGCAAAGCAAGAGTTAACATTTGTTTTGCTTTCCATAGCTGGAGACAGCTGGTATGTAAACAGCTGTTAATGCTAACTTTGGCTGTGTAGTGATGGCAAATAGTTACATATAGCACCTTTAAACACACATGTTGATTAGTGTTTTTCCGAGTAGCTGTTTGTTACCATTCGACAGAGCCAGACTAACCGTTTCCTCCTGTTTTAGTATTTGTGCTAAGCTAAGTTACCTTGCTGGCTGGCAATGTGGCTGCTGTCACTAGCTTCACATATACCGTAACAGTATAAACAAAAGCGTGGTATCAATGATCTCATCTAAGTAACAAAACAGCAAATAAGTGCATTTCACAAAATGTCAAATTATGCCTTTAAATTGTGGCTCCTGTTATGAAAATTGCCATTTCCAATCACAATATAAAAATGATCAATTAGCTCAGCTACCACTCAGTGCAGTTTCTTCACAGATTTAAAAGATTTAATTAGAAGATCCATCTTTTATATAATAAAATAAACGACTGACACCAACTGTTTATCCAGGGTGACTGCTTCTCTGTGCCGTGTTGTTTGCCCTTTTTCTACTCCACTGGCCCAGTTGTTGTGCGGCATATGGGAGACCCAGCTAATTGCTATTTGTTGGTTTAATTAGTCGGCCTGCCCGCACATGTGCGTCAAATCCCGCCATGAGGTCGCAAACAGGTTTCCATGGAGGGACGACGGCGGTGATGATGTGCCGCCTTCATGTGTGTTCGCCCTTCGCCGTCTCGCTGCCTGGTCTCAGCTGTGGGTAGGAGCGGTTTAATGGCGCTGCACTTTGAAATCACTTTAACCCAGGATACCCACAACGCTCGCCGTGATGATGGACTTGTTTTTGTGGAACTGGCTGACCGACCAAAGTGGTGCAGGGCGTCTGTTGTCGTTCACCTGCTGTGATTTGTATGATGCAAATCAACATGTAAAGTAACTTGGAAGCAGATGGAAAAAACACCAACGATCTTCCACATGGCCGAACTAATTGCGGCTCATATTCATTAAGCGGAAAAAGAGTATAGACTTTCAGCATCTAAAGCAGCAACCTACAATTAAATTCAATCTTTGTTTATTAGTAATTTTTTTTCTCCTATAAGTCTTTTAGTCGTTACAGTAAAATGTCCGAAAATAATAAAAAAAATGCTACAAATTCCTGAACGTCTTTTTGGGTATTTTGCTTGACAAATAACTTAGTGTATTAAAAAGATAATCAAAACTTGGTGCTGATTATTTTTCTGTCATTTTACTCATAGATTAATCATTCCAACTCTACCTCCATCCAAAGCAGCACCCTAAAAGTTTCTGGTCTGGAAAGGCCTAAATCTCTATATCACAAACACAATCCAGAAATTATGACGTGCTGTTTAATGCTCTTTAATGCTGTTTAGTGCATATGCTAGTTAAATAATGGAGTCTATATGTGTAAGGCAAGGGTGTGTATGCAAAGGGAAAATGGACACAGCTGCAACTGTAAAACACAACCACAAGACAAGTGTCACAGGTGTGTATCTTTACGCAAGACAATAACAACTCAGTCCTCAGAGGGGAAAAAAAGTTGCTGCAGCTTAGTCTCACTCTTTCCCTTTCTCCTTCCTGCTTTCCACTGTAAGTCTGGATCATTTTCCAACTTTTTTTTTTTTTTTGTGGGGGGCTTTCCACAAAAAAAAAAAAAAAAAGCGGATTTCAAATTTTGTTAAGTCCTCTATTGTTAAAGAGCTGCGTTGTTGTATCTGCACACAAAAAGCACTATAAACCTCATTTTGATAGAAAGCAATGGGCTAAAACAAAAGTGCACAGCAGCTGCGCTGGCCATGTACAGGAAAGGCTTCATTCATGACAGGTTTGGTCATAAACAGTGACCACACTGGGCAAGTGACGAGGTTTTGGCAACGGGGTTGTTAGGAACAAAGGCCTGTGAGGTCAGCGGGGGAATATGAGTCAGCAGAGCCACTTACACTGGGCCCATTAGGGAGCCAGGCTCGCTACTACCCCCACCGGAGCCTTTTAAGCCTGATCTGTGTGTAATAAACTCACATTAGCTGCAATAACCAGCACAAAGACTGGCTTCCTTGCTGATTTTGACATCCATTAGGGGGCCGTCGACGCGACCAATTTCAAGTCTGTCAACTAATTCTGCTGCATTTATTGACAGGGCAGAAAGCCTCCACGTGAATGGGTTTCATCTGCCTCTCGTAGCAACTCAGCTTTTCCAGTGGTCTTTTCAACCATGTATACTTAACGAACTGCCTCTAATTTCAAAGTTCTTTTATCTGGATGTGATCCAGCTGACAACCCCCCCCCCCCAAAAAAAAAAAATTAACCAGCTAACAATTATTTCATCATCAATTAATCTGTTGTTTGGCCTATTGTTGGTCAAGAAAAAATAGACAATGTAAAGCTGCAGTGACCAGTTGATTGAGAAAAAAAATTAACTGGCAACTATTTTGATGGGGCAAAAAATACCAAACATTTGCTGGTTTCAAATTTTTAAAACTGAGGATTTTAATGATTGTGTGTGTCATAAATGATGGTAAACTGAAGATTTTTTGGGTTTTGGACTTTTGGTTGGACAAGACAAGATGTCTTAGGACATCAGCTTCAGCACTTAGGAGGATTTTTAACTATTTTCTCACATCATAAACAAAAGGATTGATCAGTCAATCAATGAAATAGAGATGATTTGATAATGAAAATAATTATCTTCTGGGTGATGTCTTATTTTTGTTGACCAACACTCAAAAATCAAAAGAAATACAGTTTAGTTTGATATAAGACAGAGGAAAGCATCAAATCCTCACATTGGGGAAGCTGAAACCAGAGTTTGTTTGGGTTATTTTACCTGAAATATTTCTCAGATAGTAAAACAGCTACCGATTAATTTCCTGTTGCTCAAGCAACTGATAAATCAACTAATTGTATCAGCTGTAATAAAACCACGGAAATATTACAGTACAAAACGGGAACTCAGCAATCCTCAGCCACTGCGGCTTCTCGTGGTCTAAACAACGCTTCCAAAGGAAAAGCACAGATTAGGCGAAAGCCAACAGCTGTGCGTCTTACCAGAGTTAGAGCTGCTTCATTCGCTGTCGGGCGTCTAAAGGGAGAACCACACCACTTCACTAGGCCACTTCAAGTCCACCCAAATCCACTCAATGCCAGCCTCAGTCACCGAGAGCACCGCAGCACTGGTTGTCTCGGCTCTTTGCCCTCCCGCTCGCTTGCCTCTCGACCCCCACCCCCCCGTCAAATGTGGTCTGGGTACTGTCTGTTCACATGATGTCAGCAGCTGCGCGGTTGACAGCGAGCCCACTTCAAACACAAGGGAGCTGTATTTCCTCGTCGGGGGCGGCATTGTTGTTCCTCAACGGTCTTCCTCTCATAAATAAATAAAAAAGCCCTGTCCATTCAGCTCTGGTGTGTATATATTTGCCCCATATCCTTCCTCTTCTTATGGGACCCGGGGCTTGGTGTGAGGGTCTAATCCTACCCCACCCCAATGAAGTGAATACTGCAGCTTGCCAAGCCACTGGCTTTTAAGAGGCTCCTCAGCAGTCGGCCATCTACATTGACACTGTGAAAACCTTCCCTGCTGGGGGGTGGGTTTGTGGGTGGGGGGAGGACACAAATCTCTGCCAGTCACAAGAACTTTTTTTTTTTTAAACCACCTTTCGCTCTCTCTTGCTGGCAATTTAAAGTCTCTGGCTTAGTATTAAGCCACGGTAGAAATCTCAGTCTTCTGTGTCAGACATGCAGAATTACTGCTGATAACACAGGATACTCAATGCAATTTTCTTTCTCCTTTTCACCGTGCGGGGATACCGAGATAGATCGCTGCCACTCTCCCATAATTGCCGTCAGAGATGAGCGCGGCGAGCTCCTACGCCCGAAGGCGTTGTGAGGCAGCCAAGGAAGAGCAGATAAGAAGCCTGACGGAGGCTATTAGCGTCAGCTGCTGTGGAAGAGTCTTGAGCGAGCTAATGAATAAAACAAAAGGCCCGGGCGAGGCCGCTACTTCAGAAAGCTCGGGCAGATTAACGGGGTGGACGCGAAGAGGAGCAGCCGGAGTCGCGGTTCCCCACCTCACGACTTGGAGCACTTCAGAAATCAACTCCCGCCGTTAGCTTCTCATGAGAAGAGAAGAAAAGCTTGCATATGAATGACTGGGCTCAAAAAGAGATATCCACCATTAGAAAAAGAAATCTCAGATGTTCACTGCTGGCATGTTAAGGTGAGATAGGGAACAGCTAAAATATTTTCATTATGGTTCATTTTCCCCACACATGAAAGTCACTGCTTGGTCTCTAAAGTGTCGGAAAAGAGGGATAAAAAAAAGAGGGACAAAAAACAGAACAACTGAAAATCTTCAGAACTGAGAAGGTGGAAACTGAAAAGGTTTTGTTGGAAATGTCAGAAAACAGTGAAAAATCCCCTTCAAGAGACTGATCTAATCAATTGATTATCAAAGTACTTGCAAAATAACGTTTTGTCAATCAACTAATGGTCTCAGCTCTGATTAAATGTAAAACAGAGAAAACTTCTCCCATTATTAGACGTTATAATTTGTTACCAATTTTACTACTACTGCTGCTGCTGCTGCTGCTGCTGCTGCAGCTACTACCAGAGTGGGTGATAAATTTGCAAGAATAAGATATAAAGATAATCAATCATGTCAGTAAGGCTACAACTACAGATCACTTTCATTATAGATTAATGTGCAGATTATTGGCCAAGTTAATTGTTGGATGTATTGATTGTCAGTTAATAGCAAAAATATTCTATCACTAGCTCCCTGAGCTCAAGGCAAAGTCATAGAATGTTTTCTTTTGTCTGACCAACAGCCCAAAACCCAAAGCTCTTCACTTTACTATCACAGAAGACAAAGAAGACCAGAAAATATCAATGTTTGAGGAGCAGGAGCCAAAAAACTTTTCCTTAAAAAACTAATTGATTATCAAAATAGTTGCAGTTTAATTTTGTTTCCGTGAACCAATCGATTAATCTCATTTAATTTCTAATGCAAGCTCTATTTTATGTAAAACAGATTCAGTGTACTACATGAACCTAAAACATGACGAAAGATGGTGAGGATGGAAATCCGTACATATATGCAACCAAGAAACCTGTTTATAAAACTAAGGAGTTGAGTTTTCCAAAGTGGTGATGGTTTTTGGAAAAAAAAAAAAAAAAAAAAAAAGCCCCCATCAGCAGGATTTCACCCAGAGAGACGAGGATCATTTATCTTCTCGCTGCCTGAGGAACTTCAGGCTACAACAGTCTTATATGGGATTAGAGGGTCAGGGATTCAGTACAGCAACATGAACCTCGCTGGTCAGAAAAATCAATCCCAAAACTTTACAGACAACCTGTGCAGTTAAGTGTCTCTGTACAGGAGGTTCTTCTTAACTTTGTTCTCCACTTTAGTGGGATCAATGTGGCAGGCGGGTTAACAATTGACACTGATCAGGGCAGTGAAACTGAAATGGCTCTGGCTAAAGCGTCGTAGCTTTAGGTAACAGGTGTTTTACAGATATTGCTGTGGAAACTGGACTTAATGAGGGAAAGAGAAGTAGAATAAGATTTTAGCCTTGCCATTTAAAGATGGGTCTCGAATGGGGAAAATTATTATTCTAGTATTCTTTAACCCTCAAAAAAAAAAAAAATTAAAAAAAAAAAAACAATCTCATGTTTGTAACAGCAGGCTAATTATTATCATGATTAAAGACACTACCTGAAATGAAGCTGATGCAAACTACAAGGGTTGGAAAGGTCAAAACAACATTCATTCATGCTCAGGTGGATTAAACCATGGGGCACCCAACACCTGGGTGTCACCATCAAAGTAAGACGGACTCCATGGCTTTTAAGGCTCCGTGTAGCTGTGCGGTGCACACGTCATTGGCTGTATGTTGTTGGGTTGTGAATGATGGGGCCTGGGGGGGAGTGTACAGAGACCGAGCAGTAATAAGCTTCGTAGAAACTGAAAGGTCCATAATATATGAAAGAAACCAGTCTGAGTTTTCAGCCTTTGATTGAAAACCAATTTTTCTCCTCATTTTGAAAACTGCATATCAAAGACAAAGACATTTTCCTGTTTTTTTAAAATATTACTCTGAAATTGATGTATGGTAAGTTGGAAAATAAGGCTTCCTGTTTTACAGGAGAGGACGAGGGCGTAGCCAAAGCAAAACAGATCGTCAGATTCACAGTCCAGGTTATAAATGACTGTTTAAATCCTCAGTACGCAGCATAAATTTGTGTTTATATGTCCACTGTTTAAACATGTCGGTGTTGCGAAGATTAACAAGTGGATTTCACAATTTTTTTTATCATTGAGGTTTTGTGAGTGGACTGTTTACATCGAGAGGTGTTTCTGATGTTTTGCCAACCCCTCAACCCCCATTTACAAATATAACACAGTCCAGATAAACACCACAACACCACCACTATCTATGACCTCAGTTATAAAGATAGGGCTGAATAAACACCTCTCAAAACAACTGGGCTATTATAAACTCTGGAAACGCAGATTATGTGTCGGGGCTGTCAGGTTGGGTTGCATTAAAAGTGGCCACCGGGTTTATATTCTGTTTCAGCCCAGACATAGCCACAGAAATAGAATAAGTCCTCCTGTCCATCATTTATCAACCCATCACAACACATCGCAAAGTCAAGGGGCTACTAGCTAAAAGAGTACTCTACTGATTTAGCATTGCACTTCTAACAGTGGACACACACACACACACACACACACAAAGAGGGGCCTCTATTTTAGTCGAGATCTCCTGGTTCTGCTGCATTGATTGTTTTTCCTACACCTTCTTCCTCCTGGCGCTTTCACGAGCCACAATGCAACTCGACCACCAACAGTTCAGCCCAGAGACCCAGGTGCATCGTCGTGCCAGTGGTGGCTGACGTCGCCTCCGGACACAGGCACATATGAGGAGCTGGTTACCAGGGTTTTGTAGGCTCATGTAATTCTGAATGTACAGCCCCCCTCCCCCCTTTGGAAACTAGTCTTTAGCCCCCGTCCTACGCTGACTCAAGCAACAACAGTGTGGTGACATTATCAAGCTTCACATGGTTCCCTCTTGAGCCATAAAAAAGCCTTTGTCCAACTTCTTTCACTTATGCTTTGGTATTTCTAAAGATCTTTACACAGACCAATTCAATTGTGTTAAAAATCAGTGGAATTCCCCTTTTAAAGCAGCCAGCGTCAGCGCAGGGGCTGAGCTTGGTTACACTGGACAGCTTCCCCAGGACTCGGGGAAGCTTCAAGCTGAACAGACTGGCATCTGTGTCTAGCATATAACTCTCCAGCAAAGAGGCATTTATTTACAGAACTAATCGGTTAAAAAAAAATAAATATTAAACGGCATCACCGAGCCATTCCATCGACATCGTATTTACATGCTGCGGCTGCTGCTGCACAGGAGGTCATTCAGGGGTTTCAGCTCTCATACCAACCACCCTGATTACCGCAGCTGAAAAGTAATGTTACCAAATGCTGGAGAAAGAAAACATTTATATTACACAGTGTGAAGATTGTTGTTTTTTTTTTCCTTTCCTTTTTTTAAACTCTGGATCTGTGTTATTTGAGCTGCACCAGCTTGAAAAACCAAACCGGCCAGTACGCAGACATGCAGTTAAATTGATTTTGTTAATCTACTAAGTCGACGCATCGGTGGGACAGCTGGCAGAATCGAATGGTGAACAACACCGAGGAGGCAGACGACACTACTACACTGCTACTTAAGACCATGCTACCCCTTTGTTAGCATAGCTCACTTAACGACAGCTGGTTCAATCGATACCAGTTTCATGAGCAAGGAGAGTCGGTGCACAGTCATATTGCTACGCATTCACACAATTAAGTACAGTGACAGCATCGGAGACATGATACCGGATTGTTCCCCATGTCCGGAGGAGAGTAGAGGCTACATTACCATAGATGTTGGACGTACAACACCCTGTCCTCCGTTTCCCTGTGGCCACAAAGTAACTGAAAAAAAGAAAGGCTGCGAGGCTGGTGTTAGAGGCAGCAGATGCGAGTGGCGAGACGGCCAGACATATGAGACCGGGTGTAATGTAGCAGCATGCCCTGCCTCAGGCTATAGGGAATCCCCTGGTTGGTGTGTGTTGGTGTGTGTGTGTGTGTGTGTGTGTGTGTGTGTTTATAGGATGGGTGTGACATCAACCACCCATGATTCACAGTTGAGTCAGGAGCAGGTGCTTTAACTGGACCGTGATTACTTCCCCCGCCCGCCTGCCCACACACATACACCCCTGACTAAAAAAAAAAAGAAAGAACGAAAGAAAGAAAGAAAAAAAAACCCACACAAAAAAACACAAAAAACAACATTATCGCATCTCCGTTTCCGAACAGCGCAGCATATGCAGTCGCATCAATCGTTAGACTCTATGCAGTTTTGTTGGTACAAAAACAAAGGATTTGGGCGAGACACAGATTTTTGTGTTGAATATCACAGGCGAACACATGAACGTCGCCATTTCTCACAGCACAGAGAAGTGAAAGAGATCAATGCTCCTCCCGACAAATCTGTGTAGATTTTCCCTTGTTTACCTAAAAAGCCAAATTAATTTATGAGTGTGTAGAGCAGCTCTGAGGGATACGGTGTGTTAAGGACCTGGCGTGGCTCTAACTCTTTTGAGAGCTTTTGCCCACACTGAGAATATTTAGACGTGGGTTACACTGCTGTTCGTCTGGAAAAGAGCTTCCCCAGAGAGAACTGAAAGCACACATAAAAAATAAATTTTAAAAAAAGACAGTATTTCATACATGTTAAGAAAGTTGTGTCTGCTTTATGTCTGTCCTTGTCTGGTTAATCTACACAGTTTACTTTGAAATGTCTCCATCTTAATATGGGGTTTTTATTCATTTTAATTTGAGCTTGAAGGATTAGTTGGTAGAAAATTCATTAACAAGTGTTCTCATAATCAGTTAATTATTTAAGTCATTGTAGAGCAAAAATCTGTTTTATAACGCTGTACGTTAAACATCAAGCAATTTGAAGATGTGACGATGTCTTCTGGGAAATAATGGCGAGTCTGATATGTCTATGTGCTGTTTTATCATTAATAACTGAATATTCTTTTCATTTTCGGAGGTTGGTCGAAAACGAAAAAGGAAATGTTAAGCAGGTCAGATTTTCATTTAATCATTTAGTTTGGAGATCATTTTTTCAATGACATAATTAATAATTAGGTCCATAAATTGTCAGAAAATTTGGGGAAAAACATCCAGTTTCCTAAAGCCCTAAGTGACGTATTTAAAAGTAGTTTTTTTGTCTGACCAACAGTCAAAAAAAACCCAAAAATAAATGTTTTACATACACACTAAAGAAGAAAACGAGCAAATATTGATATCTGAGAAGCTTCAACCAGTGAATTTTTGGCATTTGTGCTAAAACCCATGACTCATACAGCTGAAAAAAAATCCAATATCAAAATAGTTGCTAATGTATCTAATGTAATGCTTGTAAAACTGAAACCCTGGGTAGATCAACTGATTAGTTCAGAAAGAAAATTAATTGGCAACACTTTTGATAATCAATCGTTCAAGTTCAATGAGGTAAAACTGTGAAAGATTCTTTGGTCCCAGCTTCTAAAGTTTTAAGATTTGCTGTTTTTTCTGTTTCATGTCTTTTAAAACTGAATATCTTTGGTTTAAAGGCAAAGGAAGAGAGATATATATCAGTAATCAAAGACATTTTTAGCTACATGCCACAGTTTCCTGCATCCATGTTTTATCTGACCAACAGTCAAAACCCCAAAAATATTCAGTAAATAATCACATAAGACAAAAGAATAACAGCAAATCCTCACAGCTGAGAAGCTTGAACTTGGGAATTTCTGTCATTTTTGCTTAGAAAAAAAATACATTTCTTAAGCGATTTACAGATTGTCAAGATTAGCTGCAGATTCATTTTCCAATGATCGACTATTCGATTAAATCGATCGCTTCAGCTTTAATTACTTCCAGCCTCCACATTCCCAGGAGTCCTCAGTTCCCCTATCCCAATCACAGAGGTTCTCTGTGATACGTCGTGGGTAACTGCTGCGCCGCTCAGTGATTCTCCTCCTACTGTCCACTCCGTCTAACTCTAATTCTACCACAAGGTTGCCCCGGTTCTATTTCTGTCCACGCATTTAACAGCAAGAGACCTCGGCAGGAAGCAGGTGGTTTGTTTGCCTGCGTTGTTTATGCCCCATCTTTTCCCAGGCTCTCTGCAGCACACACAGACACAAACAAGCGCAAACACACATTGGACGCTGAGCAAGAGGACAAAGAGGAGGAGGACGACGAAGAGCAGGAGGAGGAGGAGGAGGTTGAGGCGAGGAGAAGAGGGTGAGGGAGGATGATGAGGAAAGGATGGAAAGCAGATGAGGACAAGGAGAGGACAGAAAAAGCATGAAGGAAAAAGAGGGAGGATTAGAGCTGCATAGAAGGAATGCATGAATGTTTATTGTGCTTGCTATATAAGGAAATGTCCCTCACAGGCTCCAGTGTTTTCATTACTTTTTTTTTTTGAGAACTTGAGAAACATAATACATCCTCCTTGGTTATGCTGCAGCGCGCGACCATTTAGCCAATTTGTAACAGAATATACGATCCAGCCGCTGGCTGCGTCTCACTGCACCACCTGTTAGAGGCATTTCACAATTCCCCACAACTCCCTCATCCTCCCTCTGATGAAAGAAAACACATTAGAAATACACTAAGCCCAAAACACAAAAAAAACCCAAAACAAAACCTCTCACTCCTGAAGCCAGGAAACTCGATCATGCTAATGTGCAACTGCTCCTTATGATGCATTAAAAAATAATAATAATAAACAAATAAATTTTAAAGACGATGAGCTGCTCCTCTCACCTGTACCGTCGGCCTCGGTGTGATGACGCAGCCGAGTGAATCCCGCGCGGCTGCGTTGTCAAAGAGGAGGAAGATGTGGGCGTCGCGAGATTCGATTTGCCAAGTTGAAGGGGATGGAGGGGCGCATACGTAACCCTCCCTGTGAGCAAAACATTACAAAAAAAAAAAAAAGGGAGAGGCAGCCGTTGCAGTCTCCTCCAGAACTAGATAATTAAAACATCATTCAAGGTGATTATACGGGACGAGCACCTTGAGCTTCCCTAACGTTCAGGTCACCGAGCCCCACTGTGATACCAGTGCAGAACTCAGATTTATTACTCGAGTAAAACTACAAGTGCAATCATGTAAAATACTCCATTACAAGTGAAAGTCCTTCGTTCAAAATCTTACCTATGTAAAAGTGTACAAGCATAATCAGCATAATGTATTTCAAGTTTCAAAGTAAAAGTACTTGTTTTTTGAGGCTTTGGTCCAAATGCATCAGGATTTTACTGTTGTAGCTGCTGGAGGTGGAGCCAGTTTTAAGTAATTTATATACAAGTTTGGTCCAGTGGTTCCGAGCCCAGGGGTCGGGCCCCTTCAAAGGATCACAAGATACATCCAAGGAGGTCTCAAGATTATTAATGAGAGGAAAAAGATGCAAAATAGAAAGTTCTGAGACATAATTTTTTTTCAAACTTTACTCTAATTTTTTGATTTTTTGTGAAATACTGGTTAATTTTACTACTTAGAACATTAAGCAGTTCTAGAGTTAAAACTATCCAAACAGTTAAGTAGGTCACTTGCCCAAAAGAGTGGGCTACTGGGCTTAATCTTGTGTTGTATAAGGCTATGTACTGTTTAATTTGCAAAAAGCTATAAGTTAAATAAACACAGAGAAGTAAAAAGCGAAATATTTTCCTGCGAATTTTGGAGGAATAGAAGAATATAGCAGCATAAAATGAAAACACTTTAGTAAAGAACCTCTAAAATGTACTTATGTACAGAGCCTGAGTAAATTAAATTTTTTCGGTTCAATACTGACTGTGTCTAACTATAAATTAGAGAAACTAAGAAACTTGCAGTCCCTGTCTCAAAAAACCTTCTTACCTACCGGCTCACTGGCCATTTCACTGTAACCACTTATTTATCTTTTTAGTAGTAATTAACACATTTGATGAATTAGGTTTCCCCTCAGCAACACCTTCAGAAATGAGATCTACCTATTTTATACCTTTTAATTCATCACTGTCCATTAAATTTAATGACATCCAATAATTGGCTGTCTCGTTCCAGTGAGGGACCTACAATCAACACTGCGTTTCCCCTCCTCTGGGATTGAGATGAAAAACCCTGTCACGAAAACAATAAAATATTTCAAAGCCTGACAATTCCTCTGGTGGATTGAACCAAAGCATCACGGGCGTCCGATTCCCCCGACTAACAGCGAAGGTCACTTTGTTCTTTTTATCCTTCAACGTACCCCCCCCCCCTTCTCATCACTACTAAAGTTTGTTGATTAAAGCACTTCTCTCACATCACCTGAAATCAGAAACCGGCTGCTCCATCTAAAGAAAAAAAAAAAAAAAACAACCAAAAAAACAAACAATGAATGCTCTTCTTTTTTTTTTAATTATGCAAGATCCTCATCAAATTATCTTTCCATTGAACTGCTGGGGGCCAACCATTGGACATGTCTGCTTTACTTCCAAATCAGTTCACGAGAATGAAAAATTCCATTTACATAATAAGGCTTGGTTAAAATAAGGCTTGGTTAAAATAAAAAATAACTGAAAGATTCCCCTCACCGAATACGTTCAGAGCCACGTCTGTTCACCCCTTCGAGCCTGCACGTGAAATCTACGCCGCTGCCGCTGCCGCTGCAGTGAGAGGGCGTAGCTTGGCTCTGCCACGTAAAATCAGCCGGCTTAATGCTGAAAGACAGATGCGCTGCCACCTTGGAAACGCAAACGCCGAATAACAATGTTGTTTATCAGGAAGAGGGAACATATGAGGAAGTAGATTTAAAAGATATTGGAAAAAAAAACAAAAAAAAAAAAACTGACTGATGGATATGCACTATCCATCCATTCAGCTACAGCCCGTCCCCGGCGCTTAACAAGGCTTTGGGCCATGTCTCATTTAAAGTGTCTGGACCCATGTGCCGTTTCCTGTGCCAGTTTTTGCTCGGAACAAAATCACTCAGACTTTTAAGTGATCTTCCATCCAAAATGTATCCGTTGAGCATGGCGCACTCATTGCCTGTGGGCGCGATGATAAGTTAGTGGATCCACAGTGGTTCCAGTGTATTTTCAGTGGCGACCCAGTATTAACAACGGAAGAAAAAGGTCTAGAGAAACTTCTCAGGACTATTCCTGCAGAGTAACAACTGTCTTTTCTGCCGTCTGTCTGTGTTCGGGACATCCCAGAACACGTGCACTTTTGCCCAAATATTGCTAACAACACTGCTTGTGTCTCAGTCCTTACTGATGACCCTGCTGACCCTGCAAGGAGTTGTATATGTTTACTTTTGTTTGTTGGAGCATCAGACAGCAGTTCTTCCATTGTTAAAAAAAAAGGCTGTCACAGAGTGTTTCTATGTTCACGTATCAGCTTGCAAGATCAACATAAGCTGTTCTCCTTAAGGACACAATGATCAACTTTCAATTGCTTTAACGTGGCTTTTCCCAGTCAATTTATCATACCTATGTACCTATGGCTGTGAACCTATGGCTTTACAAAGCTTTTATAGCGAGTTTCAGCACAGTTAATCTCTTTAGAGCCAAATTTGATGTTTTGATTCAGTCTCACCACTCTCATAACATAGTTTCAGAGAAATAGCTCTAAAAACCCCACGGCAAACAACCTGCTCAAGACCCAAACAGCAGACAGGCACAGTCAGACACCAGGTGGTGAAAATACTGGAGCATTCTGCCACTAAAGAGCCAGATGTTGCTCCACAAGTCCTGCATCTGCAGGGCAATTGTTCACTATCAAGGTTCCTAGCACAGTATCAGCTTAAATCATGACAATCCTTCCATGCTGCTGTGTTCAAAACTTGTTTCCATTACCCAAAATTGTCCAACAAATTCAGCTATTGCAGGTTCAAGTCTAAAACTGAATTTAACCTCTTCACTTTTGACCTTATGACCCCTGCATTTGGACTCCAGGGACCAGATGCATTCATCTCTAAAGGAACAAAATCGTGCACATGAAATCCTTCCAACAAAGCCATGTGTACGCATGGTTGTGTTTTATCTTAAAAATTCTGTTTTGTTGCCACTGTCGCCAAGTGCTAGTTCATGGGGGAATGTTGGGTCTCTGTAAATAATAACTATAAAGAGTAATGGTCTAGACCGGCTCTATATGAAAAGTTCCCTGAAATAACCTCTCTTATGGTAGAGAGTTATATAAATAAAACTGAAATAGAACTGGTCACATGTGCACGGGCCTCATCTCCACATTTAGCCATAAACAGATGTTGGTTCACCCGATATCACCAGTCAATCAATAATCAATACCTCTGTCCGCAAATAGCAACACTTGTCAGACCTGCTAAAAGGCAGCAGAGGAGAACAAGTGCCACATCGGCCTCATTGGCAAAGGTTCCCACAGAGCAGCTATCTTGACACTCGAACATGACCCACAGCTGTGGCTATTTATAGCCTCCGTGTCATTACTTTATTAAATGTACCTGTGGTATTGCAATTGCTATTTTTAAACGTCAGAAAGATAAGTGCCAGTATCAAAGCAGGACTTTACAAGGTCCTTCACAATGAGATGAAAAGAACACTAAGAAAGGGGAATGAACTGGTTGTGAATGGTCCATGTTTATACTCCTCTTGGGAATTCTTCTTTCATAAATAATAGTTTCTGTGTGTAAATTGGCGTAGAGATGGAAAACATCATTTATACATCCGACATCCGACAAATGCTGTACATAATAAAACTTAATTCACTTCCTGGAAACAAAAGGGAGAATTGTGGCTTTAATTACTTGGACAATAAAAGAAGAAATTAGAGCTTAAACAATAATTTTATCCTTATAACCAGAGAACTCTCATGGTGGCAATATCCAAGTGTACCAGAATCCCTTTTCAGTTTGTCACACAAGACGCCAGGGGCCGGGGGGGGTGGTTGGCACTCATTTTCTCCTCATGGGGAAGTCGACGAGCTAAAAACGGAGGGAGCTTAAGTCCTCTGCGCACGGGGCAAAGAATGCAGTTGGAGGTCAATGCAGTTGAACTGACAAATCCCCGCTCCGTGAAATGTGCGCACATTAAACCCACGATGAAAACAGAGAGGAGGGAGGCATGCACGAAAAAAAACGGAGAACCAGACCACCGTTTACTGACTTGGGTACGGACCGTTGTTTTGGTTTTTTTCCCCTGTTGTTTTTCCCCCTGATCCCTGGGAAGGTCTCCGGGAGGCCGGCGACATATTGTGGACATAATCCGGACGAAATCTGGGAGCCACTCAAACCAATTCTGAGAATAGATTGCTATTTTTAATCTAAAAGCATGCGACGACCTGTCCTGCTTCAGATTTCCCATTAATTGAGAGTGTTTTCTGTATCCTCCAGCCAGGAATGAAAACAGTCTGTGTTTACTGTGAGATACTGTAACAAGAAAAAGCTCATTTCACCCTCAGTGGGACCAAAAACTTGATGCTTACTCGCAGAAAGAGAAAGAAAAAAAAATGCCCTGAAAGAAACAACCACCTCGTAACCGTCCCATCCCCGTTGTGTATACTTAATGCAGAGTAATCATCTTATTGGTGGCAAGGCCCCAGCAGGAGCTGATATGACTTCCATTTTCTGAAGGAGCTGGGAGGGGGAGAGGAGTGCTGGTCATGCAGCACTGCAGATAATCATAGCTGTACTTGCATGACCTGGTTACTCATGATCTCAATGCTTTTCCGAGTAACCCAGTGTCACAGATTAGGACCCCCTCCTGCCGAAAACGGGCCTTCATCAACAGCACATGTAACGTTTTTATTTATTTATTTATTTTTGGCCTTTCTCATTCTGAGGCCATAAACATGGCCATAAGGCAGGAAGAGAAGGTTCTACAGGGTTCTGTCAAAGGTCGGCAGGGCATGTTTGTGTGTTTGTGTGTGTGTGCGTCTCTCTCTAGTAGCAGCGGTTTACTAGCATCACTGCACCCTCTGTCTCTGTTCTGGCTGCCCCCCCCCCCCCCGGGCCGTTTTGAGGGATAACAGACCATGTTTGGTTTTTTCTGGTACGAGGAGACGAGACAAGGCAGTGGACAGCTACTCCAAAAGACGGCCATGTCTCACATGTTGCTTTATAAATTGTGCAAAATTTCATCTTAAATTAATCAAGTGGGCTTAATTCCCCAGACGACATGTGGGGTTTTTTTCAGACAAAAAAAATTCTAAGCTCTTTAATGTCAAAAACATTTTGTCCAGGAATGTAAACCTATGACCAGACAGATCCACCTTCAGCTAAAATAAGCAAACATGAAGTGCATTTGTTTTTGCCGTTTAGCATATTATTCATGCTGAAACAATTAGTCGAAATAATCTGCAATTATTATGATTATCACTGCAGTCCTTTTCCAGGGAAAAAAGCCAAACAGCCCTGAGTTAACAGCCTCTAAATTGTGAGGATTTCCTGCTTTTTCTTCATCTTACGCAATAAAGTAAACTGAATATCTAATGGTTTTGGGGAGTTGGTTGGACAAAGTCATTTGATATGTTCAATTAACTGAGAAAATATTCCACTGAAAAATGAAAAATGATCATGAGCTGCTTTCTCTTTACAAGAAAATATTATTCTAAAATGTCAACACTGATGAGCAACAGTTTCCCTGAGCCACAAATTTCTAAATCATTACATATCGCAATCCCACCCTGGTTTTTTTTGTTTGGTTGTTTGTTTTTTTAAAAAACACAGTTCATAAAAGCTCGTCGCTGCCAAGACACAAGAACCGGTTCTGTTAGGTCTGACAAAGGGAGAGGCTGGCGGTTAAACTGCAGCCTTGCAAAGCCATTTTATTTTCATCTAAATCAGAATAGTTGGCACGGGTTTTTAAATGCCTAGGTTTACCGTGCACCGAGCGGAGGGAGGACTCTGTTTTGGTTACAGTCAGCCAGTCGACAGCGAAGCCAACCATCCCCAGGCAGGCAGGGAGCCAGTGTTTATTTTTCACCAGTGCCCAGGCCCCGGTAACTGGCACCCGCCCAGCAACGCTCGACCAAAGCGGAGGGTGGATTGATGGAGGGTGGGGTGTCCGTCCCTACCGGCACCCCCACCAGCCCACGCTGCTGAATCTCTGAGCGCCACCTCCATCCAGCAGAGCAATGTCAAAGCGTCACCTCCAGGAAAGCGGGGGGGGGGGGCTGCACTGACATTGCTCCTTTTTTTACTCAGGGGCCAGGGCCACTGCATGAAAAGCTGCTGTCACCGCCGCCTTGTTATCTCATTGAGTTAGGGAATGGAAGATGAAGTTGATTTGTGTTGGGGGTGGGGGGGGCGTTGTTGGCTGGGTGCACAGTTGATGAGGGAGGAGATGAGGGCTTTGGAAAGCCGTCCAGCCTGTCATTAGCTCCACTGGATGCAGACGCATGCGAGTCCTTTACTCTGTGTATACGCACACAAACGCACACTACAGACACACGACACACAAACACAACATACAACACAGGCGACCGGCGGCATAATGGATGCACTTGAACGCCTCACGCAGTAGAGGAAAGATTTTATCTTTTTTTTTAACTGAATATCATTAACATTCATAATGTAATCGCGACATGAAACTGGTACCGAAGGAAGGAGGAAGACGAGGACGTGGACTGGACCGATCCGGACCGGTGGGGGGGTTATTGTCTCCAACGTCCGTCTCCCGCGGTGGCTGGAAAAACCGCCTGAGTAAAAATCACGTAAAAAAAAAACAAACACAAAAAACCGTCCGATGCTTCGTGACTCTGCGGTAAATGTCAACCGTCTTTATCTCTAAACCATCTACAACAATCACACTCAGACACTGGCACGGTGGGTAGAGAGAGGCAGGGAGAGACAGGGAGAGAGAGAGAGAGAGAGCCGCCACTAACCTTGGTCGGGTCGCCTCCTGTTATCCACTTGTTACAATGGAAATTCAACACCATGGATTCTCCGGTTAAGTTTCCTGGCAGTCGGACAAAAAAAGACAAAAAAACAAAACACCAACACGCAGCACTTCGAGCCGAGCCGAGCCGGGCCGGGCCGGGCCGGAGCTGAAGCGGGCTATTGTTATTACAAAGAAAACAAAGAATAGACGAGCGCCTGTGTGAGGGCCGCGGTGTTTTCCTTCGGGGAACCGTCTGCGAGCAGCGGACGGAGCCTGTGTCTTCCAACAGCTGCTTCTTTCCAAAATGGAGTTGGCCGAGTCCGAGCCAATCAGCGGCGGCCTGCGGAGGCTCCCGCTCCTCGGTGGGCTGGAGCCTCCGCCGCTGCGCTGAGCATCACACGCTCACTTTTACCTTATATATTTATTTAGTTTGTTTTTTCCCCTCGTTGTAGCTTTCATGTCACGTCGGTTTCATTTAGACACATCAAACCACCAAACTGATTCTATTTCTGCTGCAGGGAAAGGGAACCCCCCCCCCCCCCCCAGATGTTTCTATCCTTGGATTTAGTGCCAATTAAAAAAAAATAACAAACAAAAAACCCCTGTTTATTCTGCACATAGAAAGCTCATCAGTGATGCCTTATACACTCCACTGGCAGTTCATTAGATACACCAAGCCATAGTGGGATTAACCACTTGGGGCTCCAGCTTCTTAAAAGTGGGTTTTGTTTTGTTTATTTTTTTTTTATTTTTGTAGTAAAGTCAACATGCAGTATTTGTGATTTTTTTCTTCAGACTGTGTTCTCATCACCTGAGACTAATGAAGCTTCTGCCACTTTCTTCCATTTTGTACACTAAACGGTCCATTCATTATTAAAGAAAAACCAGCTGTCGGGAGTATCGATGGATGAAAGTAATCAATGGCTGCGGCTTACAGATCTCCCCGGATGGAGCAACACTATGCTTTAGGTTATGCTGTTAGTTGATTACTGGAGACACAGAAAAAAAATGGGGAATGTTCCCATGAAAGACAACTTTTCAACGAAGCAGCACAATGTAAAAACCAAAATTCAGGCCCTGAAACTAGATTTTGACATCGAGTCCCTCCACAAGACAAGGACACAAGATAGAGGGAGGATGACCTGCCAGAGTTGATGGATTTCAAGTGGTAAATAGTTACCGTTAATCAGATTATGTGGACAGAAATGATATGAAGTAAATCTCTGGCTTTCAGGGGGCCTCCGGGCAGTTGCCTTGCACCTGGCTGAAAGTAATGCTGCAATAAATCCTTCTCCATGAAGGTCATAATGCCCAGTTTTTGTTGAAACTGCGTTGGACTATACTATAATAAACTGCTTTTTACTGCAAGGTGTTTCTGTTAGTCAGTCTACCTTCATTGTGGTGGGTGGACAAAATAATAGAGACACCTGTCAGCATAATAATGAGACACCTGTCGGCATAATATGACAAGGTTAAACAGCACCAAAAACTATGGCCTAAAAAAAAAACATAAATTTGCGTCAACACCTCTTTGAAAAACTGTTTAAACAAAACAAGAACATTAAAAGCTTGATGAGGGAGGATTTATTGCAGGACTCTTGTATTAGACTACAGTGGTTTTAGCTGCAGTAGGGGTTCCTGATAAACTGACAACTGAGTGCAAGAGAGCTGAGATAATACATCACTGATAAAAATGAGGCCTTGCTAATATGTGGATCTTATTTGTCTGACGGTTGTTCAGACAATATAAAAGATCCGAAGCCCTGATGCACATTTTTCACTTATTCCTGACATTATATGGCCTTTATATAGTCTTAGAGGATTAATCGATTAATTAAGGAAAATTAAAGAAATCTGTGGATTAATCAGCAATGAGAGTAATCGTTAATAAAATAAATAACAGGCAATCTTTGAAAAATCAAGAGGCTCATTTAAAATTCAACTTCGGCTACTCTGAAGGTATTTTTCAGCCTCATTAAAGACTTTTAATAATCTGGATGAAAATGATCTGCCTCTTTTTTCTCTCTCTCTTTGATTTATTGAGAGCTCCTCTACTACACGAGCCTCGTTCACTAGAAGAATGTCATGGAAACGGATAACCAGCAACCTCCGACAGAGTGGGCTGCGTGAAGTTAAAATAGAGTCCAAATCTCACGAAGGAGACAGAACAAATTAATGAGCCCTGCGTCAGTGTTCCAGATGGCGGCGGTCCAGCGTCGAACCAGCAGACTCACACGCCAAAACCCATTTTTTAATCTCTACTGTAAACTCTTCATTGTTTAAAGTACAGCATATAGCTCCGTGTTTGGAGCTATATGCTGTACTTTCTTTTAAATCCACTTGAGCCCCAACCACCATGTTGGAGCACTTCAGACCTAATGATAATTAAAAAGCGCAGGGACTTTGATCATCATACGTTGGTTCTCCAGATGTTAATGTGCCACACACACACAGACACACAAGGTTCACCCATGGATCTGCTTGACCTAAATGTCCTTTTGATCCTGAGGAGGACTCACAGTTATTCCATCTGCAGAATATCGTAGATTAATTACATCATCATTTTTATTTTTTCATTGCACAAAAATTTGAAAGCAACACTATTTTTCCAGGGTTTTGGAAATGAAAAAAAGATGTGTATCACCTTCTGAATTTAAGTAGAACTGGAGTTAACCTATGTTTTTCAGGTTTAAGCTACTTTACACCAATACATTTATCTAACAACAGTGATGGAAGAAGTATTCACAGCCTTAACTTTGGTAAAAGTACAAATACAATGATTTGAAAACGCTCCATCATAAGTAAAAGTTATGCACTTAAAATTCCTACTTAAATGAAAGAACCAGAGTCTTACTGCATCAGTTAAATGTACTTAAAGTTCTTGCTCTGCAGAAAAATGGTCCCCGACAGTGACATAATTATCATATTGTAAATACCGATGCGTTATTGTGTATGTGGAATTTTATTGTTGTTGCTGGAGCAGGTGGAGCTGGTTTCATCTACTGTGTTTACTGTTGAGTAGTTTAGCAGTGATTCCCATCCTGGGGGCAAGCCCCTCCAAAGGATCTGAGGGGTCATGAGATGATTAATTGGAGAAGAAAGATAAGATTTTATCATAATGTTTGCTGTTTTTTAAAAATATCGGATAATTTGATCTCCTTAGGCCACAAACAGTTAATTTGGATAAAATGTGTCTTTGGTGGAACTGTCAGATGTATGATAGGTGACAATAGGAAACAGCCCGACACTGTAGAACTGGTTTATTATTTAACAATGTGTTATTATTTGATCTTAACATGTTTTTTTAATGTAAAATCTCAATCTGAAATGTAAATGAGCCTGTCAAATAAATGTAGGAGTAAAAACTACAATATTTCCCTCTGAAATGTGGTGTTCTTTAAATATAATGTAGTATCACAGCTTAATTCTAAAGTACAAGTACTTCATATCTGTACTTAAGTACAGTACTCAATTTATTCTACTTAGTTACTTTCCACAGTTGCCTGAAAGCTATAATTACTATTATTTTGTAGATCAAGATCTTACAAATTAACTGATCCTTTTATAAAAAAAATATGATACGCTGCTACAGATTAAACAGTAATGTTACAGTAACATTAATAATTCAACTCTGCTCCATTTGGACGAGCTACAACCTTTAAAAGTTGCGTAAATGTTAATCGTGCATAAGAAGTTCTCTTTTTATTTAAAGAACATTTTGCCTTTTGAGACTTTTGCACTTTTACTGAAATGCACTTTCAAATGCAGAACTTTTACTTGCACTGGAGTATTTTTATACTGTGGTGTTACTACTTCTACTTAAGTAAGAAAAAAAAAGGGAGATCTGAAAACTTCTACCGCCACTGTATTTTACTGATGTCTTTGGGGACCCACAAGTCAAGTTTGGGAAACGCTGCCTGAGTCTGCGGCATTTATGCGGTGAAAATATCCACGAGTTCCCTGGGGCCTGCTGCGCGCCGCCATCCTCTGCCAACAACAGTATCCACGGCACAAAACAGGACACAAATAGCACATTTCTCAGTTTGAGCTTCACTTTACTGTCTACACCACCAATGATAGATACCCTGCAACACAACACGGCTTATAGTTTACAGACATGCTCAAAAAAAATAAAAAAAATAAAAATAAAAGACTGAACAAACATATTCAAGTTAGCTTGCGGGCTGCCACATGAGAACAGATCCTACATTATTGCACGTTTCTGTACATGGTCTGGTGTAAAGTTTTTGGCAAACTGGGTCCCTATAGAGGCAGGACTGGATGTTCCGCCACACCCCCAAAACCCCAAACCCCCCACCCACCCCCGCCCCACCCCGACAAACCCCACCCCAACCCACCCCATCGAGCCCGACCCCACCCCTCCACATGACTGCTGTCATCAGTAACAGGCCCCAAGTTAAGACTGCGTGATGAAACACAGGCGAACAGGTCGAAAAAGGTTAACGGAAAAAAAAAAAAGGCAGATTATCTGGAGTTAAAAAAAAAAAAAATCCTAAGAAGATTCTGGCTGGAGGAAAAACGAGCGGAAAAGCACCGGCCGAACAAAGGCCCCAAAAAACGTCGGCCAAAACGTCGACCGCTAGATCCATGACACTACTCTTCCCCTACGCCAACCGTTTCCTACTTACTAACAATGAAGTCCTGTGTATCCACCCCCATGTAAAATGATGATGATGAGGATAAACATGAATATTGCTTTGGTACACACAGATCGACACATGATTCACGATGCATCCTCGGGAGAATCTACTGCTTAACAGACAGTTTAAGGCAATGCACGAGATTGGTTGCCAACACAAAAACTGCCCTTCCTTTTTTTTTTTCTTTAAATCAGCTGAGGGGTGATGTAACCGTGCAGACAGAGCAGTAACAGGCCAGGCTATTGCCAGTTTGGAGATAATAAACAAACCGAAGTAATGTGAGTTTGAGCAGCTGTTTTTAGAATGATAGTTTCACGTTTTCCATGTCCCAACCGTTTGAACACTCGAACAATTTCTTCTGGCTTTATTAGGTCCTTCTGTTCATACTGGCCCTTAAGAGAACCCTTTGCTAATGTGCTCCCAATGGAAAAGATTGGGGAACAGAATGCACAGTCCATGTTCCAGTCAAAAGGCTAGTTCAAAGTTCAGGTAGAGCTAATATGAGGCTGCTGCGTTCTCAGAAGAATTCTAAAAATGTGTGTTTTTAGTACCAGTTTTGCTCATCTTTTTCCCCTGGACAGTGTTTTAAGTGCTGAGCTGCAGCGGACAGCTAATAAGATAAATAGGGAATGTTGCTTTACAAAGACAGTAACCTTAATGGATGCTCACTTAATCTGGCTAACTAGGACTGGTGAGGCCTCATATTATCCACAGCTAAACACACAATGGGTGTTTTGTGTATATTACACTGGAGGAACATCAGGAAGGAATTTTTTTGAATGGCTGGTATGAACAGGAGGAATGTTTAGGTCAAGCAAAACCTCATTCAAAGTACATATGGGGACCTGACTGTTGGAAAAATGTGAGTCTATCCTTTATTGTAATGTCTGAACATGCATCAGCTCATGTCAAAGGCCTCTTGGCCTGAGTCTGCAGCTGCCTAGGAACCACGACTGATTGCTGGGCAACATGTAAATTAGAGAAGACAATCTGCCTAAAGTAGTGCTGCTCTTGTTAGTAAAATAAATCATGTATAATATTGGCAACATGCCCTGTAAAAGTTTACACACACACACACACACACACACACACACACACGTTTCAAATGAAACAGAAAATGTCCTCTCAGCGTGACGGGAGTCTACGTGTCTACAGTGTGCCTCAGTAACAGTAGTAGAGTTGAGAGCGCAGCCCCCTGAAGGTGTCGTCGTCCTGCCCACCGGGCTGCTCCCCCTCGAACAGCATGGAGTCTGGGAGCACCACGCCCTCTAGTGGATCCGGCTGGCAAAACTCCACTATGAACTCCTCCTCGCAGTCCAGCAGCAGCCGGGACCAGGCGCACATGTCCAGCTGGCCTGCGGTGCCGCCGTACTCCTCAGGCAGAAATGAGCGCGGGATGCTCCTGTGCAGGGAGCGCAGGTCTGAGCCGTGGAGGATGTACTGTTCAAAAACACGGCAAAGACACCAGTTAAATGGCTATAGGTAATATTTAATTTGAAGTGAACGGTGTCACTTGCAGCAAAAAACCCACAAAGAGGTATCACCTATACCTTCTTGCAACTCTTCGTTTTGGTTTTGCAGCCCACAGCTTTAGTTTTGGTTCCCTCACTAAATGCTACCCTCCCTGCACCAGACAGCAGGTAGCTGGTGAACATAGTGGAGCATTAAGCAGGTAAAGAGTTGGATATTTCCACCTGGTGGAGCTGGTGGAGCGAAAACTAGAGCTAAAGTTCATTGAATATTTTTCCGACAGGTGGCCAGAAACAGCTCTAAATTAATGATAACTTGGCTCCGCATCTGCTAATTGTGTAAATAAGCAACCGTTTGCCAACAAGTTTTCCATATCAACTTGATGATAACATGTCAGTGTTGTGTTTACAGCTTGTTTCTGCTGCCCCCGAATTGAAAAAAATAAACCAAAAATCGGTAATTACACGTTTAAATGAACAAAGCTCACGGAAAGTTTAGGAAATATGGGATGGTGTTTCATGTCATCTGAGTTCATTCCTCTTAAAAAGAAAAATGCTGGGCCCTTTCATTTTCAAAGATGGAAATAGACTTTTAATTGTGGAGCACAAGCTGAAGACAAAATGGGAGGTGCACGAGTGAAAATAGGCTTTTTGTTTTTACAACAAAAGCGTCAGAGACAGTTCAAGGACAATAGTTACCCTTTCTGCCATCTTCTCCTTCAGAAACGGCTTAATTATAGCAAAGATGCCTTTGAAGATCCTGGGCTCGTTAATTATGTTAACAGCCTTGATTCTGATTGGGAACCCATCCTGTGGAGCAGAAGAGAAACTGCACTCAGAGCAGTCACAGATGGCCCTCGTCAGACGTTCCAGGTGTGTTTTTGTAAGCTTATGTAAATACTGTACACGTTGCCGTCACAACAACACTCAAAAAAAGCCATCGATGAATATGACAGTTTTTATTTATTTATTTATTTACTGCTGCATCATTACCCGATAAAATAACTTTTTGAGTAAATGCTCAAATCACATCTAAGGAAAAAAATTCAGATTTTTTAAAAATAGGTTTTATTCAAAAGGATCATAGGATGTTATATTTCTGTCAGATTATATATATACTATCTATCATCAGATGTAAGAGTTCTTACCTGGAGGATGCTCACAACTTTTTTGGCAAGGAATGGGCCCGGGTTGGATGCCTGTGACATGCCCACTCCAGTGTAGTCGGCCAAGATGACGATGCCATTCACCTGAGTTTCCTCCGGCTGGATGAGCTTCTCCAGAGTCAGATATATGGCCCTCACGTTGTCAACGAATGGATAATCATTCGGTCTCCACTTTCCTGTGAAAAGGGGATTGAGCTGCATTGTAATCGTGAGTCATACGTAACGCCCGTACTGGCAGAACCGTCAGTAACTGGCAATTAGTCATGCAGAGATTTCAAAGAAATAAACTGACATTGAGCTCTACTGAGTAACGTGACAGCTAAATGAGGAATGGTAATTATAGAATGGTTAATTATTGTAAAACTGCTGAATCCCCCAATGAAGAAGAAGCTGACACCAACCCGGCCGGAGACACAGGATGTATCGCCCATTAGGATCCGGTCGCGGCAGCACCGTGAGAAAGCCCAGGTCCAGGACATGCTTGACCGTGGAGGGCTTCAGGTCCTGGAACACCTCTGGCCAGGCTTTGCGGCCTGCATGGTAGTTGAGCAACAGCTGCAGGGCCCGGTCGTAGTCGAACTTCCTGGCCCGCAGGAAGCGCAGGAGGAAGGCGTCGTCCAGCCTCGTTCTGAGATTGGGCTGCTCCTGCAGAGTCAGGTTTGGAAAGTAAGATTTGTTTGAAATAAGAGCTGGTAAACATGTCAAAAACTAGAACAACAAAAACAGCTTGTGATGAAAAAAAGATAAAACACTTCAAAAATAATGGCACCACTATTAAGAACAGTAGTAGGAAAAGAAACTGGCTAAGGAAAGAGGAATGTCTATGTTTATATGAATTTCGTAATGGTTTAAAAGAGCAAAGCGAAACCTTCAGTATCATGTCTCTCAGTGCTTGAACATCACGGAGGCGCCACTCTGGTTTCTCCTGGAGCTCCTCCCGTGCCTTGGCCACCAGTTCAGGGGTCAGGGTGCAGGAATAGATGGGCGGTGGGGGTCCCGGGAACCAGCCATGTCCTGCAGCTGCCGCCGGGTCCACCGGTGGAGACCTGAGATCGATGGACTCATGCAGATCGGCCATTGACTGACTGGGAGAAGCTGTTTGGAAAGCAGTGCAGAGGAGGCACCAAAGAGGTTCTTAGTGTGAAAACGTGAAAGCTTAGCAAGAAACTGGCCGAGCCAGCCCAGAACCTCATCTGTCAAGTGGTGCAGACATAGTTTAGGGGGAGAAAAGGGGCCACAGAAGCCCCGGGTTTATTCTCCTCCATTTCTTTCTACATAATTTGATTAACTGCAATTTTTTTAGTAATTCACATCAATGAAGAAGAATATCAACTCTGACAGAAGCTCCGTCTTGTGAGCTACTAAGCTCATTTGTTGTTAATGTTTTTTTTATCAGATTGCTTTTGTTTTTTAATCCAAAGAAAACCTCTGGTAAGGTACTATTATTCCATCGGGGGAGATCTGTGAGGCTACAACCAACATTTATTTTCCCTGCTAATACATCTAACAACCTTTTTTTTTTTTTTAATAATTGACTGATTGATATAATGATTATATATGATTGATATAAAAAAAATCTTAGAAACACTGAAAAGTGTCCATAATTATTCCCTGAAGCCCAAGTTAACATAATCTAGTTGCTTTGTTTTGTCTGACCAAAAGTCCAAAAGCCCCCAAATGAATTTTTCTGCCATTTAACTAATCAAATATCATTTTAGTAATGGTTTCTTTCCGCGTGTCTCGGGAAATAATGAAACTGCCATGTATAGTGAGGGTCAGTAGGGGTCGTCCACAAACATATTTTTGTCCTGGGCCCCATCTAGGAGAATAATCTGGCCATGGAAGTAGAGGTAGAGGTAGAACAAAAATACTAAAGTAAAAGTACCTCAAAAATGTACTTAAGGACAGTACTGGAGTAAATGTAGTTGGGGTACTTTCAGTCCACTATTTCTTAGTTTACCTTATTTCATAACAATTTACCTGAACTAGTCAACAGATATTGGAAGCACAACGTGTCCTGACAACTAAGAACAGCAGGAGAGAAACCTTAACAGCGTTTGGATGCTGGTTTATTAGCGTTTACTCAGCAGTGAGTCAGTCTGGCTAATTCAACCTGACCCTCAACACAACCGCTGCGGCAGAACTAAAATCAGAACAACGAGTGTATACCAACCAAATGCGTTTAACATTGACCTTCTAGGAAAGACGAAGAGGCCCTTTATGACCACCCATTTGCGAGTGGTAAAATTTCTTCAAAGAAAAAAACTGATCAACCGTAACGACCCAAACCACAGCTACAAAAAAAATCACAACCGACCTGTCAGAAAATCTCTTTTCCGGGTGGGGAAACGGCGACCTGTCATTGGTCCCTTGGCGACACGTGATACGCTGTGACGCAGCGGAGCGGTCGAGCCTTGCGTCTGTTGTTTTCATGGCTATGCTGCCTTCAGGGCCCCTCGGAAAGTAGCGAAACTCGATATATCGCTTACTCAAAAGCGAATAATTATAGACTTTTTTTTTTAAATCAAGGCTGTTGTGTGAGTCTTTCCCAAGTTAATTTTGTTTTTTTTACTTTACAAGCCAATCCTTCAAAAACGTTATCATTTTTTTTTTTTTTTTTTTTTTTTTTTACAAATGATTAACTATCGTGGCAAGATATTACTTTCTAATCCAAACACTATTCTACATCTGTCCCAGTGCACCCGAATCCAACATCTTGCACACCAACATAAATAGAAATTCTGCACTTTCTCAAGCTTTATTAAAAACTGACACTGGTTTAAAGCGTCAGGCCTATATTTACTACAGCACATGATGGCATTTAAATAAAAATAGAGCAAGCAATTTTTAGGCTACAGCGATGCTGGCAGAAAAACTCAGATCCTTAACTTCAGTTGATGTAGAAGAAAAACAATGTAAAAATACTCCACTACAAGTGTAAATCCTGCACTCAAAAGCCCAGTTAGATAAGAGTACAGAAATTCAGGGAAAAAAACTCAAAAATGTACTTAAGGACAGTACTGGAGTAAATATAGTTAGAGTACTTTCAGTCCACTATTTCTTAGTTTACCTTATTTCATAACAATTTACCTGAACTAGTCAACAGATATTGGAAGCACAACGTGTCCTGACAACTAAGAACAGCAGGAGAGAAACCTTAACAGCGTTTGGATGCTGGTTTATTAGCGTTTACTCAGCAGTGAGTCAGTCTGGCTAATTCAACCTGACCCTCAACACAACCGCTGCGGCAGAACTAAAATCAGAATAACGAGCGAATACCAACCTGGAAATGCGTTTAACATTGACCCTGTTCCTATGAGGTTTAACCAGCTTAAGTTTAGGTAGGAAATCACGCACATCTGCTAAAACCTCATAGACACCTGAAACATGACAAGGGGCTCTGACTAGACACTGATTTTTAATAAGTGATGACAGGGCCAACAAGGCTGGGTTAACCGGTTCATGTTTTTCCATGTAAGATATTAATCTGAAAAGTAACCTGTAGCGGAGTAAAAAGTAGCTGAAAATAGAAATACTTCACTTAAATACCTTTACAGCAAATGGATTTTCTACCACATGGTCACTAAAGTATGTGAATATTTTCATGTAGTTTTTTTTTATATCCTGCATGTGTTATGTTCATTGTTTTGTAAATTTTTCAGTCACTGAATCAGTTAAACTCTCTGTATGAGAGGGTTGATGTGGCCTAAATCTCAGACAGACAGACTGGATGTATCACTTACACTTGAAAGCAGCAGATGGCAGAGTTTGCCTGCATCAGGCTCGGCTGCAGGCTCAAAAAAACCCCCCAAACAAACAACAAAAAAAAACACCTTTAGGAGTGACCTTCATGTCTGAGGCCTCCGCTATTGTCAAACCACTGTAATGCTGGTCTAGTTGAGCCTAAATGCAGCACTCTGGCTTTAACTACAGTCTTTTTTTTTAATTATAGAATGGAAGATATATCTCTCAGGTTGTCCTCACGTATCTCTGTGTGTGAATCAGTGCAAACTAAATGATTTTATGGCAGTTTATCAATCTGAAGCAACATGTTGCAATAGGCTATCAGTGAACAAGCAGCAATGCCACGTTGGATCCTTTTCTTTTCCCACCAGGGACTTTCCAACACGTCGGGTTGCACTTTTGTTATTTGAGAACGTGCGAAACCTTTCATCCATAAGCAAACACATCTTTTCTAATTATAGACAATATAAAATATGGTCTGCAAAAAATGTAAAAATAGATCTTGAGATTTATTCATTCATGTTCACATTGTGAGGCAAAATATTGCCAGTTTCTTAAAGGCAGTACAGGTGACAAGGCACAATTTATTCCATCAGTTAAACCATGACAAAGTACTAAACAAAAAATATAATATATATAATTTTTCAAAAACCAATACAACACATTATTGGGAGACTTCCTCAGTGTGTCAGACTTTTACAAAGTAGCACCACAGAGTTCCCCATACATACTTGGTGTAAAATTTGAACATGTTACTTTTACATTTTCTTTCCAGCATAATAAATTGAACCAGGGATATTTTAGTCCTGTCAGAGGATATTTAAGAGACTCGAAAAAAAAAAATGCCCAAGCTTACTTTACTGTAGCTTTGAAAAAAATGATATTTTACTGAGTTTGTGACTGAAAGTGTTTTTGTCACTAATGAACATAAAATAACATAAAATACTGTGTGATGCTAAGGCGATGTAAGGCCTGTTGTAACATTCATGAAGTACTGACATGATCCCCATGTCGAACAAAAGCCTCACTGCACACACACCACTCTGAGGGAAAGCAATGTTACCCAGTAATAAACTATATACACAATAATGTACGACTTTCTAAGTGTCGTTCTCACAGAGTTTGCCTGGAACAAAGTTTTAATGCTTGTAGTTTGTTTGTTTTTTTTCCTGGCTTTCGCTGAGCTAGAGCTGCGTGTGTGAACAAACCAGACCCCTGAAGACTCAGACTAATGATCTTCAAGGGACGCAATTGCAATTACACTATATATTTTGCTACTTTATTGTTTCAGTCAAGTGAACAGCTTTTCAATGCTGATTTGAGTATAAACTTACACATAAAGACTCTGGTTTAAAACGTTTTTTAATAATAAAAAAAAAGAAAAATCTGAAGGGGTTAAGGATTCAGAGGTGTTGTTAGATGGCCTCCTGCTTCGTGATGGTGGGCTGAGGGATGGAGGTCGGCTGCTTGGGCGCGGTGGCTATTACCCCTTGGGCTATTTTGTAGTGTTCTGAGCCGGACGCAGTGGGCGGAGATGGGATGGGGGTCTCAGGAGTGGCTGAGAAACCAGAAACACAAAGAGGCAGGAGGCGAGTCAGAGGGAGAAATGGCAGGTGTACATTTACCGCTCTGTGGCATAACATGTACCGGGGGGGGATTTTTTTTTTAAAAAGATGAGGAGTAAGCACTTTTGTGAAATTTCTCAGAGCATTAAAAATGTTAAGAAAGAATAACAGAAGCTCCCTTTGACAAAATAAGCCAGATTAGTTTCCGGGAAGAATTTAGGGGATTATTCCACCAAGCCTCCAGCTACATGAACAGACTGCACATGGAGCTCTGTGAGAGGGAAGTTTTGTAGTCTTTTTTTTTAATACAATAGATTTAATTTATCTTAAATTAACACTCCTGAACGCCCTGATTATTTTGGGGTTCACATGAATGACCATTGTATGTGGCAGATGCAAAAACCAGAACGTTTAAACTGAAGACAGAGGAAGAGTCTTAGACTCCACAACATTTGTGCTGCACATCTAATGGCGTTTTGTTGAGTATGCTCTACACTCACAGATTTGACCATTGTGGATTGGCGTTGGCATGTTGCTGGACACTATGATGTTGCTGCTGAGGTGCTCCTGCACCAGGTGAGGGTGCAGAGAGTGAGGTGCATGCGGAGCTTCGTTGGCAGAACCTGAGGGAGAAAACACACAAATACAGTGTTAAGTTTACCAAACCGTATCTGACTGCAAAAAGGATGCAACAGTCCTCTCTCTTGTCTAAACTGTTAATACACAGGGGTCCTGTGTATACTGGGCTTTTAAGATCAGGGGTAATGTTCTGCGAATGATTGGAGGGAGCTCACCTCCAAGGAGCATTTCTTGTAGAAGGTTGTCGATCTTGGCCATGCCGAAGAGTTTGACGAACTGGATCTGCTCGATCATCTGCCAGGTGATGCTCTGTAGCGTCGGCAGCAGCAGGAGCAGCTCCCCGAAGCGGCCCCGGGAGTCGTACTGCCTGTCGTTGATGTAGTCCTCCAGGCTGACCTGGACCTGGTATCGCATCCGCTTGATCTTTCCCGGGTCACTCAGACCTTTGGCATCTGCGGGCAAATTGGATCGGGGTGGGGGTCGGGTGGGGGGGGGGGGTTAATGACTTGGGACATTTCATCTATCTATGGTAACTAAAATACTCTCTTCTGAGCTTTTCAGTGTCTCACAGGGGATTTTTTTTCCACTTCAAAAGTGCCCCACACGGTTTAAAAAGCTTAGCCAGTAGCAGTACCTGGGTCAAAGAAAACTATGGCTTTCAAGCAGGCATATTCGTTGTCGTCTATCTGAAGCTCCTGGAAGGGAAGCACAAGCTCATCCAGGATCCTGACCGACACCCGGCCCACCTCCAGCTCTGGGCAGTTTCTGGGAATGATGTGGTCGTTTCCTGCAGGAGAATCACATATTAGGTCAGAAATAAAAAAAATAAATAGATAGATAAATAAATAAAAACAAATGAGAATCTTTCCTGGATGAACGGAAGATTTCCAGAATTGGACATTGACTATTGGCATCAAGAGTTTGGTAAAAAAACACCCCCCAAAAAAACCCATAAAAAAAACACAAAACGTGTTTGTTCATATGTCAGTTTTACCTAACAAGAGGAAGTCTTTGTAAATCATGGACCTCTTTGCAGCACCGAGCAGGAGATGTTCTCCAGCATGAGCTCGCAGCAGAGCCACCTGGAACACAAAGAGTTCATTTGCCTATTAGCTGTGTGATGATAACTCTTTTCTAAAGTCAGTAGGTTATGTCACGTGAAGCTCAGTGTGTAAACCTGAAGCTTCAAAGAGAGAGACAGAAAAAAAACAACTTGGTGGAGGACACGGGCTCCCTCTCTAATATACTGTCAGCAAATAAGTTACCAAGGCCTGGTGATCCCATTGTTAATGATTCTGCATTTTTGTTGTCGAGGAGGGATGTAACTTTACAGCAAGATCACCATATTCTAACTTGGGATTAAAATATATTAACCACTGCAGTGGAAGAGCTTTCAAGGGTTTTAGTGATGAAATTAAAAAAAAATCCCTTGTGGTCCGTAGAGATTTGTATCATTCATCTCCTTTTTTTTCTTCTATGATATTTTTATTTGTTTAGAACGAGCAGTCTATCTAGTCTGTGTGCTCCCTGCAGCCCACACTGTGGTTGATGAGTGACCAGAGTGTCTATACGGCTATGTACACTGTGCCCGTGTAGGGGTCTCACCTGGTCATCCAGGGGCAGGTCACAGAAGGCCGGGATGTACTTGGCCCACTCCACCAGGACCAGCAGCTGCTGCTTCATAGACTCGCACACATCTGTGATGGTGGCGATCTTCTTGGTCCTTATGTCGCCGTTCAGTATGGGGGCAGGCGAGGTGATCTGCACGGGGCAAGGCAGATGTCAGGTTACCAGATGCCTTAGCGCAGGTGATTAATAGCGGTCACGTGTGAGCCCCTAGAGATGATTCACATTACCTGTCTCGACAGCACGTCTGCCTGGATGAGTGCGTTGATGGAGGGTAAACTGCTGTCCTCATAGCTGGACCTCCTGGTGCTGATTCTGTCTCTTTCGTTCTGCACGGCTATAAGAAAGACAAAAACATAGATTTTTATTCATTCAGTAACTGCGGAGGGGAAAAAAGTGCAACTTTCCTGCAGTTAAGTGCCTTTAAAATGCAGGGGAAAAAAACCCGATGAGGAATGTTAATCTTCCCAAGTTTCTTTGTCACACTCGAATTGGACAACTGAGTCATTTAAAAAGAAAAATAAGTCCTCCAGGGCTATAATGTTTATCAGTATATGGCTATTATTGCACAGAAATGTTTGCTCAGCATAAGCTGGTCGGAGACCTCAGCGCCCTGTGGAGTGAACATTAACGAAGCACTACAATCTCAGGTGTTGCGACACTTCCAGACAAGTCGAGTCTATTCAGAGGCCACAGCCTTGCCTGTGGTTTGCCAATTAAAATGGGAAATTCTGCTTTTGTTGTGGTTTTTTGTTGTTTTTTTTTTTTTTGATTACTTCACACAAAAAAACCCCAAAACATGTAGACTAAGTCTATAGATTCAGTCTTTTTTTTGCTCTGGAAAGACAAAAGCCTCCTACCTTCTTTCTTCATGCCAGCTCTGAAGCATTTCTTCAGTCGGCAATATCTGCATTGATTCCGCTTGTCTTTGTCCACAATGCATTGTCTGTTGAACCTGGAGAGGGAACGGTATAAGCTCATAGGTTCAAAAAAAGGAACTTGGATGAGTGAATTCTGCATTAATTGATCGACTGATTAATCTTAAAACGAATCCACATCTATTTTCAGCAAAAAATCCCAAGGAGTTGCTGTCTCCAGCTTTTCGAATGTGAGGATTTGATGCTTTTTTTTGGTTGTTTAAGATAATAAACAGCATATCTTTGGATTCTGAAATGTTGCTTGGACAAAACAAGAGACCAGAAGGGCTGCAGGGAATCATAACAGGGATTTTTGATCTACTATTTTCTGACATTTCATGGACATAACGATTGCTCTATTAAGCAGGAAAATATCCAGTAGATGAATCAATAACCAATAAAGTTTTGCTTAGTAACTCTTTCAATCTTGCAAACATACTTGGGATCACAAATTGCTTGCTGTCACATCTTAATCTAGTTTGAAAGTGCAAAGACCTGAGTATTTCTACCCCCTTTGGCCACGGATCTGTCCTTACCTGCATGAGTACATGTGATTTTTGCGGACGCTGCGCCTGAAGAAGCCCTTGCAGCCATCGCAGCTAGAGGCCCCGTAGTGTTTGCCAGTGGCTCTGTCTCCACATATGGCGCACAGGCTGCCCGCTGCCAGGTGGCCGGCGGCGTTCATGTTGCCGCTCTCTGCCGGTGAGGAGTCTGACACAAGGGGGGTGAGGAGTGGAGAGGGGGTGGGGGGAGAGAAAAGAGACATCTCATCATCTCATCAGGTTCTAGACATATGACCCCCCTGAAAAGAACAGGGGAGAGTTGTTTTTATCAAAGCTTAAATCGGGTGACATTGGACAGGCATCGAGATTTATGTTTTATCGATAGTTCATAGGCCGTAAAATAGCGTTTTGCCCCAGCAGGTCGTTGAGATGGTTTAACTTGAGAGGGTGTGAACGGCCAGGGGTGAATACAGTGATCGGCTCCACTCACGGCTGATCAACACCGGCCGTCATGAAAACCTGGCCTGAGCGGCTCCGGCAGAGTCAACAGAGCACGATTGATGTAGGCTTGATTACCTCTCAAAAAGCAATCACTGGAGACAGTTTTCCTTTCAGCCACCAGAATGGGTCAATCAATCACAGAGTGTGCCATGACACATGCTATAGATTAAAAAAAAAAAAAAAAAAGCCAGGTTGACTCACGGAGCAAACATTGTTATGAATCTTTGTAAGAGAGTAGAAAGGAGTGAATGGTGAGAGTGTTGAGCGCTGAGACGGTTTAAGATGTCAAAGTTCTCGCTCAGGTTTCACTTTTTTTTTTAGGCCTTGGAGGGAATTTAAGAATCGGGATCCCAGCCAGGCGTCATGGGAAACTGCATATATAAATAAGTTGATATCATTGTGAGCACATCTCAACAAAAAAAACAACCTTTTTCCTTCGCTTTAGACTGTGGGAACAGACCGTTTGCAACAGGAGAACCGTGATCATGATCCTCAGACTACTGCTTCATCAGAGAATGAATATCAGTCCACTGTAACCAAGATCTGACACCGCATCAGCCCACAAGCTGAAGCGGGGTCCCGATTTGCTCTGACCAAGCATCCTGAGTGCAGGGTCTCCTAAATCGAAATCTCTTAATGTTGGGGTTAGGTGATTAAGGCAAAGAAACCCCAAAACAAAACACTGCAACCAGGAGCCACTGGACAAATGACCCCCTCTTTATCATCCTGCAGCAGGACAGAGCTCCTTCATTCCCTCCTTGCCTGAGCCAGAGATTTTTTTAAAATCAGTAAAAAGTTTCAAAGTTCAGCGCCTTGGAGGGGGGGGACTCATCTGCGTGGAACTACTCACCTGTGCCCAGGGGGAGCACCTGCATGTTCTCGAACTCCAGCGTGGTGTAGGCTGGGTCCAGAGCCTCGCTGTAGTCTGCCATGTCCATGTCTGCCAGTGCTTTGGACAAACAAAATTCTCAACTACCTGACAGCGGGCTGGAAAGATTTGTCCAAGAAGCTAATGTGCCCCCCACCCCGTCCTCCTCCTCCTCCTCCTACTGCCTTTCTCACACCCCCGAACACCTCCACGGACACCCCCCCCTTCCCCCCTCTCTTGGCGAGCCCTGGCTCCTCCCAGTAAAAAGGTAGCTCCCCAGGCCCAGTTGAGTATGATGTTGGGGCCTACTGGTGTCACACAGGAGACCAGTGACTGACAGCAGAGCTTGCTCCTTCTGCTCCTCCTCCTCCTCCTCCTTCCCTGTCCATCTAACCAGACGAGAGGTGGAGTGTCTCTGGTTGATGGTTAACCAGCCTCTTCAGTGGTGAATCACAGGGGTGTTTTTTTTTTTTTTTGAAGAGATAGCACAAGTTGGACATCCGCAACCATGAGAGAACCATGAAATCTACTCCCCCTCCCACCAACTTTAAACCAGTGTAGTTCTACAGAGAAACACTATCTGTAACATGATAGAATCACATGCACACAAATTGCCCAAAATATCCATGTTACCTTATAAATCAGTGTAAAACAAAAAGATGTGCAGTTTAGCTTTATCTGTCAGATTGATGGAGAACAAATAAACACTTTAACTTGGGTTAGTTTTAGGGTATTTGTTATTTACTTAAATATCTATATTTACATTTTTTCACCTCTTTTCCACGAATAATATTGTACATTTTACTCTGCTTCCTTTGTCTGACAGCCATGGATGGATCATGAGACAATGGTCCCCTGGTCACAGTCATGTCAGAGACACTGAAGATGAAGGGAGGCACTTTCAAGGGGCCTGTGTACTCTGTTGGAACTGCTTGTCAAATAGGGTGGAATAGCCTCAGAAACCTGCCCCCCCGTTCAACATTTTCTTCAACTTCCTGCAGCCGACAATCTGACATTCACACTCACTTGACTTTGTGATTTGGTCAGCGGTGCAGAGGCAATAAACCCGGCAGGGTTAGCGCTCTTTTTTTCATTCTCGCCCCAATCATTTCATTCACTTTTCACGTGAGCAACGTAACCGACGCTACAAACATCTTTCATAAGAGACTGTCAGAAAACTGTCATTTTTATAACCCACTGTTAACATCACGCCTCTCTGTGTTGGTCGACCTTTCACCTCGTCTTTGAGTGCTTGAAATTTTTGATTTCTGACGTCCTTCTGACGTGGTCAGACAACACGTCTGCAAACCCAGCTACAGCAGATCCACACTGACATTCCTCTGCATAGATATTACAGTTTGCACAGCTTTAATACAAAGTTAAAAAGATAAACAAAACAAGTATTGGACTTGATTTGGTTGAAAGACATTCAATACTTCAAGACTGATTTAAAAAAAAAACAATCAATCTTAAAGGATAAATTCTGTAGACTGAATAGTTTTACTTTGATTCTTGAAGCATTTTTCAGTTTTTAAAACACTTTTGTAATTCTTAACTCGTACTGTGAATGCAGGGTTTATCTATACACAGTTTTACGACCTCTTTTATATTCCATAAAGGATCTGAATACTTTTTCCTTACAGGAGAACCCAACAGTCAGATCATGTCTGTGCATTACATTCAAACTTACCTCCATGTGTAATATGTAGCTGCTAAGTCTCAGTTAACTCTGGCATAATTACTCAGGAAAATAACTCTGAAGTGATGCTTTGCTGTCAAAGACTTCATTGTTTGTGAAAATTCAAGTTGCACGTGAGGTTGATCCGAAAGCTCAGTTCTTGCTGCTGGAAATGCAGCTGATCCTCAAGCAGATGATTCAGGGAATATGTAGGAGTCATTCTAGAGAAATTTTTCCAAAATTTGTGAGGGACATTTTCTGTGGCAGGAGGTGAATTTTGTGTTTGCCAATTGAAGTCAAAGCAAAACAAATCAAAAACCAATCACGAACAAAACATGATGTATCACTAGAAAACCATACTTTCAAGTGCAAACTTTAAGGGCCAGTTCACTGAACTTAAAGTCCACATTGATTCCAAACTACATGCATTAATTCATGTAAATTTTCATATGAAAATGCAAAAATTTCATATGGTAGAAACTGTCCGATTGTTTGCACCATTAATCCAATACTATGACATTATCAGGTCACAGAAAGGCCCCATCATTATCAAATTATTATATTATTAGATCACTATTAATAACAATTTTAGTGTTTGAGGTGTTTGAGGTCAGCCATTTAACTAGTTGATATATACTGTTGGGTGATTCAGTCTATAACAGCACACCATTGTTCATATGCTGATAAACTATATGTTTTGTTTGTACAACCTTGATCTTCATAGTTAATAATAACTTAATCTATCAAATAGACAAGATTGACCGCTCGGATAAGATTACAGCCCACATCTTACAGTGTTAATATTTAAAACCTATGGAATGTTTAAACCACCTTGTGGTCTAAATGATTACAGTACTGGGTGCCTACTTATGTGGGACAAGTTTTTATCTGCAAGGTAAGAAGTACAAGGAATAAGGGGGTAATGACTGGGAGTAGGAAGACAGGAAAAGTGTTGGTTATGGGGTCACAGTGCTGATATTGCAACAATTTTTTTTTTTTTATTTCAGCAAAATTGAGAGGAAAGACATACCTTTATAGCTATATGTATGCAATATAGATATCTGTTTTTAAAATTATGATAAAATACTTTAGAATATAATGTTGGATCCATCTGACAATAAAAACTGATATTAAAGGAAATCCTGATTTATTTCCTTTTCATGACATAGTTATTATGAATTGACATACTGTATAGACTAAGCCGGTTGGTTATTTCTGAAGTACCTACTGATTCAAATGTAAGGTAAAAAACTACCCAGTGAGTGGCTCATTTGTACCCTTTATGTATAAAAATATTTTTATTGCAACGTTGAAGTTGTGGCCATTAAGTCTCAGATCTTTTAACTAGCAACTCCAATTAAACAATCTACAATCCTGCATTAAAAATCCTACTTACGTAAGGGTACTGAAGTATCATCAGCAAAATGTACTTCAAGTATCTTTAATAAAGTTATTACATTGTTAATACTGATGCATCAATGTGCAAGCAGCATTTTACTGTTACTACTTTATATTCAGTTTGTTAGCTGAGTCAATTGGTTCCCAAAACAGGAGTCTGGCTGCTTCAAAGATAAATTGTAAGACAACTGCTTTACGGGGAACAAAGAAAAACAAAGTTTAGTTCTATGACTCAACAATATTTTCAAGCAAATCTCTCTAATCTTTGCTTAGTTGTGAATATTGAATAATTTTCACGCTTTGGGCCCCAAACAGAAACCTGAAATGAGACAAGAGGCCCGTAGACTGTGTGCAATTTTAAAGGCTGGAACTGCGGCTTTAATCTTTAATGTCTTATCTTTTAAAGGCATCACATGTTCTTCTATGAAAAATAACACTCTGAAAAATAACTGGTGACTAAATTTGTCAAATAAATGTTGTGGATTAAAAAATGCTCTGAAAGTAGAAATGAAAAGGGGCAGAAAATGGAAATGGATTTACTAATAGAGGTAGATGAGTTAAGAACATAATATTTTTGCCTCTGAAATGACGTGAAGCAGTGTATGAGGTCAAATAGAATAGAAGTAACCAAGTAACACACAGTATCTGAGTAAATGTACTTAGTTATTTTCCACTTCTGGGTTTAATGATAGTGGAATTATGAATTAAAACACTAAAAATCTCACAACAGAACCAAGAACAAGATGCCAATATAATTTCTCAGATATAAACCCAGCATGGATTAAACAGCACGTCATCCCAGTCCTCTGAGGATTTTTTTCACGTGTGACTTTTGCAACACACTATCCCCAATCCAATTGTTTTTTTCGTTTTTTAAATAAATTCTCTGCTTGCGCAAAGCAGGCCGCCTCTTACATGTCACACAGCAAACAGTAGTCCTGTGTTTGAAGAGAAAGTGCCAGTACATAACAATAGGTCAATGATCCTGAGTTCAGCAAGACCTCAGAAAGCAGTAAACCCCATGTAGGTGAACTTGTTAACCATATACCCGAATTATAGCAGGGATCATAAAATAATTTTTCCTCCAGCATGGAAAGAAAAAAAAACAGTAATACATTTCTTAAGGTTCTCATGCATGATTCAGAGATAATCTCTTCAATGATTAAATATGGAGACAACCCACTTCATACAGAAAAGGGAATAGAAGTGATAAACTTGTGATTGAAACCCACCGAAACTATTCTTCTCTGACTGTTAGGATTGATCACAGATTTAGGTTCCTGACCTTTGACTCTTATGGTAAATAGACGATGTGAGGGCCTTTTTATCAACCCTGATTAACTCAATGGAATGCCCATGAACTGAAGCCCTCTACACACTCACACAATGCTTGGAGATGATCATTGCACATCGAATGCAGAGTGGGTTGTTCCACTTGTGTGTGCAGAGGTCACCCGTTACAACATTTTTCATGTTCAGCCCGTGCTGCTCTCCTGCAATGCCCATATTTTAAGTGTGCTGATTATTTTAACCCAGTAAGCGTTTGACTATCGTTGGGGGGGGGGGGGGGCATAAGAAGTGTGGGGCTGCTAATGAGTCACTCACAGCAAATCTTATCTACCCAGTCATTAAAGATCCCTTATCGCTGCTTCCATCTTAAATATCTGTGAAGTCCTCAAGGGTCAGTCATATACATGACTATAAAGTATAATCTGCATGGTTATAGCTTTCCTAATCACGAACTGACAAACTGTTCTGATGTGTTAGATAGGACTGGTTGGGGTGGGGGGGGTGGGGTCCTGTAAAATACACTACCAATATTCCCATGACACACTGGCTAAATCGACACGTGCAGAAGGCTGTAAAACATGGCACATGTTTGTTTTGGCGACAAATTTGAATGCACCAAACATTTCCATAATAAAAGACTGTAAATTTCTGCTAAAGATGAGAGCTCCTGCTACAGCCAGCAGCTGGTTAGCTTAGCTTAGCTTAGTTTAGCATAAAAATTTCAAACAGGGGGAAACAGCAAGGATAGCCAGATGGTTTAAGTCAGTCCACCTGTTTGTTCGAACCGAAATAACCCAACAGCCGTGCAATGGATTGCCCTACACAGACATTCATGGTCCCCAGAGGTTGAATCCTAATGACTCTGGAGATCCCCTGACTTTTCCTCAACCGATGTCCACCATGAAGTTTGATAGTTATGGTTTGGAGTGGAACATCTTGGCAGCTACTGGATGGATTTCCATAAATTACCACAAATTGTGATAACATTTGTGACCCCTTAGCTTAATGTGTAGCTCCATCATCAGGTTGTCATTTTGATTTTGTCTACCACTTTAGTTCCTAGAGTTGTGTTTGTGGCCTACCGATGAATGTACGTTTAATATTCGATCCGTTTTCTGTTCTCTGTTTTTGGTCACTACCAATTCCTGAGGGGAAATATCTGGATCTTTAGCTGCTAAATGTAGCAAGCAAATCAGGTTTATCAGTGTTTCCCCAAAAACTGTTGCCTGCTGCTGCTGGAAATGTGGTTGATTAAAGCCACTGTTGGATTATAAAACCAACAATTATAAAAATTATACAATACAAGAGCCCTTCAGAATGGGACCCATTACATAATTAAAATGATTAACCATTGCTAATATTGTTTAGTAGGAGCAATACATGTGCAGTGCCATACCAGACATAGTCAAAGTTTTGAACATAGAATTTTGCATTAAAATAAATGGAAAGAGAAGAGATTGGTTAATGTACTTATAATAATTTAGTAGAAACATATAATTTGCATAATGAGTAGCACTTACAATAGATAGATCAACATGTCACAACTTTTACTTCAGTCTGTAATGTAGCAGAGACACAGCAGCCATTGATATCATCAGTCAGTAGGCCATACCCCTATGGCAATAAGATCAATTAAATTAAATTTTCTTGTGCTTTTTGTTTGTTCATTTTGTTTTGTTTTTTGTTACAAGGTCCCAGTGCTAATGATAGTTTGTTTCACTATTTTTAATTTTCTATGTCCAGGTCCCATGATTTTCTGTTTATTTCTTCTTTTATGATTTGGATAATATTTGGCCAAGTGTATCTTGTGAAAGTTGTTTATGACAGATAAAAATAAAATAATATAATAATAAAAAATATGACTGACAAAAATAAAATAAATAAACAAATAAATCTAATCACATTTTAAGTTTTCTTTTCGTAATACTGTTATGTTCGTGAATACAAAAATAAATTGCTGACAACAGCTGCCAGACATGTCACAGTAAAATACATACTAAACAAGCTGGGAAGCTGCCATGCTGAAATACGATGGGCCAGAGAGCACTGTCTTATAATCAGTCACCCAAACTCCTGCCCCGGGGCTAAAAGTCAAAGGATCGCTTAGAACTGATGTAATACTTGTGTGATTCTCCCCTTTGAAACTTCAAACTCCAGTTTGTGAACAAAGTCCTGTCAAAGTCTCCTCTGAATAGGAAATCTCCGACCACTGACCAAACTCCATGTGCAACCACTGCCTATTTGTACCTTCTCCTCAATGACTACATTTCATTTCTCCAAGTCCGATCCTCAAAGGCAAGCGGGCAGGGAGGAAGCATAGTAAAGTCAAAACAGAAGGCGCCAGCAGCTTGGAGGAAAAAAATAACGATCTTGGTTGGCCTGGAGGAGTTAATAAGATGTGGAATATATGCACTGTCTTTGGGGACCTATTTTGTTTCTTTCCCAGAGAGCCACACCACAGAGGGGGAAATGTTTGTGAGGCACATCCAGGAGCGGTGGTGATGTTGATAAGAGTAAAACAGAAGGAGACACAATGTGCTGGCTGCAGCAGATTTGAGGCCAGCAGAAAAAAGTTGCTGCTGCTGCTGCTGCTGTTGCCCCGCTGTTGCCCCGCTCCCTGCTCAGTAGGTGGAGGAGATAGGTGAGTAGTGTGTCATGGCAAAGACCTTGTCAACAGATAACTATCTGCAAATAACATGGCTTATGCAAGCCCCTGTGGCTGAGTGGAGGAATATCATATTATTCTGTGCCACTGGAATAATGTCGCTTATTTTGTCCTTCTTTATTCATCATGACACCGACTGATTCTTTTTTGTGTGAAGATCGAATTACCTTTTTTAGATATAAAGAATTATAACCGAATCATGTTATATTAGCGTGTTTAGTCTAACATAGTGTCCTGAATCACTCCTTTAGAGTGGAAACTGCTCTTACACATAACTTATTTTTACTTTTTCCATAAAATAGTGCCACTCTATACATCTGGAGATGCTAATTTGTCCTGCAAATGCCGTCAACCAGGGGCCAGTTCATTTCATATAGTGAGGATAGGTGCATAGTGTTTGAGGTTTTGTGCCAAACTGACAAATGCAATCACAGAATTTATCACATTGCAAAACAGATCCTTGAAGGAGATGTGCCATGTTAGTTAAAAAGTCCAAAATGTACTGTACAATATTTCCCTTTTGGTCTCTCCTCAGCCATACAACCTCACCTTTAAAGGGACGTTTATAATTTCATATCAGTTAAATGAAAAAAAAATTGCCAAGAGGAAGAGATAGTTGGGGTGAAATCAGATCCTCTCTCTGAAATGACAGACGAGTTGTCACACGATACTCACCCATGATGACTATCTCAGGGTAATGATAAACTACAAGTGTCAATTTAGTGGTAATATCATAGGGCGATAAAATTTAAGTAAATAAATGAGGGTGGTATGCAGATGGAGAAGGATGATATAATACTGTTCTGTTATAGTTTCTCTTCAAAGTACTTTGGAGACTGCTCACACTGCTGTTTAAAATTTTTCACATTACATTGCAAGTCCACAACTTTGCAGTTCTCATGCAAAAACCACTTAACAGGCCACATAGTAATTTTTTAAGGCAAAAAAAAACCCTTCAACAAATCTTTGCAAAAGGCAGCATTCTGGTGCATTTGACAGACAAAAATCTTTAGTCAAAAAAACAAAAAACAAAAAGCAACACATGCTTCATCTTGTTCCACATGCAGCCAGACGGAAAAAGCAGCCTCTGTGCACCAAATAAGTAAACAATTGCATCAATAAACACGGAGACCATTGCGAGACGTAAATCAATCACAGCGTGTGATAAGGGACTGTAATCATTAACCCTGTTTTGCTGAGAATTCAATTCGACTGCCAGCCCAATCACCTCTGTCAGCAGCTCTGCTTCGAGCACTTTTATCTCTCCGATCCTCTATAGGTCCTTCAGCCATCAGCCAGTCGATAGACATTTAACCTCCACTGCTTGAATAACAAGGCCCTAAATATTCACTTATTATATAAGTCAAAGTTATTCACTTTGATCTGAGCAGCTTTTAAAAACTGAAATCTGATCATTACTATAGAAAGAAATTCTAAATATTTGTGATTTTTTTTTTCTTTTCTGCTTGTTCCAATAAGGCAAACATACACGTATCAACTATCTGCTGCGCAGCACGTCAACTGCATCGCACTGCTCCTTAAATTTTTTTGGCTGGACAGTTTCAACACTTTATCAGGTCATTTGTGTCATAGTTCAGTCCCTGCTCTCATTCTACCTGCTGAGGTCACGTGCTGCTCTCTACTGGTCTTGTTCTGTTGGAGCAAAACAACTTTTTAATTCATATATCAAAGGCAAAACTACTTTATATAAAAGCCAGGTTGCTTCTATGATAATACGTAATTATTTACATGTTGGTTATATTTCGTTTTAATAATCTAAATCTGTAAGATTACCTAGTAAATTTAGCTGTGACATTAATGTGGTGGAGTATTAGTATACAGTGGCATAAAACTGAATTACAAGTACTTCATAAAACTGTACTTAAGTGTTGTACTTGAGTACAATTACTTTCCACCACTGAACTTTTCAGTAAACGTACAACATGTCAGCAAAAATGTACCCAAAGTGTTAAAAGTAAAAGTATTCATAATGCATTCTGATGGCTCTTGTCATCATTATAGTGTTATATATTAGATTTGATTGTAGCTTTTCGCGTTATAGCTAATTTTAATAATTCTATGTGCTCTTGAGTGGTTCAATATTACAGTTCATCATACTTAAGAGATCATAACAGGTTTTCAGTGTAAAACTTAATCTGCACAGCAAAATGGGTTACGAATAAAAAGATTTTGAGTAAAAAGTTCAATAGTTCCCTCTGAAAAATGTGAAGTCTAAAGTGAAAAACACAGTTGAGTTCAGTTACGCTTAAGTTGGGTAAATTCTCTTTGTTCGTATCAACCACTAATTCAAGTACAAGTACCTCCAAACTGCACAGGAGTCTGGTAAATGAGTGCTCAGTATGGACTTAGTTACCCTCAGGGGTAAATGAAATCACTGCCTGCTACTGCCATCATGTGGACGTATGGCACAAGTCCATGATCAAGTCACTGTTGAGCTGCCCAGGCTCCAGCCGCAGTATTTGTTTCATCCACAAACTCTTCAATCGCTTAATCATTCTGTGTCCAAAGCGGTCGAGACATCGAAACCAATAATTTGACTTGTCAGGATATTGTGGGATAAGGTGCATGAATCTGTTTTTGATTTGTGTCCCCTGATTTCTTTTTTCCTCTTAGTGAAGCAGCTCTCGCAAAACAGTCAACTTTCGAAGCTTTTCGAACACTTTTCTGTCGAAAGTTTCAAAAAGCATTGAACCAGAATTAACATCTCTGCTGTAATAACTCTCAAATTAGTCCTGTGTTTCGTCGTTGGCATCCAGCAGTCTTACTCTCCACAGGGCCCCGGTTTTAACGCACAAACAGACGCTCATTGTTTCGCCCCTCTACACTGGAATAATCTACACCCTCTGCCTGGTCCCCAGCAAGTCCTCCCCCGTGTCCCTTTACCTGGGTTGGCGAAGTGCAGCGTCCCATCCTGGCCATACATCCCTGTGAAGGCCGAGCCCTGACAGTGAGCCGGCCAGCCGAGCGAAGGCCCATGAGCCTCGGCGGCTCTCCCGGGCCCAGCCAGGCTGAGGCAGGCTGGGAGGAGAAGCGAGGGCCGCTGTTGCCGGACGGCGCTGTTTTTTTCGCCGGGGGCCACCAGGCCGGCTGCAAGGGCCCACATTAACCCAGGGCTAATCTCCTAATGCCTGTCACAATGAGATTTGATTGGAGGCTTGAACAACCGGATTAATAGTGTCAAGTGAGCAGTGTGTAATGCCCGTCGTCCAAACAGGGCAGGCAGGCAGCTCACTGGCCTTTCTGCCTCCGTTAAACACTGAAGAGGCACAGTTAGCTTGGCTGTATGTCATATTTATTTGTGGTACAGATTAAATATGTCCACCTGCACGCAAAGCTGTAATTTTTCTACGACACAAGCTTAAACTTTTTATGCAGCTGTGGTCATCTATATTCTGGATCTTATTTTTAAATCCAAATTCTTCCAGAGATCAAGTTCATGTTATATGAACTGACACAACCCAGGACTTTTCATCTACAATAAGATGAAACAAACAACAGCATCAGTTTCAGAGGTTAAATTAGAAACCAGTCCATCCAGAACTGAAGAAATAAAAACCTCCTTCTGATAAGTTCCCTCTAGTACTGTACTTATGTAAAGATACTTTACTTCTACTCTGCTATTTTTCAGAAGGAAATATTTACCCACATTTATTCAATAGCTTTAGTCATTAGTTACTTAACATTCACTACAAACAAAACACAAGATCAGCTTATAAAACATGACTGGATTCTAGAAGCCCACACAGATGTTTGCAGTTACTGAGAGCTGAGATGTCACAAAGAGAGGTGTTTCTGTTATGTGGTCAAACCTTGTTGATATAAATACTCAGAATTATAGAAACTCATCTCTCCATACAACACAATGCAGTTCAACAACAGCATAACCCGCAGCCTCCAAAACAACCATAGAGTCAAACCAGCAGCTGCCTATTACAGGTTCGGCAAATACTGATCATTATAACCTTCATTAATGGAGGATTTATTGCAGGACTGCAGGGTTAGACTGCATTAGTTTTAGCCAGGTGTATCTGATAAACTGGCACTTGAATGTATATGTGTAAAAATATATGAATATAAAAGGGGGACAGGTGTTGATATATTTTTACTTTTACTTTGGATACTTTAAGTACGTTTTGCTGGTAAAACGTCTGTACTTTAATTTAAGTAACATTTTGAATGCAGGACTTTTACCTGTAAAGTTTTGTGTTTCTACTTTTCAGTATTTAGTTACTCTCTGTAAAGAAAGGGATATTAATACTCCAACGAGTCTTAGCACGGTGTGATCAAAATCACACACTGCTCACTATGATAAAACTGTGTTTATGGAGAGAAGCTGTAAAGCCTTCATAATAGTGCAATGATTTAATCCAACAGTGATTTGATTTTAATCAGATTTTACATTCTGACACTAATATGATTCGATTTGATTTGATTTGATTTAATTCAATTAGATTCCTCAATGAGTTTATTTTGTATTTCGTCTAAATTTAGTCATCGTAGGTTTGTTATTAACACCTTTTCCCAGTGAGGTTTATTTTAGCTCCTTATCTTCTGAATTTGGGGCAGTTTCTCACAAACACTGAACCATTTACCATGTCATATCCCTGCCACAAACATTATTAATCTTATGTGCCTCAAAAATATCGCTGTTGCAGGAGGCCTCGCCAGGATTATGGCCTGTTTGTGAGTCTGGTCGAGCCATTTCAAACTGTTAGCTGTGCCTCTGTAAATATGTATATATATGTATATAGAGGAACCAGGCCCCTCTGCACCCCAATGTCAAGTCATTCAGCTCCGAAGGCAAACAGATATCTGCTGAGCGGCTGTTGTCATGTTTACACTCACCATGAGACTCTGCCAGCAGCAGAGCTCGGCAGTTTATCCAGGCTCTGGCCGTTGAGCAATTAATCTCATGTGTCTGACGTGAAGTTATGTGTATTGTGTGAGCTATAAGTTACTCTGCTGAGAGGAAAGTTTTTTTTAGCTTGTCTCAGTAGTTTTAGGCTACACAGGGGTAAAAAGGATGTAAATATTTTTGATAAATGTTGGCAGACATTGCCAGTTTATTTATAATTTTTATTTTAATGGATGCAGATCTTTTTCATGCTTTGCCTTTATCATCAGGCATAAATTATGTGCTAGGCAGAGATACAGTGGCTGTAATCTCCTCAAGAATACAAAGAATCTTCCTCCTTTCAGTCTGCATAACATAAGAATTCGAGTGTGTTGAAATTGCAATATTTGCTTGAGATATTTTGTCAGAGCAATTCAAAAACAGAAACAACCTCAATTGTGATCTGCAGTTTGTTTGGACAAAGAGCCATAGTACCTCAATCTAGGCCAAAAAGAAGCTTAGGGCAGGCGGCTGCCAAAGAATGCATTTGTAACATAAATGTCCTGATTTTTGGGGGAGACTTGTTCAGTGTATACTGTAAACAAATCCTCTCAGAAAATGTCGCTATTGTACTCAAACCTCATAATCCAGCCAGGGGTAAGACACCTCTACAGATTCATGGATGATTTTCTGATGACTGATCAGCATTTTCAGCATTTGCAACCAGAGCGATTACAGTTGGTTTGAAAGTCACAGTTACATAAAAACCAGGACACCCAACATTTTTCTATTTGGTTACACTGAATATAGTCAAAATAACAAATAGTCTGGGCAATTTAGAGTAGATGTCCTAGGTTACTGTCAACAAATGCCATGAAAATACCAGAACTGACAATATGTTGACCATTTTTAATGAAGATGAAAAAGATTTTTAAAAACTCTCACAAAGCTATACTCTCATATTTGATGAAGGCTCAGAAATGTCATGAACTCCAGGTCAATATAGTTTTTAGCAAATGTTACTCAAACAGGAGGAAATTGTGCATTTGCTGAGGACTATTTTCAGCCATGGATGAATAAACAAATGCTCTTGTGAGCATTTATAGCAGCAGGACAATGTAATTGAGACTGACTTAAAAATAAACTACAATGCCCATTGTCATAATAATAAAACAACACTGCGACGATGTGGCTCATTCATGCGCTTCTTATAGTTTATGGAAGACAATTAAGCTCTGTGGCACAGAGGAATGAGACAGGCTACGAAAACAATACTTGCTTGTCAAATTGTTGGGATTAGTGGACAATAAGAAAATATAATAGAAATTATCACCAGTGTGCTAATCATTACAGATATAATGGTTTCTATTCGTGACATGATTGTTAGTTAAATGACAACTAATGGAATTTGAAAATCCTCAAATAAATTTTCAGCGGCTGTCATTTCAGACAAGTGGCCTGAATTACTGTCATGTCAAAACTTTGTGTTGTGGCTGTTGTCTTATGGATGAAAATATTATCATTTGCTGTTTCCTTCAGTTGAGGATCCCATGCAGTTGATTAAGGTGATCATTATGTTTGATGCATTATTACTAATAGCAGTGGGGGTATTTTTTCGAGGCCTGGTCATACCATTTTTTGGCGCCCGAATTAACGGCAGAATCAATTCGGTCCCATGGAATCACCTCAATTGTTGAATTAATTTCTGAAATTTTTCACATTGAGTTCAGTTCTGGTGAAATTTAATCCACCTAATTTGCACCCTTGGCCGTGCTGACTTCTTACAGAAAGGAGATCCGGACGGTCCAAAATGGAGGAAGCTAACATAGTTTATTAGCTGTGTGCACAGTTAAATAAAACAGAAAACACAGCTAATAAGATACTTTGGCTACAATCATTTACAGTCCATAAATCTCTCCATTTAAGAGAAATTGTTTAGATAGTTCTGAGACAGGAGCCGATGGTAAAGTAACATCTTTTGGATAAACTGTTATTGTCTGAGCTTGAATAAACAGTATAATGGTGTTTCAAAGTGGCTGAAGGGAAAATACCTTCCTATTGACACAGTCAGAGACGTGCAGATGAATTTTGCTGTGCCACTTTCTGGTGGGATGGGTCTTTTGTAGGAGTAGTTATGATTAACTGGTGCAGTAGAGGGAAAAGAAATGGGGGACAGCAGGTGTAGTAAATAATCTGAATGCTAAAATGAATCTAAAACAGTTTAACAGTGCAGTTATTGGAAAGAAGACATAATAGATGTGGTGCCATCACTGGTAGGGCTTCCAGAAAATCTTCAGCTCCACAGGTTAATGTGGATCTTGCATTATCAACTGTTCAGACACATCAGTTCCTTTTTTTTTTAAAATCATTTTTTGTTTTTCATTATTCTTGTTCTAATTTGGCCAGAGTTTTTGCAGAAGTTTGCATTTGCGACCCCACATCCCATTGTGACATGCAAATCATTGGATGAATGACTACGGGAGTAAAAACAAATCCTGTCAACTACTGTAACAGTGTGTGAGGGAGCACAATGAGGCTTTTGCTTTCACTGAGGTTGTTCAGAAGAGACAACACAGCGACTTTAGCCTGTAGCAGTGAGAAGAGATGACTGGAGATTTCTGTGATCTGAAAGAATTCAGACCCTCAACTGTGTTTGTGTTTGTACAGCATCATGGACTCTACCCAAACAAAAATACAAAGCTTCATTAAAGTGTCAACCTAGCTTTGATATATTTCAGGCTTTTTACGTTTACATTGACTCTGCTGAACGAATGTTGTCAGCAGCCTGGGTCCAGAATAAAAATACATTTGAACTCATCCAGTACCACGGCATCTCAAAACTCCAGCTTCTATCAACTGCAGCAGCAACATCATCCTCAAATCGTTTCAAATCAGCCCTTCGAACCCCCTTCCAGACTCAACGCACTCCAACGGTTCCAACATCTCAAAAGCCATCATCAACATCAGGCCCAGCTCCCATGGCCCTTTTTCTTCTCTAACAGCCTCCATATCTCTGACACACCTCCCGGATCACAGCCGTGTGGAAAAAGCCAGACACAAATGGCGACCAGTGGCGATTTCCACTCCGGATCAGATGTTGATCCAGCAGAGCTGTTGCACAAAAACCGCTTGAAATAAAAAAGGGAGAAAAAAAAAAAAAGGCAAGCAGCTGCCCATATCCGACCCTTTTTGTTTTCCGGCTGAAACCACCGAGCCAAGTTGATAAAAACAAAAAAACAAAAAAAAAAACAACAACTGTGTACTCACCAAATGGAAGTTCCATATTTGAAGTGACTTGTGTGTTTACATTGACCATGTCGTCCTCTGCCTCCTCTCAAGCATGTGTGTTTTAAAATCCACCTTTTTTTTTCCCTCTCAGCATAAGGTGCAAAATTTGTGAAAGTTTGGCACAGGATGCCGTAGTGTGAGAAGGGTGTTGTTGGTGCAAGGTAAGGCCAGCGTTGCTGCTGTTATCTTATTGATTTTCCTAATCTGGGCAAATGTGGGTGGGGAGGTTAAACAGTAACTAGGCTCGTATGGACACCAATCTATATAGCAGCTGTAGCCATGGCGACATGATGATAGAAACTCAAATAGACATAAAGTTATTATGTGCTTTCCCCCTCTTTTCTCATCAGCAGTCATTTCTCCAGATACGGCTCAGGGGTGAATAAGACAGAGAGTTTATACAGAAAAGAATGAGAGAGAAAGAAAGAGAAAGAGGCAGAGGGTGGGGAGGAAAATAAAAGACAGAGAGGAGTGGAGAATGTACCGAGGGTGGCAGCTCACAGAGCAGTGTACGACGTAGGGCGTCATCGGTTTGGTTTTGACTCAGGAAGGAAAAGGTCGCTTTACTGCTCGTCCACAAGCAGTTCCTAATTTTTCTCGAAAATAATGATGCCGTTAGGCATTACTCTACTTGCGCAACTCAGTCAATACTAAGAAGCATACTCAGGATTTACTAAAAATGAAGCATCACCAGTGATTATGTGTAATTTGCAGACTATTTAAAGGAATAGTCCAACATTTTGGGAAACATACCTATATGTTTTCTTGCTGTGAGTTAGGTTTGAATATCAGCACCACTCGGTTCTTGACTGTATCACAGGCACACACACACCATTTTCTTGCAGTTGGAGATCTGGGGAAACACTTATTCACCATCTTGCCGAGACTAAGATGAGAAGACTGATACCACTCTCATGGCTGTGCACTAAATATCAAGCTATAGCCAGTGGCCATTTAGCTTAGCTTAGCATAACCACTGGAAACAGGGGCAAACAGCTAGCCTGGCTCTGTCTGGAGGTAACAAAATCCACCTACCAGCACCGCTAAAGCTCACTAATTAACACGTTACAACTTGTATATTTAAAATATGGTATATAAAACCATAGAAAACTAGACAAGTTGTGATTTTTGGGGGTTACATGCTGGACTGTTTCACAGCCTGAAACCTAACATTGAGGAAAAAACTTCAGGAAGAAGCCACAAACTGTGGTTTTAGCAAATCAGTTTTTATACTGACAAAACAACTAAGATATAATGTGTGTTGCTTATTGAGATCCAGAGTCGCTGGTGGAAGGATTTCGTTATGTTCAGACAGAGCAAAGCTTGCTAACTCTGATCGCCTCCCAACTATTTCTCTAGGGCCCACAGAAAGCCCTGACTGATGATGACAACCAGAGGACCGCAAGTCACTTCATACAGTGTTAAAAAAAAAAAAACAACAGTTGTAATTACCTGTATTAACCAGGATTGGTTGAAAAAAAATGAAGAGTGAGCAAAATTTTTCTCTCGCTCAGAGAATAAAGTCCAGTCAATTTCCACAACCAAGTAAAAAGCCGCTAAATAAAAGCCCATAAATATCACCTGAGCACTGAGCTCGGCTGCCCTTCACACTTGTCTGTGAGGAGCTTTGTTTGTTTGCTGGGGCCAAAATGGCTTCTATATCAAATATTTTCCATGTTTACATGTGTGTGGTTGTGTATGTATGTGTGTGTTTGTGTGTATGTGTGTGTGTGCGTGTGTGTGTGTGTGTGTGTGTGTGTGTGTGTGTGTGTGTGTGTGTGTTTTTGTTGGTCCACTAATTGGTCCTGGAGGCGAAGCTGGTTCCCTCATATTTTGGACCATAAAATCTGCATTAGTCTCCTGTTTTATGGCGGAGAAAGTCTCCTTGGAGGTAAATGGAGAGATGTAATGAGGTGAAATGCAGGACAGAAAATTTCCTGCAGGAGCAGAAAATAAACACAAGAAAGTGAAGAGCACAGATTATTTATAGGGATATACAGTGTCATTGTAATTTATAACATAAAGACAACCTGTGAATTCGACACATTATGGTTTACTGCAGGAATCACTCTATAGTTTTTCACATTGAGTAGTGAGAAATACTTTACCGATCAGGTTAATAAACAGAATCATTAACATGTAAGGTTACAATAAATTTTAATCTGTACAACAAAAGTGCTTAATTCTTGGCTGGTGCCTCTCAATAGTCACTCGAACCAACGGATTTATCAAAAACAGTGCAAAACTCTCTGATGTCTATAAAGAAATTGGTGACATTTTCACCCACCAAAAGAAAATCATCTCTCCAGTTTTCAATATTTTTTGGTCAGAGATGTGCATGATCAACATGAACAACATTGGAAATATAAACATTCATTTATACTACACCACTACATCAATGTAACTCTCTGTATGTGTGTGTGTGTGTGTGTGTGTGTGTGTGTGTGTGTGTGTGTGTGTGAGCGCATGTCTGTGAAACATTCATTAATAAAAGATTGACTCTGAAGATAGTGGTGACAGTACAGCTGCGTCGGTTCCTGTTTGCTGAAAATTGTCCCGTTATGCAGCTATTGTGTTACTTAAAGTTGGACTCCACTTTGATTATAACTTTGTTTCCCTTCCTTTCTTTCTTCCTTTAAAACAAATTCAAAACACCACACCATATTAGTAACTGGAGACTCTTCTGGTTTTGGTGTTTGGTGAACACTGATTTCTCCAGCAGGAGCCACCGTAGCTGGAGGGGCAGATGGAGCAAGGCCTCCCGGTCTGGTAGGGGGCTTCTCCCACCCAGTTTCCTCTGAAATACACATAGGAATATAGTGTCACCTGTTTTGCATTTGTTTTTTTTTACATGCTTGGGTCCAATACCTATATTTAAAAATGAAGAATACCTCGTACATTTCCTCATTGTAATGTCTCCGAGGTATGCATGATGTGAAGCCACAATTTTACAGTGATGTTGTCTGTTCAGTGGACGTGTTTTCAGATGTTTTCTCTTATTAAATAGCAGATGATAAATAAAAGATTAAAACGAAAAAAAAACGACCACATTTTTGTGCTAAGTCCTTTCTATCTTGGTAACAAACACCAGGCCTCACAATATGATATTCACAGTATACAGTGATGGAAGAAGTAGTCAGATCCTTTACCAAAGTACAAGTAGCAATACTATGGTATAAAAATACTCTGGCACAACTAAAAGTCCTGAAATCCAAACTATAACAGTGATTAAAAGTAAGTACAGTATCATCAGAATCATACACTTAAATTGTCAAAATAAAATAATTGTTATTTCATATTTGAATATTATTGATGTGTTAACATATAAAAAGCACTTTAATTCAGCAGCTGGTTGAGGTTGCACTTTATATATTTATGCCACGAACAGTTTCATCTTGATCATTGGATCATATTTCATTATTAATGGTAATTTATAAGGTGTTCGTATCTTTTTTAATGTGAAATCTGAATCTGCAAAGTAACTAATAACTATAGCTGTCAGTTAAATGTTGTAGAAACAAAAAAAATTTCTGTGTGAGACAGAGCAGGGAACCCTGGCCCTGCCTGTGCCTCCTGATAGGTTCATCTTACTTGATGGAGTAGTTGCAGACCAGCAGCGTTGCCTCCCTCCAGGTGCTGCCGAACACGTACATGTTGGAGCACTTCCTGATGGCACAGCCCACCCTGTTGGTGCTCGCCCACACCATCTGACGGAAACCGCAAAACAACATGGTGACGCTTTACACCTTCAAACTGAGACTTTTAAAGAGAGGAGACACATTTCAAAACTCGACAGGTGTCACATATGCATGAGATTTGTAAGGGACCATATGAAAATTATTGTACATGCTATGTGCTTTTGTGAGGGAAAGTTTCTGTAGGGTTGTGAAACGTCGCTAAATCTAGCAACAAAGGTGCTAAGTTAGCAACACTGCCTGTGAATGCGCCCCTGATGATCCACTTGAAACTGTTTGCATCACTTCAATTTGAAAGAGTGACAACCTGTAGAGAAACTCCAACACTCACTCACTCACTCACTCACTCACTCACTCACTCACAGACATTTGCTCATTCTTGTTCAGAGGATGTTCCCCATTTATTCAGTCCAGCCAGCTGCTAATAAATACTTTATAACCTGTTATATATCATTTATATACTGCTTATGAATGCTAAATAGGGGAATTAGAATCAAGTATTACCCAGTTTCTTTATTTTACATAAAAATTTGGCCACTGTAATATTTAACTTCTTTATTTGAGAGGTTGAGACTGCCTTACAAGAGTCTGCTACGGTAGTAGTACAGCACATGTTTTCAGCTGTTCCATGACCTCCCCAATGTGTTTCAATAAAACCCAAGAAATGTTTAGATAATCACACCTTGGGGAAGGAATGAGTGATGATGTGTGGGGAGGCAAGCTGAATCTTTTATTTGATCAAAAACACAACTCTCCCCAGTGTTATAAATTTTTTCTTGGGTTCCAAAGAACCAAAAATACTTGGGTTGTCATGTCCCATGGTGTCTCTTAGATGTAACAATTTCATTTACTACGTTTTTTATGAAAATCTTTCCGGGGAAAACAAACACTGATTGTCTTCAGTGTCAAGTTCAGAGCAGAAGTGTCGTTTTAAACGCCTCTGTCCATTCATACAAACATAACCTTTAGGAGAGTAGGTTTATTTAGTCCCCATTATAATTAAACTGCTACAGTATCTTGGAGAGTCCAAAAAGGTTTAACTGGGGTAATGGATTTCTCTCTTTGAATGTTCCCAACCTGCTGACCCTACCTGAGTATAGTGGGAGCACACAGACCCACTGCATCTGTTGGGGTAGGAGAAATGGTGCCTCTCATCATACCAGGACCCGATCAGCTCGATGATGGACTGGTACCTGACACAGCCAACACACACTCAATCATTCATCCACATTAGTGACATACCGTCTCACAATTCAGCCCTGTGTGTTGTGTTTTTTTCTTCTTAAACACACAAGATCCTCAGTCACACGTTGGTGCCCTTACCTTCCTGTGGTGATTGACAGGTTTTGGCCCATATATTTCATGGCCTGTGTTGGACCATGATCCCAAATGCACAGTGAAGCCCAGGAGTCGGCCGTTTTAGCCAGTCCCTCATCCCAGACCTGTAGAGACGGGGGGGGGGGGATTTCATTCAGTAATAAAATGGAAAATAAAAATACCAGATTCAGACTAAAAAATGTTCGTACATCACCTCCTGGCTGACCTTTGAGAGTCCTTTACCAAAGAATAAAGAATATTAAGTTCTTGTAAGAGGTGAGTTCTTTATTCATTTGTTCGGATGCAGAATATATTGTGAGCATTGCTTCAGCTTTGTTCACCTTTTCACTTAAACTGTGTATTTTGCTGAGACTAATTGTATTTCCTCAAGGTTTGGGGTCCAATGTACTGCTGTATGTGTGAAAACAATAATAGCTATTATTAATCCATTTTTTTTTGTTGCATTTTTTTCTTAACTTATTAAAACCCAGTGTTAAAAAAAAAACCCAAACAACTCTTTGCCACAAAATAGGCTTTGACCTTTGATGACCCTGAAAAAATACGGAAATTACCATAAAATATAGTTATTACAACAAAAAAGGGGGGGGTCATGATTTTATTTTATATAAGCTATGCAAGAGCAAATACATTCTCCCTTTTGGAAAAAAATACAGGATCACTTCTGTACAGGCAGAAATGTACATAACTGATCCTACATGCAGACATTATTAAAACCTCACTGATGTCTAACTCAGTGTTTGACCTCGTTTCAAAAAACTAATGTGAAACTGAAGTCCTGTCAACACAAATCACAGATGAAAAGCTTGTGAACATCAATTTGTATTTAACTATGTTTTACAGGTGGAATCTCCAAAACAAAAGTACAGTAACATTTTCAGTAGCAAACTTAGGAGATGTGTCATCAGTTCAAAACCCATTTTATAAGCCTTTCTAATAAAATTAGAAAGGGCCATGAAGTATCGAGTTGTTAACCAGGGTTAAGTATGTTTTTTGAGCTTTTAAATTGGTCTAGGGGGGTTTCCAGGAGTCCAAATAGAACATTAATATGTTAATTCGTGTTTAGTTTTCTTTTCTTGAGATGCCTTTATAAGACATTTTACCTCACCTTCACAATCTCTGAATGTATTCCTCTGTGTTTTCTGGAATTTTTCCTTATTTGTAGGTAATAAATTAAAGAACAAACTTCTTAGTGTCCTTGGTCTGATTCACTGGCCACCGTCTCCTCACCATGTACTCCATATTAGCCGCAGGGGGGGAGACTTGGGAGCGGACTCGGTTGTGGTAGTCCAGCAGGGCATTTATCTCCCCGGATGAAATGGCTCGCCTGGGTCTGCTGCGGGACAAGCTGGCAGCTCCGGCGAGCATCCTGATGTCGGACTGCGTCCCGGCCCCAGCTCTGGTTTGGTTGAGCAGCTCCGCGGAGCTTGACAACAAGGTGGCAGCGGCGGTTGCGGCGGCGGCGGCCCCCATGTGAGGCATCATCCATAGGGTGGCGGCCAGCAGGAGCTGAACACAGGCGGTGTCCATCTGAGCTCTGTGGACGGGGAGGCAGCTGCACCACCTCCCTGCAAAACTCTGAGAGGGACAGAAGTTTGCACCATTGAAAAAGAGTGAAAAAAAATCTTAGAACAGTCTATAAGGCAGAATTCATCACTTTTCCCTTCCTGACGTCACAAGATATCAGTCAATTCACACAGCACCAGATGGGATAACATCATTAAGGTGATTAATTTCACTGATTGGTGAAATTTCCTTTAAAAAAACAAATTAATACTTTGGACTTCACTTCAGTAACTGTCCACAGATTCCATTACAGGTAATTTGCAAAACTCAGCTGCAAGCATAACATTCAGTTAATTGTTGCTGAGAAAGACCTCTACATAAGTAATGAAAAGAAAAACATTATCTAAACATATGTATCACAATGTACCAGAACGCATTCAATCTTCAATAAGTCAATAAATCAGGAATATCTGTTAAATTTCTCATCAAACCAGCCTCACATTTGTACCAAAGGAGAGCTGAGTCTCGTACCTTCATCAGTGGATCCTTTGACGGAGCAGACAGCCTCGACGCGAGCCTCTTCAAACAAGCTGGTCTGTCATGTGTGGCGGGGAGTTTTAAGTCTGGGCCAAGAGGGTTTCTGACGCACAAAAACCCGCCTGTGTGCTCCGTCTTCTCCTTTCCTAAACCTACAGTCTGTCTCCTTCTTTCTCTCTCCTGTAGAGAAAAATCACAAACCCATAACAGACGTCGCTCATCATCAAATATTGAACCGGCCTCTGTCATTGTTTATAGGTTCAGTGTCGCGTGTGATTTGTTTTATGAAAGAAATCAATACAACTTGACTTTATATACATATGTATATATATATATATAAACTGTTATAATGTAGTTGTACACAGATATACATTAACAAGTGTTCTTAAAGTGCAGCATTTTTAATAGTTATTAAGTCTCCTATGAAGACATGTTTTAAATAATAAGTGCGTTATCTTATACTGTCATTCACTGCCTGTTTTTATACCAGAATCCTGTTATTGATGTTTTACAGGCAGAGTCAAAGTTGTTGACAACTACAGCTACAAACAGTAAGCAGGCTAGGTGAAAGAAAAAAACCTACTATGTGGCTGGACCACCCTTCTCTCCTACTCTCTGAGCTCACACTTACAGTACTTTAATTCAGCTGAATTCCCAATTTCTCATTAGAATGTTTTTCTGTTTCTGTTGCCAAACAATGGAACAAGTATGAAATAGAGACTGAAACATGGCCCATTAAGACGACACGTTAACCATCAGTCACTTCCGTTCCCTTTCCAGGATGCTGCTCTGCTGCTAAAAACCTGATTTTATAAATGAGACGAGTGACAAAAGCGTCAGACACATTTAATCGAAGACAATGATTGTGTTGTGATTTCGGCTTTATTTACTTGTAAAATGATCATTCAAAGAGGAAATTAGAGGCTCATTCACGTCTGTGTCAGCTGCCATTTGATGAATGGAATGAAACGCTAAGAGAGGAGTTCCTATGGAAGGAAAGCCAGACATTACACTTATGGGAGACTACTGGCAACTTTCTCTACAGAAAGCAGCCAAAGTTTGTCCAAAAAAATCAGATCAGATTTGTTGCTATGTGCTCTTTTGTGAGGGAAAGTTTCTGAAGGGTTGTGAGAAGTCGCTAAATCTAGCAACAAAGGTGCTAAGTTAGCAACACTGCCTGTGAACGCTGCCCTGATGATCCACTCGAAACTGTTTGCACCACTTCACTTTGAAGAGCGACAGCCTGTAGAGAAACTCCAACACTCACTCACTCACTCACAGACATTCACTCATTCTTGTTCAGAGGGTTTGCCCCACTTATTCAGTCCGGCCAAAGACTTTATAGCTGCTAATAAATACTTTATAACGTGTTATATATAATTTATATACTGGAATCCTAAATAGGGGACTCACAATTATTACCCAGTTTCTTTATTTTACATAAAAATTTGGCCACTCTAATATCTAACTTCTTTATTTGAGAGCTTGAGACTGCCTTACAAGAGTCTGCTACAGTAGTAGTACAGCACATGTTTTCAGCTGCTCCATGACCTCCCCAAGTTGTTTCAATAAAACACAATGAAATGTTTAAATAATCACACCTTGGGGAAGGACTGAGTGATGTGGCGAAGAATGCATATTAAACTAAAAGGGGGAAAAAGTAGCTGCAGCGTCAGCGTTCATTTGCAGCTCTTGTTGGTTTTCAGGAGGGGCCCCGGAGCCTTGTCCATGTGAAATATCCTATAACAAGAGACTGAGGACGCCGCCAAGATACACTGCACCACCTGGCTCAGCAGTTACTGGGGTCAAGGAGATCACAGAGAACAGCATTCAAACACAGGGGAACAGCTTTAACATGAAATTAGGAGACAAGATTAAATGAAATGCGATACCAATAGGAAATTATTTTTAGCATCCAAATTGGGATTGGCACCTTTCTAAAACCCACTGCAATTATTTAGTCATGCCACTGCGCCTAAATTACATGTTCTTACCCAAGAAATGCCCACCCACCCAAACGTCTGCTTTGTGTAAGATCGTTGGAAATGTCTTTGACAGTAAGATATCTCAATTTATGAAAGGCTCTTTGCACAGAGAATGCAGTGATCCCTTTCTAACTTTGACACTCGCAGCAAACCCTGTTTTTGAATGAGGAACTTGGTCCATGTTTAGTCGAACTGAAGTCACATCGATGTCCTCAGTGGTATATAAAATACTTTATCATTTAAACACAGACATGAATGTGTAGGGCAATTATGATAGATTCTCTTCTGCTATCTTGACACATTGCTGTCAGCCAGACCAGATCATAAACACGTTGAATTGTGGCCTTCACAGTTTTCATGTTCGCTAACTTAGTATAACGTGTTAGCATGGTAACATTAACCAGCCAATGTTGATGGAACTGTCCTTACTTTTGCAGATATTTGGGCATAAATCAAAGTTGGTTGAATCAAACCCTTAACCTACAGGCTACACAACATGAAAATTACATAATAACCAAAGTTATTACAGTTTATTCTGAAAGGACTGTGAATGTCTGAACCAAATCTACTGCCAATTCAATAGTTTTCATGGTATTTCACTCAAAAACACATGTCAACCTTCATGGTGGGGCTAAAGGAAAAGACAGGCAATCCCCAAAGTCAGTAGGTATCATCCTCTGGGGACCATGAAAATCTGTACAGTGTTGGACCAACTGGACAATACTGCCATCTCTAGATCCATGTTGCTAGTTTGGTTGAAAAGTCACCACCAGCCACAGTTCCATAACTCTGGATTTTGATTGTTAATTTGTTTTGTTTTTTAAAATAATGACAAAGCATAAGACTGTTTAGTCAGCTACACTCCAAACTAAATAAGTAAGGTAAAAAAATATAGACCATATTATCCAAACAGTTCCTGTTCTTCTTCAACATGGGGAAAAATAGTTGGAATCAGCCTGAAGGATCACAGTGTTTGTGTGTCACCTGGTTGCTCAGGTAGACCCTCTGATGTCAGCCCTTCAAAGGCTTGCAGCATACTTCCACGCAGGCTCAGCAGAGTGCTGCCAGACTTGGTGACTTTGTGTGTAAAATGCCCAGGAGGATCCATCAAAGCGGCCGCCGGGGCCTTTTGGCACACGGAAGGTCAACAACGCTCAGGGTTCAGCGAAAACCCAGGGTCGCATCTTGTTGTTGATCTTTAAGCTTCTCCGGTTTGCTTTTCCGCTCACCCGAAGGAACCGCTCGATGTCTACGGCCGACCACAATCATGAACTACGTTTCTATCTCAAAGTTCACATTTCTTATTTTTGTTTTTTCAACAAGTCTCCCCTGTTTGACATAGTTTAACTGTTTTCTATAGAGCCACAGCCATTGTGCCGACTGGATGACGAGCTGGAGAATCACTCACCGGGCTGAAAGTGAAGCCTTGTATTTGCAGCATCCAGCGTTTATATCTAGCAGTGGCCACGTGCTTGTCAGTTCTGTCACGTAGTTAATATTTCTATCATTGGACATCAAAAAGAAGAGTGATGTTGAGCAGCAATAAAAATGGATCCATCAAACCGGTGACAGGAGGCAGACAGACCGACAGATGACGGAGCGAGTGCAGCGCGTTTGACTACTGATGGCTACAGGTCTTTAAAAGATTGAACGTTTTGGAGAATTCCTGCTGAATGATGTGAAATTTTGAAGAAGAGGAAAAAGGTCAAGCAAGTGCAGCCAGAGAGTAAATTTATTCAGTGATTAAGCAGCTTCCAGTCGACATAGAAAGAGGGTGGAAATGTGGGTGTTGCACACAGAATTTGCTGGTTTAAAAAGACTGAAGATTTCACTCTGGCATAAAGTCTCAACCAAGAGCTTGTCCACTAATAACAGCAGAGTCTGTGTGGTTGGACCATTTAGTTTCATTGCGCTTTTCCACAATTTCCAATTCGGCAGCACTGAAAACACTGAAAAACAGAGCTGTCTCAGGTTGGTACTGGTGGATATGTCCGTGTCCTAAACATCCGGAACCCGAGCAGAGAAACGCTCTGCAGGACAGTCTGAAATGGGTCAGACCGGGAAGAGGTTGATTCTCTGGCCAGACCAGACCAGACCAGACGGTTTTCCCAGAGCCCCCCCACCCTACCCCCACCCCGCCCCCTGCAGTATGACATCATCTGTCTGGTTCGAGGCGCTGCGGGGCGCCTGCACACAAAAAGCTCACTGTGACCTTGTCGTGCCGAGAAAAGGTGAGGAGGAGAACTCAGTGGCTTCCCTGTATTTACCCAAGAGGGAACATAAAACAAACCTTGTATCAACTGTATTTGAGGTCCGTGAGCTTTTCAGGTGTCGGCTGGGTCTTTCAGCCTTGGCTAGGTAACAGCTGGTGCCTCTCACGGGGAAAGATGCTCAAACGTGACCTAAAACTTGAGTAGTTTCACAGCAACACAGCAACGGTTTTGAATAATCTATAAAAAACTATGTCACCTGTGGGGATACTAAACGTGTTCTCAAGAACAACATTAATCCTGGACAAAATGACCCTGGTACATTAAAGTTTTTTTAAGACACAGTTAGGAACTAGCTGGGGAGCACAGTGGACTATTTAGCAGCTAAAAAGCCAGATATTTTCCTCAGGAGCTGGTGGAGACTCAAAATGGAGCTAAAAAGAGAGAGAAAATTGGACTTAGTTCCATCAGGTTGACATAAATGTGAATCCAAATGAATCATAACGCTGCTATATGTGTAAATAGACAAGATCATTATAGCAGCTTTATAAGATGTCAGCGTTGTGTTTAAGCCCCCAAGTGGCAAAATACAAATTATTTAAGCCAATTTTCAACATGGACCGAAATGTGTTTCCATAGAATCTGTTAAAACTAAATCATTTGTGTTTCCTCGTGATTTCCCTGAAATCCCTTTTCAAACAAAATACATAGATTGCACTGAGTCATTGAAGGAAAACTGAAAATATTGCAACAGGCACATTTTCTCTGCCGTGTCAGCACAGAGGCAGACTGTAAAACAGCACAGTCAACGAGCGGCATCTCCTCCCGTTGAGTTGGACTAGTTTTTCAGAGCCGAGCCAGCAGGAATTTTGCTTTAATACATTCACGGTGATGCCACGGCCTTTTGATACACTGGCCAAGATGTCTGCAGGAAAGTGTTTATATGCTTCATCACGTTTCTCATGTCTGCTTGAGATTTTCATACTGGAAGAAGGTTCCGTCGGTGTTTGCCTTTAGCATGTTCACAGGGGGGATATCTGGAGTCTGGGAGCAGTCGAGGGCAAATTGTGAACTGGCTCAGTTTGCATTCAATGTTTTGTCTTTTATAAAGACTTTTTTTTTTTAATATAACCTTGAAAATCTGAAATAGAAATCCCTTTAAATCAACTCTTTTGGCGAGATTTCTCAACCGTAGTATATAACCATTTAATTACAATAGCATTTTCCCTGCTTCCAGAGTTCGTAGTCTGGCACCGGCACTTGAAGAACAATCGGCCAAACACCAGGCATGCCTGGAAAATTGCCTTTTTCCAGGAGAGGTTTGTTTGCCAAGTCCGGGTGCATCAAGGACACAATTTGTCCCGCATTCAGATGCTATAAGAGGAGATTTATAATCCTCTGGTATAATTATAATGACTCAGCAACAGCCAGACTCAACTTTACGCTGACAAATGCTGACAAACGCAAAGTTTTTGTTAGTTTCACATTAAAGAAAACAACCACAATTGGTATTTAATAGCTGGAGTTTAATATTTTAATTTTTTTTTAGCTCATTCTATTTGTAAGGAACATATTTTAAACATTTTTCCAGTCTGCTTTTGAACATGTGGTACAGACAGTGACCTGACATTATAATGACTGTATTTAGATGTTACCAGGCAGCAGAAATAGCCTGGCAGTTGTTGTTTTTTCCAGTGGAGACTCATTAATGTAGATAAATCATGTACAGAGCATCTCACTTCTTCTTTTGGTCCAAAACAAATATACTGTACCTGGGAAATCTGTGCGAAATCAAATTTTTCATATGGGGATTAAGTAGGCTTTAAAGGTGCTATTGTAAGTTTCCTAGTTTCTTGCTGGAAGCGAGTGATGGCGGTGGAACTACTGCTACTGATACTGCTACTACTACAACTACTGATACTACTACTACTGCTACTGCTACTACTACTGCTACTGATACTACTACTACTGCTACTACTACTGCTATTACTAATATTACTACTACTGATATTACTATTACTACTAATATTATTATTACTACTATGACTACTACTACACCTAATGCTATTCTTATCCTTATTCTTATTCTTATTCTTATTGTAATATTGAGTGACACTTGAAGTATTTACAAATGACAAAAATCTAATTTTGACCTTTACTTGCCCATTAAGTTTTTAGCATTGTGCACAAAAGGCCTCCGACAGAGTCGAATGTATCTGACTGTTATTGAGACAGAGGCATTCTGTAATTTCAGTTTTTCAGTTTGTCTGCACTGAGTCTGTGATTGCGGCTTCCCTTGTAGCGAGGTCAGCGTTTGCTATGAAACTTGACACCCTGACCCCCGACTTACATCCACATGCCACACAACACGACTCTGTCTGAGCAAACATGACCCACAGCAAAGAAGGAGTGTGTTTCCGTCTGTGTGGCCGAGTCGCTCCTGCTTTAAAATAATTCAGACGATAATCCCTGAACCACGTCATTTCCAATCATTTCATGCACTGACGGTCATCTCAATGAACACTTTTAAAATTACAACCTTTCCTTGTGAGGCTGAAACTAGTTTATATGTGAATCTCGGTTTGACTCTGTTCTTTTCCATTTCTGTTCGGTGTGTGATTGTGTGATTCTGCACACAAGCATCCTTCCACATCTTACTATGATAAATAACTTTGAAGTTTTTTCTTCTCTTTTTTGTTCCTTTTCATCCTTTTTCATTTTCTATTTTTCCTTTCCTTTTTTCTTTGTTTATTTTTATTTGCTCTTGAAATTTAACTGCATGTTTTTTTTTACACATACTTTTTTCAGGCAAAATCTGGTAAATACAAGGTAAACTGTTTTAAGGAGCAGGACATTTAATCTCAAAAACTATGGACAAACTGAAAATAATGACTACTATACAAATTAATTCAGAACAAGATGTAAATTTAATGTAGGTCAATGGCACCTAACAATAAAGTTCATGATGTATGGAAATCTTTAAATGATTGGCTGAGCTCCAGGTCAATAAGATTTCTCTCTTTCAAAACTACCCAGTCAGCAGTTATCTTGAGCAAGAATAATTCATTTCTATCTAATAATATCACCATCGTAAGAAAAAACTAAACACATAAATGTCATCTTTTACTTTATGTCTTCATCGGTTCGTATTTTACTCGCTTAACTATTCACAGTAACAGAAATTTTGACCAGAGGGTTCAGACTTTTTCAGGCCACTCAGAGGTCTCAGAGGACGAACGTTGCAATGACGCGATTTCGCCAGTGGGAGGCAGCGATTCACTAAAACTGCGCCTCGTTTGCCGGAAACGGAGAGGAAGAAGAACCAGAAGCAAGAAGAAGAAGAAGAAGAAGAAGAAGAAGAAGAACATGGCGGCGCTGGACGTCATTGTGAATAAGTTTGTGTCACTGTGGCGGAAACCGAACGTCCAGCGACACTTCGCCGCCTTATTTTTACTCATTTCACTGTCGGGATCGGCTCTGAAGGAACTGGACCTGGTCCCGGAAACGTATTTCAGCAGCAGCAGAAATGTCCTGAACGTGTAAGTTGCGCCGGTGTGTTGTTCGCTGACAGGTGCTCTCACCTGTCCGGCGTCAGGAGTTTGTTGTGCTGATAAACGTCACTTCGAAACAACGTGGAATGAAAAGGGGAGAAAAAAAATACTCGTCGGTGAAATGGTAAATTAACTAACGGGAAAGGTCCTTATCGATCAACTGGAGCCGGTTAATCGATTCGGCAGCGGTTTTTATAATCACTCATTTGATTTTAATTTTTAAGCAGGCAATGCCCCACAGGATACAAATGCTCGTTCATGAAATTTTGATAAACTAAAGATAAAGGTTCTTTTTTGTGTGATCAAAGTAATACAGATCAAACCCCTCCATAAAGGTCAGAAGATCGATTCGGCGACTGTTTTGATAATCAAACAATTATCTGATTTTTGATTTTAACGCAGAAAATACCCCAGATTTTTCGTATTTCTGGTTCCCGCTCTTTAAATGTGATGGTTTCCTGCGTTTCTTTTTCGTATTATTGTAAACTGAATATCTTTAGGTTTTTGGACTATTGACAATGAATTAAAAAGTTTATCCGAGCAGACCAAATAATTTGCCGTCAAATCCAAAAACGTCTCCTGCATAACTGCTTCAGTTTCAGCAAACACATTCATTGGTTGCAGGGTTGTTCTGCACTCTCCGATATCTTTCTCACAGAAACCACTAGTGTTTTGTTATCCCAATTAAATCTTTAAGTTAAGAATTCAAATGGACAGATATTTAAAAATTCAAAGCTGCTTTGGCTCTAAGTTGAATAATACAATTTTTTAAAATACTCTTACATCTTTGTTTCCTAATAGAAAATATTTCATTTTCATCTGATCTGGATAAAAGTTTTGTAATAAGTTTGTTATTAAACTGTTTGCTACCTTGGGTAATATCTCCAGTACATACAGAATGGGATCTGATGTATAATCTGAGTTAATGCCCTGTGTTTCTTGCAGGTATTTTGTCAAAGTGTCCTGGGGCTGGACGCTGCTGCTGCTGACGCCCTTCCTTCTCCTCTCCAACTCCTCCCTCAAAAGGAATGTGACCTTCCTGGGTCGGCGGCTGCTGTCTCTGGTAGTGGCAACAGTGATCTGGTACGTCACAACGGAGACATTCTTCTACATCGAGGACTTGACCGGCTTCTGCCATGAAACCGGCGCCCCTGAAGTCGGGAAAGAGAACTTCACATCCAAAGCCGACTGCCGACGGGCCGGGTTCCACTGGAATGGCTGGGACATCTCGGGGCACTGCTTCATCCTGACCTACTCTACTCTTTTGATTGTGGAGGAAATGGCCCCTATGGTCTCCCTGAGGACAGCCGGTCTTGAGGGAGGCCATCGCAGGCAGTCTGCCCTGCCCAGGATGGTTCTCAGCCTCTTGTATGTGGCCTTGAATCTGATCGTGATCATATGGGTTTGGATGTTTGCCTGCACCTCTGTTTACTTCCACGACCCGCTTGACAAGTTTCTAGGGACTGTATGTGCCCTGCTGGGGTGGTATCTGACATACGGGGTCTGGTATCAACGGCCTATGTCACCAGGACTCCCCCCTAAGATCGACCCAAGAGAAGACAAACGATATGCCTAAGCCGCAGTGTTACTTTCCTGTATGAGACTGCTACCGATATTGTATTGATTACACTATAACAACAGACCACAGCTGATGTCTTTTCCAGGTCCAAGCTATTTTAAGTTATTCCCTCCTCACAGAAAGGTCATATTGTACAGGAGGACTGGCTTACAGTTCCTCTGCGGTGTTTTGGCAGCTGCTGTTCCCAAAAATGACTCTGGGTAATCTGAGCCAAAAGCATGATACCGCTCTTTGGTCCAGCTTCAGCCTCTGTGGCTCGCATGCTAGACAATAGACTGTCTGCCAGTTTGTTGCCTTAAAACACCCTTTCTCAAGGATAAGTAATCACTGTTTCAGATAAATTTCTAAATGGGAACACTAGAGAATGTTTACAGCTTCAGTTGTGTAGCACGTCCTTATTAGTGATCCAATAAATCTGAAAGCCTTTAAGGTCAGTGAGAGGTGCAACAGACATAGTATTGTATGCTTGATAATACACTTTGCAAGATGTTAAACGATAAATTAAAAAATATTTATTTAAATTGGATGAGTTTAATAATAGATATCAATTGTTCATTAAAAACTATTATAAGGTCACAAGAAATCCAAACAGTATCCAGATAAAACACCACCACCAAAGTTACAAAATATAAGCGTATAATGTGTGGCTTTTTCTTATTACACAAACGGTACAATAACATATTTTTGAGGCATTATCTGGTAAATAGAAGGTACACTGGTTTATGGATGAGGACATTTAATCCCCAAAACATGGAAAAACTTTTTCAAAAATTGGCTATTAGAGCAAATATCCTCGAATTTCCTCCTAAACATGAAAAAATACATTCTAAACAGTAAATGATATTTATTTTCAATGAATTCCTCCCCTTTAATTAGCTGTTGATAATCTGCACCTATGCCACAAAAATGCAGAAAGAAAGTACATGATCCAATGTAGGGCTGAGCTCTAGATAAATAACCATAGAATTATTCTCTTTTTTTTTACACTACCCAGCCAACAGTTATCATGAAGAGCAAGCATAAATTTCCATCTAATAATATCACCATCATAAGAAAACAACTATACACATAAATGTTGCCTTTCCAAATCCTGCCATGTTGGAATGCTCTAAAAATGCATTGAATATTCGGATTCTGTTATTTTGAAACCACAACAGATGGAATTTAAAAAAAAAAAAAAGTATTCTGGCTTAAAATTTCAAAGAAATGTCATCTTTTACTTTATGTCTTCATCGGTTCGTATTTTACTCGCTTAACTATTCACAGTAACAGAAATTTTGACCAGAGGGTTCAGACTTTTTCAGACCACTCAGAGGTCTCAGAGGACGAACGTTGCAATGACGCGATTTCGCCAGTGGGAGGCAGCGATTCACTAAACTTCGCCTCGTTTGCCGGAAAAGAAGAAGAAGAAGACGAGGCGGAAGAGAAAGTGGAAGAGGAACATGGCGTCGGCGGAGATTATAAAGAACAAGTTTGTGTCACTGTGGCTGTTACCGGCCGTCCGGCGATACTTCTAACTATTACAGTGGTGCTGTCGGTTCTGAAGGAACTGGACCTGGTCCACGGAGACGTATTCAGTCATACCCTGCGCGGACTTCATATTCCAGCCATCAAACATCGGACCACAGCTGACGTCCTCTCCAGGTCCGAGCTAGTTTAGGTTTGTCGCTCCTCGCAGAAGGGTCACCTGGTACCGGAGCACCTGGTACCGGAGCACCTGGTACCGGTCCCCTGGTACCGGAGCACCCGGTGCCGGTCACCTGGTACCGGAGCACCCGGTACCGGTCATCTGGTACCGGTCACCTGGTACCGGGTCCCCTGGTACCGGTCCCCTGGTACCGGAGCTTCTGGTACCAGGTCCCCTGGTACCGGTGCCCTGGTACCGGTGCCCTGGTACCGGAGCACCGGCTCGCAGCTGTTGCAGCCCCGTGTTTAGGCAGCTGCCTTTTCCCGAAATGACTCCGAGTAATCTGAGACTAAAGCAAGACGCTGCCCTTCTTACCGACGCGCACTAGATGCGCATGGGTTGTTTTTAATTGGCCTTAGTTAGATCAGACACCGTGGAAGCACATTTCATCCCACATGTAAGGTTTTAATGAGCCGTCTGATTTTATTTATTTTTTTAACACGTCGGTTTTGAATGGCTTCATTTGTGAGATAACGTATTTAAACTTTGCTTTGAGGATGTAGAGTTTAAATAGCAGATATTAAAATATTAATCACTCACCATTCATGTACTTTGGTTGTAGGCCAGCCCCTGCAAGTGAGAATCATTATTAAAATGCTTTAAAGGACAAGGCAGGGATTGTTCAGTATTTTTCTGCGTCTATTATTATCCATAACTCATATTTTTTTTTCTCTTGGATTAATCTCTAGGTCAGAAAATGTCAGACACACTGAAAATTATCCAATTTGATGTCTTATCAGATAAAACATAAAAGCAGGAAATTCTCACAAAAACTTGGAACAAGAAAAAACTTTTTACTTTTGTCCTTGAAGTAAATAACTTGATTAACAAATAACCCATTATTAAAATATTTGCATGTTACTTGTCAAGTAACAAATTTGTTTCAGATCTAATTTTTCTTATTGTCAATAACTCCATGAATATACCAGAGCTGAATTTATCCTGGTGACTGATTGAGTATTGCCACTAAAATTCCTCCATGCCATAGACATCCACTGTTTTTCCAAAATATAATAAAAAAAACAGATAAATTAAGATCATGGTTGCTGTTGTCACTTGCAAACACATCTGTCATTTGACTTCCATTAAAAACTCACTAAAACACCAATCCTTGTCTGTTTGAGTAATGTTTGCTAAAGACTACAGTTTATGGTTATTCTAGGAAAATATTTATGCTTTTTAAAGACTGAAGCCATGCGTTCAACACCTGTCTTCAGTAGGAAGCGATGGGATTGGGTCCGAGAGCTACAGGCGGTGACAGGAAGTTGTCAAGTATTGAGAGACGTACTCCCACATTGTTGGTTTTGGTTTGGTTTTCTTGGGATTTTTTTTTTTGACTGTAACAATCCTGTAGCATAACACCAGCCAATAACATACTCGAAAATTTTGGAAAACTTAGGTACGGTTAAATTAAAGCAGTATTTTTAAAAATATTAATCAAAAATGTCACAAGCGTACCACTGTGTTGTGGCAAAAATAAAAACCAGGATCTGTCATTACCATTTTTCATTATTTATTTTGTCATTGATGGCAACTGAATAAATTAAGGCTTATGAACAAACATCATAAAAAGCACCATAAATAAATGCATATATATATATATATATAAATATAAAAAATAAAAATTAAAACATAAAAAAATACTATAGTGAAATATAATGGCCACAAATTACAACTAAGACTCTCAACTTTGAACTCGCGTGATCCAAGAAGTTCAGATCCAACCCCTCAGGTAGCAAGATTCCAGTTGGAAGAAGCAGTGGAGTCGTAGTGAGCATGCTTGCAGTGATCAAAATGAACCAAGCGCTCACAATTACTGGCTGGTTATGATGCCTCTTGATGCACTTACATCCCAAATGACCTCCCTGGTTTCCTTTTAATAAAGACCCTAAACGCAACGCACAGCTTTTACTTGTCTAGAGGATAAGATTAGATTTTAGTCATCAGATATCACACAGCGCAGCGATTAAAGGAGCATTGATCGTCATCTTTGGTTCAACGTCGTCTTCCACAGATGCATCCTGCCGCTAAACCACCCCTGCCCGCAGCAGACGAGTTTTTGTATCAGGACAGCGTCCTGAAAAAAAAAGAAAACTCACAGCAATCGCTTTCGTTATCGAAAGCTGGAGCTGTGCACGCTGCACTGTGAGTCCTTCCTGCAAGAAATGTCTGCATAACCAGCCATAAAAAAACAAAAGCAGCTAACAACTGCCAGCCAGTGGCTCACTTAATGAGTTAAAGAGGCATGGTTCAGGAGCTGGTTTTAACGTGTTAAAACCCTTGAGGTCTGACTGAGAAAAAGCAGAAAGGCCTCCCACTACGGATGGAGCGGGAAAAAGTACACTGCATCTAAAACAAAGAGACAACTGGCATCGCTATTTTCTTCATCACACTCCTCGAGCTTCCTTCAGATGATTCAGCCATTTCCTCTGCCCCAGTTCCCCTCATTTACCCTTTCAGCTCATCAAAAATTCAGCGTGGTACAAGGTGAAATTAAACAAGACAATGTATAATTAAAAAATATCTATCTGTAAGAACAATCTTGCATCTGTCAGGAGGAGTTGGCGACAAACGAACAGCAGCAAAAAAAAAATTTCAGAGGGACCGTCTCCGGCGCACGGTGCAGCAGCAGGGGTGCTTCAAAGGTCACGGGTGCCAGGTCACGTTCGGGGACGCGACATCTAGAAATCGACCGGTTTTTCAATGTTTGGTAGCGTTCGTAAATTCTGCCTCCGGGCTACACACAAAAAAATGATAAAATAAAAATAATTCCTCCTCCCATCTACCCATCACAACAACACAATAAGAAAGTTAACCATGCAATGAAATATTCATCCTAAAACTAATGCGACACCGGTGGCGCCGTAGACGCAGAATTTACAGTTTTCACCATTGGGTTTTGGCCGAGTGTAACTTTTCAAACACCCGCGATTTCAGAACATCTGAACTCCGGCTCAGCGACAAAGAGAGTGACAGTGGACCACTGTGTGCAGTGTGATCTGTGTGGTGCTCTAAATAAACCGCTTCTGAGCGCACGTGTGCCTATTGAGTGTATTTTTGTGTGTGTGTGTGTGTGTGTTTGTGTGTGTTTTATTGTGTGCAGGGAGTACAGTTATTCAAAGGAGTAGTTTGACATTTGGGGAAACATGCTTTTTGGCTCCACTGCTGAGAGTTGGATGAGAAGGTTGGTGTTGTTCTCATGCCGGTTAAATGTGAAGCCACAGCCAGGAGGCCCCGTTTTGAGCCTCCTATGTAGAGCCAGGATGTTCAAGTCATATGGCTAAACAGCTGATTTTTGTAAACATATGTACCCTGTGATTTCTGTCATATAAAAATACTAAAGCTGCTGGTACACTCTGTCAGAATAAAGTTGGAAAAAAATCCCCTCTTGCACTTTTCAGACATTAGATTAGTGTCCAAAAACTTCAGAAACTGACAGTTAGAAATCCTCATGCACTTCATGTCCTGATTTCTATGATGTCAGAAAGGAGTCAGGGCATAAACTTCTCTTTCCACATCTTTTTTATTCCATCTTTGACTCAACTATTTCTGTCTCTCCTCAGGTGTAAGACCAGGTAACAATACACCCTTTAGTCTTAATTCTGCTCTGAAGGTTTTTCCAGGATCCTAAAAGACTCGTTTTATCATATGGGTGATAAAAAAAATCTTCTGACTATTGTGCAATATTGCAATATTGCACAAAATGTTGCCTTTGTTTCCTTGTCCAAACAAAGACAATAGACAGAAATGAAATATCTCCTCACTCTATTTTGTAGTGTGATTATTGATGTTTTTTTACACAGTTTGTTCATTTTTACAAAAGGGGGAAAGATGTCATTCTGGCAACTAACAAAATGGGTAAAATTTCTTTTTATTTAAAAAATCATGCAATGGATTGAATATTTTCTCAATCAGGATGATCAGAAGAATCTTTGAGCATGATGGAAATACTTCAGGCAAACCAGGGCTACCTGTTGCCCTCTGTTTTAAGTCTTTGTGCTAAGCTAAGCTAAGCTAACCAGCTGCTAGGTCTGACTTCATATTAACGTGACTCCTTCAGAACTGCAGTGAGTGTTGTTTAAAGTCTTCTGGGTAAATATTTATCTGAAAATCAGTCTGCTTTATGCTGTGGCTCAACTGGAAAGTAAATACACAAGAGGCCAGAACAAGGTCTGGGCAAAACCTGGCTGGATCCACAGGTGACAAATTCAGCCTACCGGCACGTAAGAAGCTAGCATCCCCAGTGAAACCACAAACAATATTTACGATTAAATTTTTGTAAAGATTAAACAAACAAGATATCACATTGTTATTTAATTAGCCTTAGAGGTGCTGGTAGGTGGATTTAGTTACCTCCGGACAGACCCAGGCTAGCCGTTTCCCTCCGTTTGCAGTCTTTCTGATAAGCTAAGCTAAGATAAACTAAGGTAAGTTAAAATAAGATAAGATAAACTAAGCTAAGATATACTAAGCTAAATTAAGCTAAACTAAGCTAAGCTAACACAAACTAAACTAAGCTAAGCCTCGCACCTCCCGGCTGTAGTTTCATATTTAGCATATAGATATGAGATCGGTATCAATCTTCTCCTCTAAGTTTCAACCAAAAAACATTTAATAAATAAATAAATAAAGGAAATTGGCAAATTTCTCAAAATGTCAAACTATCCCTTCACAGTTTGCCTCCATCCTTTCATCTAGTCTTCTGGCAGTTTTCTGGCAGCGCAGCACTTAGCAGAAAGTATTCGTCACGTACATTTTCCCTGCGGTTTCACTGTTTTGAAACCTCAGGCAGTTGTGGAGGAGTGAAGAGCAGGTATGAAAGATGACGATAATAGTGGCATGCGAAGGTCAGTTAACCGCTCTTGGTGTTACTGTGTTTAACATTTTTGTCTGGGTTTCTACTTTTAGGTTGATTTTTTTTTTTTTTTTCAGTATAAGAGTGGACCTGCCTCCAACAGAAGTCGAACTAGGAACCCCGACAGGAACTGCGGGTTTCCAGTAATCAAACTCAATGAAGGCCTTGATCGCCAGAAAATGTGCTGTCAAGAATTTCTCGTTATGGAATGTTTTAATATTTCTTTGTTCACCCAGGTAAGTAATAGTGTTCTCTATATAGATTCATTATGTTTTTTCCTGCAGTCATAAAACGTCACAGAAAAAAGTTGGAACATCACACAAATACACGGACATTTAACACAACGTGAGGGGGCATTCACTACATGTATTTCTTTTTTAAATACCAGTAGGCAAAGTAGCCCATCCCTCCCAGAGAGCCCATGAGGAAAGAGGCGCCGAAGAAGGACGGCGGCTTCTTTTTTACCATCCGGAAGGCGTTGGGCAGGACGGCGGACAGGAGGGTCGTGTGGATGTCGCCCAAGACCCGGCGGAAGGCGTAGCGCTTTTGGACGCGCACAAAGAAGGACTGCAGGTTGGGTCGGCTGCCGTCCTCCCAGTATTTCTTAGAAAGTCCCAAGAACTTGAGCCTGTGCAACAAGGCTCCGAGGCAGATATCAGCTAGCGTAAATTCAGGTCCACATAGCCACAACTCACACTTTTGACCTGCGGGGGGGGGGGGGGGGTGTTAATGAGAGCAAAGCTGTAAACACATTTAACACATTATGGCACCATTGTGACAGAAGCTAATAATCATTCGGACGAACCTTGATACTCTATTTTCCTCTTCTCGAGCTCAGCCTCCACCTGATCCAGAACCATGGCCAACTCCCCCAGAATTTTCTTCAGGTAGTTCACGTTGTCGTGGTCCAGGATTTTTGCCTGAGGATCATTAAAAAGAAACAAAAAACCCCCAAAAATGACCCTTTAACCCCAAGAGGCAATGCAGCATGAACAGTTGGAAATTCTTGTCATCATGAAGTGGAATTATGGTTTTAAATGTGGACTACACTTTGCTTTGAGTGCTTTAGAAAGGGGAGAGCTAATGTTTGTCATCCGCCAAAATCACTAGGAATTGTCATCTGGAAACCACAACCATCTGAACATATTTTTATGGGAATCAGTCAAATATTTGTGGAGATTTTTTTATCTAGGACCAAAGACTTGGGATCAGCATGAGATCCACACTTATCCCTGCATCACTGATTCCAAAACTCACAGTTTTCTAACACTGGTGAAACAGATTTCTACAGAGTGTCATCATGTACAAACCTGTTTTTTTTCCTTCCAACCACTTTCCTCAATAAGCAGATTGTGAAACTCAACAGTAGCAGATGCAGACACCAGTTTGACACCTGGGTATTTTCCCTAAGGGAATACGAAATGTACACAGTAGGTCAAACGTCGTGGTGTTACAGGATCTGTTTGCTGCTGAGCATTTATTGTCTTTTTGGGGTTTTTTGTTTTTTTGTTTTTTTTTAATCCCAGCTCTTCAGCAGTGTAATGAAAGGAAACCACTGAAGGCTTTTAATGATTCACATTTCCCTCAGCTAGAGACCTGGAAATTCAATTACCAGAGCAAAATGAGATGATATCTGTCAGAGTGTTAAACCCTGGTGAAGACAATTGTGACTTATTGTGGGTTAGTCTATCCAGTCTATTTTTTTAAATTACCTGCTAATCTAGGGGTTCATCACGAATTTGGGGGCAGTTAATGGATAACTGAATAAAATGTATTAATGAAGGGGGGGGGGGTTGAATGGAGTTTATTGTGTGTATTGAGGGGTTTTTAAGGAGTAGATTCCCTGGATTTTCACCTTGTTATCGAGGAATGTTTTTTGTATTATTTGGAAAATTTTTAAGGTGTTTTTCCCCTTAAAAAAGCACTTTGATGTTAAAAATGTTAGACGTTAAAAAATATAATCCATTAATTTATTCATAATTATATTTCTTATTATTTAAAAAGCTAAAAATCAAGTAAACTCACCATGAGCTTCTTCTGCTTGGACAGGTACGGCTCTGTCAGCTGAGGCTCCTCATGGTCCAACTTCATTAGCTCCGTCGCAGCGTTGGTCAGGTGTCCTGCAGTAGCACACACACACACACACACACACACACAGAAAGCACTCATAAACTGAGTTAAACAAAACCAAAGGGCGTACAAATCTAAATTATGTGGTATTCTAGTCTGCTGCGCTGCCTGGAAATTCTCCAACTGACTCGTTGATTTATGTCTTCAGCGGAAGTGAATGGGCTCAGGAGCAGAGAGCCACAGACGGAGCAGGAAGTTTGAGAGATCCACCACACTCTGCTGCGCTGAGGGTCCTTTGGTTCTGAATAGCGTCCAATTACCCAGCATGCTGATCACGTCGTGCACATAAAGCAGGGATTCGTCTGCTGATGAGGTGAAAAATGCTGCGAGGAGGATGAATAGCTTTGCATTATTTTTTTTGCTTTGGCAGACCGGCCAGTCCCCAACGATGAAGCTCATTCACCTTGAGCGCCTGTAAATGAGTAATGAGTCTCAAGCCCGGAGACCTGTTCGTAGTATAAATTAAAAAAAAACAAAAAAACAAAAAACTACACTCGGAAAAGAGGCAAAAATAAAAATTATAGCCTCTAATTTTTATGTTGTCAGTCAACACACAACACAAAAGTTTGTTTTTTTCCTCCTTTCTTCTCCCATTAATAATCTCATGACTCCTCAGGACCAGCTGCACATTATGCATCAGTATTAGAAATCAAATATTATCTTACGATAATCAGTCATAGGGGCCAATTTTTTCAGGTGTTTTTATTGTTTTGTGAACATCATTTGTATTAATGAGGGCTAGTTGAGTGACAGAAACTGTAGCTCTCTGTATAATGAGACAGACTTTAACTACAACGCCAACTACATCTTCCAAAAAATATAGCAGGACAGCATTAGTTTCAGCCAGTTTCAGCTTCTTAATAAACTGGCACCCGAGCATATGAAACACCTCCTGTGATCAAGCAGAGTCCTAAGCAATGGTGCCTGCGCAGTTTACAGGGAGGTGAGCTGGCGTCACTTACTACGTATTTCTGCGGTGGCATACTTTGGGATCATGGAGTCGATGGTGAGCTCCGGGTGGAGGATGCAGCCGTGCGTGTAGGCGTCCATGGGCAGGCCGTCCAGCAGCTGACGGTATTGCTGCACGCGCTCGTGGAGCGGCGAGTCTGCATCTGGGATCAGCTGAGCCACCGTGTCTGCAGGGCGGGGCAGGGTGGGGAGGCAGAGACGTGGAAACACCAATACAGAAAGAAAGGACAAACACAAGCACATAAAAAACAGTAAGACAACAAAAATGTGTAAACAAAACAGCTTAAAAAAATCTAAAGCACAGATGCACACTGGTATTATTGATGTATTTTCTCAAACTTCATAGAGCACCTGAGGCGTCTAAGCAACACATCATCAATCCTGGTGCTGCACAACCAACAAATAAGACAACTCTCCCTGCTTCAGCCCTCAGATAGAGGTAGCTACGGTAGCTGCTCCTCCATAAAGTTTGGGGAATGGTTTTTAAAGAAAAGGTCAAATTTTGCAGGACGGGCAAAGATATTCCACCTTAGTCTCTATGGTTCGAGCTCTGAAAACACTGGATGCCGCGTTTCCCTTAATCAACTTGATATATTGGTAGACCAGCCAGTAACAGACACACTGTAGAATAAGAACTGTTATACAGTACATTTTAGAGTCTGAGTTGCTCTCATCACCAACAATCGGAATTTCTTGTGTTAAAGTGTGGAGGGTCCATTAAGTTAGTGTAGCCTGGCATAACTTCTGGAGACGGGGGAAGCAGCTCGCCTTTACCTGTCCAGTGACAATGAAATATGGACCCACCAGCAACTCTAAAACTCACTCGTAAACTCTTGTGTAAAAAAAAAAAAAAAAAAAATGAAGGAAATTTGTCATGGGGGGGGTGTTATGTGGCTGAGTATTTCTTGGCAAAGCACAATAACTCCCTGAAGTTTCTGCTGATCGCTGGCAACCACTCGGATCTAATAAACAGTAAAAATAACCCCTGTAAAATGGAGAATTGTCCTTTTTACACTTTGTTTTCAGTACAGATTGAACAAATGAGATATAACGTGTTAGATTAATGAACTTTGGAGGTGCTGTTAAAAGGATTTTGTAACATTTGGACAGAGCCAGGCTGTTTCTATCACTTTCCAGTCTTTATGCTAATGCAAGCTAAGAAAACCATCTCCTGCCACCGGCTACATATTAAACAGACGGATACGAGAATGGAGAGCCACTTTTTACAACTCGTTTTTTTGCTCACATTATTTAAAATGTTGAACTACTGCTTTTAAGAAGTGCCATTGTTGAGTGGACCGGCATTTCCATTTTGCTGCTCTAATTCTTGTGGTTGGCCACATGCTGCATGGCCGGGAGCAACGGTGAGCTACATAATGACCTTCTGCTGAGGTTCACAATTAAGAGCGAGGCGGGTTAGACGAACTGGGTTGGGAGAGTCAGACAAATGCAAGGACGGCACGGCTGATGAAAACAGAGGGAGTCAGGTCGGCCGCTTGAGGATACTCTGGCCGAAAGGAGAAGCTTGCGGAGGGTGGAGCTGCACCTGGCAGAGCTCCAGAGAGCTGAGCAAGCACGGCCCGGGACCGGCAGGCCGACCCATGCCTGCAGCGAAGGCAAGCCAAGTAGCGGCTGCAGGCAGATCCGCTGCACCACGGTGGCAGAAATATTGCATCAGCAAGTGGAGGCCAATCCGAAGAACGACCTTCGACCATCCCGGGGAGACAGTGGTTCTGTTTTAACCTGATGGGATAAAACAAGGAACGGAGTCCCTGCTGCACATCAACAGGACTGTAAAGGAGTCTGAGTCATGCCCAAGGCGGCACTGTGACAGTATAAGAGTCTCTTTTCCTGAGATATCTGTGTCCTCCAGCCCTGCGTTGCCGGTATCCATTAGGGATTTAAACGCAGAGAAAGAGCTCATCTGTCAGGCTGATCCCCCCTGACTGACTTCTGGCTAAAAGCATGTCCAGCTTAGGGTCTGGTTTTTAAAATATGCGGTGTATTAACTTTTAACAGATGAAAAAAAACAAAACTACAGCTTAATTGAACTACGACAGCGCTCTCTGGGAAATAACAAATGTTTTTATAGTTGCAGATTCTGGTACAATTTCAAACCAAAGGCAAACTTATGCTTCTGCATCGAACCTACGGCATGGCCCCTGCAAGTGGCCTTAGTATTTCTACATCAGCATAGGTGTCACTTTGCAATTGCACCGCCGCTAGTTGACAGTGGTGTTGATATTCCACTCTGAGCTCAGTTTCTTCACGAGTTTGTCGGCGTGCGGATCTGGATGGAGTCGGAGCTGATGGATATTGAGGAGGAGTTAGTTTCCCTTAATTTACTGTAACGCCCAAACGAGAAGACGTCGGAGGAGACGGTCTGTATGATGGCAGCAAAGAAGGAGAGGCTGGAAAGGCGATGCTACCAAGCCGACCAAACACAGTTCTCCTGGTCTGCGTCGCATACATCGTCGTTACATTTATGGGGAATTGCAGGTCAGGCTATGGCGTAGGTTTGGCACAGAAGCATAAATGGGCCTTCACTTGTTCCAAAACCACTTCGTGCAACTACCTGCAAACAGCCCAGCATCCATGTGGTATAACGGACTGGTCAGAGATGAGAAATCGGCGTCCGGGATCCGTTGGACGGATTCTGCCTTTGAGCCTTTTTTCATTACTGGACGAGCACTGAACCACATCTTCTATAGAGCTGTCAAGCTTCAGCGGTTTCGAAACGAGGATCACTGACTCTACTCGGATGAGGAAAGCTCTCCAGTTATTGGCCAGCTTCCTCCCGGCCTTCGCTGGATTCAGGCCCCCCAGGATATTACATAACAGTCTAACGTCTCATACTATAGGACACACACCACCCACAGAAACTTGCAGGATTCGGTTCGTGCATCTTAAAGTTTGTTTACTCTTGGAGCTGAAAAGGCTGCAGATGTTAAGTCCGAAATGGCGTCAAGTCGCTGCCTCACAATGATCATTTCACATCTTCCACATGTTCTTCCATCCACGTCACATGTGAATCGCTGCTGCTGTCGTTATTTACTCATGTACCTCGCTGGACTCGCGTTTTAGTGATTATTTACTCCCCCCACCCCAGGATCTTTCCAGTTTCGTCCGATCTAATCTAATCGGTTCGTCTCAGTGACATTGACTTACACGGCTTCACAGCACAGCACACACTAGTGCATGCTGCGCAGGGACAGACAGGTGGCTTCCGACTATCTCCCAGTCGTCTTTGCTGAAATCGCTCTCTAACTTAACAACCAGGCAAAACCAGGCAACTGCTCCAGGGACCCAAATCCCTGAGGGCCCCAAATCCCTGAGGGCCCTAGTCCAGAGAAGCCTTGTGTCACGTGGTTTGTGGCATATTAATTATCTGTATCTTTGTTTTCATATCCACTAAAACACAATACACCAAAAAAGATAAACAAAACCTGCAGTGTTACCACATAGAGGGGCCCTGAATCAAAATCTGGATTGAAGATTTAAATTATTTTTATAGGCATTTGTTCATATGAGTTGAAAAATTTAGTCTCCAGGTGAAAGAGAATCTTGTCTTAAATAAGCTATGATATTGTCTTAAAAGACTGAGTATGTTTCCTTCAGGCAAAAAAAAAGTCACCTCACCAGTTGCTGATCCATTTATAAGATGTAGAAATAAAGAAGATGCTTTTATCTCTCAGTCCAGAGCTGGTTAGTTTGAGTATTGTTTCTACTATTGTTTGTAAGATCAGAATGTTATTTCATTCTAACAGAAGCCTGTTGGTCAGGTTTTCTCACGTATGTCTTCATATTTTGGAACAGAATCTTTGACTTTTCAACGATAAAAGAGAAAAGACTTTTAGAATCAGGACTAACCATGGGTTTTGACGAGCAAAACACTATTTTGGGCGGCATTGCCTGTGGATGCAGCGCTGGCGTTAATTTAAACTCTGACATAGCAGCATCTTGGCTTCTTCTTTTCACTTAACCTGTGACCCAACAAACTATTGTGATACACTCCTCGGCTTCAGAAGTAATGCTCCAGTATAAGTGCCAGCAACTGCGGCAGAAATAAACTTTTCATTTCACCCCGCGGTGTTATAAATCAGAGGCTAAAGTAAATGGAAATAAAGAGCATCGTTAGACGGGCGGCCACGTTGTTCCTGTACCGTACCTCCCACAAAGTTTTTCTCCAGGTAATCTATGATCTGGTTGTAGTCGCTGATGATGGTGTCCCCGTGGAGGAAGACGGGCACCTCCTCGCCCAGGTTCAGCCTCATGAACCAGGGTTCCTTGTGCTCCTGCAGCGGCAAGCTCACGTCCCTCTCCTCGCAGACCAGGCCCTTCTCGTTGATGACCAGACGTACCTGCAATCACGGACGTATGGTTAGATTTATTTTATGGAGGAGGTGGGGCCCTCGGCCAGTGTTGTCTTAGCTGCAGACTGCTTTAGTAGCACTGGACAAGTTCTTTTGGTTTATGGATAAGAAAGAGGAGACGTTTAAAAGCAATAACCTGATGCAGGTTCACTCCTGGATGTCACTCAAAAAACAAAAAAACAAATAAACCCCCAAAAAAGTAAGAAAGAAAGGTTTGTGTACACTCTAAACACACCACACCCTTTTGAAATAGAAAAAAGTCACCAAATAGGTGAATGTATGTTTTGAATAATGTGCACAGGTTGAGCTGGGAGACATTTTGTTGTCGTAAATAACATTAGCCATAAATAAATACAGAAAAACAGGGGAAAGACTGATGATCCTTCTTGTTTGAACAAATTTCACAGGTATCATCTGTTTTTGAAAAGAGTCATTTCGGTACATATGCTTGTGTTGTATAGAAGCTAATGAGACATTTTACGGGGTGTTAGAGTTTGAGCAAAAAAAAACAAAAAACATCCAAGACAGTTGGTTTCCTTTGCTCCCTTGATAAAGGATGAGCCGAAAGTCCACAGAGAGCTGTTAGAGGGAGAGAGATTAATGAGAGGAGATGACGCTCAGGGCATTGAAGAAGCCAGATCTGGCTGCTCGGGAGGAAAAACGGCATAAATGTGGGTTTGGCCGAACAACAGCCAGACACAGTGTAATAAAATAAAAAAATGGATGATTTAGCAGCATGAGCACAGGAATTACGGCAGGACAATGGGAGCAAATCTACGGACACGGCTGCAATGTCAAAGGAATAAAAGTTTATTTTATTGTTTTTTTTATCTTTTTTATGTCACCAGCAGTGCGACACACTAAATCGAGGTTGCTTTTTCCTATACGGAACCGTGGGATATTTCAGGGGCCCCCGGTGCCACGGCGCTAGGGTGTCCCACAGTGGTGTCCGCAACACCGCAGTCACCGGTGCATCCAGAGTTTGTTATATAATGGCATTAGTCACTTCTTAGTAATAAAAGCCAAGTAGTTCAGCTGCCTGGGAGGCACAGAAACACTTTAACTTAACAATATACACTAACTTCAGCTACATCTGAACTTCACTAGTATGTTTGTGTTAACAGTGGTGGAGATGCGTTAGAGTAATTTACTCAAATACTATAATTACTTAAATTTTGAGGGTTTTGTACCTTACTTGAATATGATCCATTTTATGCTACTTTAAACTTCTACTTCACAACATTTCAGAGGGAAATATTCTACAAATCCGCTACATTTATTTGAAACCTGTTCTGATTTTATTTGCAAAACTTATGATGAATAAATAAAATATCAGGCATTTTAAAGACTAAACTTGAAAACAAACATATCAAGAGGTTAAGTTTGCTACATCTTGACCAGCTAAGACATTAAAGCCTGCTTCTTAAAGGCCCTGCAATTATAGGGAAACTAATAGGGCATTTATTACTCAAAAATCAATGGTTCAGCTTATGCACTGATGCTTTAGGACTAATAATAAAGTAATAACTGATTATATATCCCCAGTTTTTCTGCAGAATGAGTACTTTTACTTTGAATACTTTAAGTACAGTTATTGCTAATATTAAATCACTTTTGCTTAATTAGGATTTTAGAAGCAGGCCTTTAACTTGTAAAAGAGTATATTTCATCATTGTATTAGTACTTTTACTTTAGTAAAATATCTAAATACTTCTTGCACCACAGGCTGTTACTTGAGAATTCATTGAAAACAACATATAATCATTGACATACTGACTTCATACCTACTGACATTCAACCACCTGCCTCCTGTCTGGTGCGCGGCCTGCTTCAGGCTGGGGGGGGGGGGGCACAGTTACACTGGCAGTTTGTCACGAAGCAAAGTAAAAACAGAGGATGGGGGGGGGGGGTTGAGTGAGAAGCCCCCCTCTTTCCTCGGGAACTCACCGAGGCATTCAAAGACCTGTAAATAATCCTCCTGAGTGGCCGACAGTGTCCTCACGGAGATTACGGTTGTTGATCTGCTGGAGAGGAAACTCCTTTGTCATTCTCACCCGCTGTGCTCCTCATTCCCAAAGTACTTCAATACTTTCTTTCTTTCTTTTTTTTAGAGAATGAAAAAGTGTTTTTGTCAGTCACCAAAGGACTGACTAAATATGACACACACCTTTTCGTGGTGCTGCAGAGAGATTTTCCCCAATCACACTGCGAGCCAGACAATTTTGTGTTTTATTAAAAGTCACAAAAATATGCAGCAGAGTTCTGGCGCAGTGGACAAAACTAGTGCTCGGCCTCTTAATCTCATAAAAGCCGCCCTGAAAAATGCCATTTGAAGCATCTTTGCACCGGCTTGCATAAGAACAAATGTCACGCACCATTGTCGTAATAGACATAACCAGGACTCCAATGCAAAATTTAGAGCAGCAATCTTTCGCTGTAATCCACGTGTGTTGTGTTGTGTGTCCAATGGTCTATTTGTTGACAGGAGTTGGACGTGATCGTGGAATCGCTTCGGCTTATCAAGATCCAAGACTGAAGTGGCGATCGTGACTCTGAGTCTGTCAGTGAGTCTGAGACCAAGCATCCACTCAAGGTTGGTGTCCCACGGTGGGATGGGGTGACTCCAATCACTAACCTTCAGTTCACAGACACAGCGCTGCAGCTGTTTACACACTGGGCACATGATTCAATTCGCCAAGCCGCCTCTCAGGACAAGGAAATGCGCCTCGGTCATTTAGTCTGAGGTTCGAGCAGAGTTGAACTCACCGGGGCTTCAATCAAAGTTGAATTTGATCATCGATTTATCTGCGATTTATTTGCCTGGTTGACTGGTCAGAAGAATTGAAAAATGCTCCTCATGCTTTTCACTGTGCGTGTCTAGTCTGATTAACAAATCAACAAATTGATTCTCTGGTACAAAACCAGAGTTTGTCATCACATAAACAAAAAATCAAACTTGCTGAATATTTATGTCTGGATCAGTTTATCAATTTGTCAACTAATTGTTTTTGGCTCTAAATCTCACATAAGTGGAAAATTATAAATCATAACAGTATAACCAGTGTTCACACAGGGGGCACACGGCAGTCAATGAATAAAACATTGACGGCCAGTTGTCATTTCATACAGTGAATGGGCTTTTTTTGTTTGTTTGTTTAAAGGGGCATTTTGACATTGAACTTTCATAAATTTGGAAAACCTAGAAGAGACAGATTTTTTTTTTTTTAGTAAAGAATTGGCTCAAGTCAATGTAACAAAAACAGAGATATCCTGACTTTTAATACCTGTGGGTCCAGTTTAGTTTTACATCTGTCAGCCGTACAAGTGTTCACATCAACGGGAAAAATTAATGAGACTTTTTACTTCTGAAACCAGGGGAACCAATAAATACCCAACGTCAGACATGGGGATTGTGGCTTTGTGAGCCAATGGGAAGAGAGTAGGATCAATGTCAGCCGTACAAAGCCAGGTGTAATGGTAATATAACAAACCATCTTGAATAAAAACGAAAACGCGAACCTCTCATGCGTTGTTAGTGACAGTGTTTGATTTTAACAGCTTGCTAATGTTAGTCAAACATCTTTACAAAAGACTGAAGATGAAGTTATGAAGTCACTGTTCTCTTATTTCACTTCTACGCAGAAGAAAAAAAATTTAAATTAACTGTAAAAGTAGAAGCCTATTTACTTTTATACTTCCATGGAGGAAAAGGACCTCGTGCCCAGGGACTCTACTCTCTTTTTATTGGCTCAAAGACTTGAGGTCCCCTGATGTAATGTCCACAGTTGGACCCGTCTCAAAATACCTCCTCCCCACTAATAACTGTCCTTTAACTGGACGTTCCCTTCCTGCTTAGTGCCTTTGAAATGTCTTTGAAGCCCCAGTATGTAAAGGCCACTTCCTGTGAGACATTCTAAGGCTATGTTCACATTGGGTGTTAAAATGATCCAATTAGATTTTTTTTTTCACAGAAGTGAGAACAAACCAAATTTGATTTTTTTCACATCAGATCGGGAACACTTGCTTATATGTTAAGATCGGATTCATTTCCGTTCTCTGGCTATGAGACCAGCGTCAAAACCATCTGTTCCGAATTCATGTAGATTTTTGAAAGTCCCATGTACAGTTCAGAACCTCAGCTTTGTTCACACCAGAGCCGGATACATGTTAAACATGAACATGACCCATTGAAACAAAAAGATTGACTTTAAAAATAACTTTAAAATTTTTTATATTTTTTTTTAATAATTTATATATATATATATATATATATATATATATATATAAATATTAATATATGGGAACTGAGCGTTAAGGTCTTCAGTGCGAACATCGCCCAAGTCTCCGAGTACCAGTTGCTATGACCCCGATGACACCACAGGGGTCATTCCCTCAGACCCAACAAAGCCCCCTGAAACATTATCCAGCTGTTTTCAGCTGTTTTCACAGTCTGGGTGATGTTCCCACTGACTAGTACACAGATAAGAAGTGCACCTTCATGCATTGCACATGCTGCATGTTGGCGAGGTGAAGCCCTGTTGATCATACGTGAGCCCATAGGAGCCCTTTTGATGTGGCTTTGCACAGATTATTAATATGAATTCTAATGTTGTGTATTTTCAGACTTGTGAAAGACAACATTTTTATCATCTTCCTCCCATGTTAATGTAACAGGAGCAGCACAGGTTGCAGCCTGCAAAGGTAACTGAAGGTAGACATGAAGAAATGAATAAAAATTATAGCATATGGTCTGATTCTGCTGCAGAGGAAGGGGAGGGGGGTAAAAAGACCTGCCTTTGGTTTGTTTTGCACATCAGAGTCAATCAATTATTCAGGGTGTCATGTGTCAGACAAAGCACACAGGTCCTGACCACATCGAATGAAAGCGGGTCAGTAAAAAATGGGGGGGGGGGCTTTGATGAGATGCGAGGTTGCTGATGTATGGAACCGACCGACCACGATCCAACAAGCTTTATGTCGAGGAATAGACCCCCCCCCCGCCCACCCACTCCGGTGCTGCAGCGCGTCCCTGAACGTCTCAGCCGGGGGGGGGGGATCTGCCCAGCTGCAGGACCCGGATTCGTGGCCGTGGACGCTACGCGCAGGAATAAAACGTGCACAACAGGGAAAAAAACACGCTTCCATCATAATAAAGAAACAAACGCACCGAGCCTCCACGCGCAGGAACGTCACGTCCTGCACAGATCCAGACGTGGAGCCATTTTCAGGCTCCGTGCGTGTGTGTGTGTGTGTGTGTGTGTGTGTGTGTGTTTTCCCTCTTCATCTTCTTACCTTTTGGGAGGTGAACGACTGCGTCCAGTGGTACAGAACCAGCCTGTCTTTGCTGAAGGGTTTGGGCTCCGCCGCCGGCTCCTCGCACTCCTCCCCCGCGTCCGCGACCCTGCCGTCCCCGTCCACGGCCGAGATGGGCCACCAGCTACAGTTGGTGGGGGTAACATGGTTGGAGGACGCCATGACAGAGCGTTTTGTGCGTGTGGAGGAGAGGAGCGAGGAGAGGAGGGAGAGAAGAGGAGGGAGAGAGAGAGAGAGAGAGAGAGAGAGTGAGGAGGGGTGTGTGTGTGTGTGTGTGCGTGTGTGTTGGGGGGGGGGGGGTTCAGGAGCTCGGGCTCAGCATCACCGCTTCACGCGCGCCAGCAGCATCCATCAGCTTCGGACAGCTCCGGTGCTGAAACTGGCTCCAGCTCGGAAAGAAAACTGAGATTCAAATAAAAAATAAAAAATAGAAAAAAATAGAAAACGCGCGCAGCTTAATCCATAAGCAAACGGCTTCTAGCTCCACCACGTCGCCGCACAATTAATTCATCGGTGTCCAGCCGCACCACATCACATGACGGTCCACGCACAAACATGCGCGGTGGAGACCCCGGGACGCAAGGAGCGTTTCCGCGGAAGGTCAACGGCTCCGATAAGGACACAGAGGCCGGGGACCCCGGCGGGGATCCCGGGGTCAGAGCTGCGGCTTCTAACGAACCTTTAACCGCACCTGACCCAAATAAACTAAATTTTTTCTGGTCGCTCTTTATAGTAGGCTTCTATATTGAAAAATAACATGTAATGAGCTTTTAAAATGTAAGACATTATCATTATTATTATTATTATTATTATTATTATTATTATTATTATTATTATTATTATACTGTATATTGACCTTTGATTTCCAGTTTTCATGGCTTATGATCCTCACAAAAAAAGTTTGTCTAATATCTAGTTGTGTTCACTTGTCACTTTCCATCCGTGTGAGTTGTTCGCAGTTCGAACACTAGACTTTTTAGATGGTTTCATTTCAGTAATTGAGGCTAAAAGGGGTCAAATATCCACAAAGGAAGTAAAGATTAAAGAGAAGACTAAAAACAAATGAATCTGAATGTGTTTTTGTTTCTTCTTCTTTAAGCATCTCACAACCCATCAGATTTAGTCTCGTGACCCTGTGGAGGACCCTGACCCCTAGGTTGGGAAACACTGCACTAAACTACCAAACTGTATATAATGTAGTTGAAATATTTCCTGCTTTCCTGTGCTTTTAAACAAATGAAGCTTTGTTGTAAAATAGCTCTTTAATGTAAAAACCCGGGGCTGGTTTACCATCCGTGTGAAATGAGGAACTGTCCCAGGGCCCGAGATCCTGAGAGTCCCTGCAGTTCAGTTGATTAAATATTTATAGTATCAACTTTAAGGCAGATCAGCATTATCAGCTTTTTAGTGGCATCATGTAGAGGGATGCATTATCAAAACCTACTTTATGAGCTTTATCATTTTAGTTCACGTTGTCATTGAATGGTGTTTATTCGTAATAAAGTTGTGGTCAATCAAATAACCAAAACAAATGAAGTATGATTTGAGAACTGCTTGTACTGGAAGTAAAGGAACGATATGATAGATACACATTACACAGGGGGGTAGACTGGGGGACAGTAGGGGCCTGACTGCAGATCCCCTCACCCCATCCCAGCATCAATCACATTAAATCAGCCATTAGGCTACCATTAAACGATTCATTAAAGATGACAAAGGGAGATAGATATATTTATATTTTGCTGTGGTAGCTATTAAGGTAAGTCTCATTAGCAGTGGTACAAAATAAGTACATTTACTAAATTACTACAGTATTTCAGTGCAGTTTTTAGGTACTTATACATTGTTTCATTTTAAAAAATTATTCGCTTAAATAAATCATTCCAAAAGTTAAAAAAAAGTAGCAGAGCCAGAGATGCCATCTTTTTATTTCATACATTTGTTTCTTTTTGAAAACCTTTTGCCTATATTTCCCACAATGCAACTCGAATGCCAATAGTTCATCAGATTTTCAGTTGTGTCCTGAACTGTCTCAGAATGTCCCAGAGAAAAGGACAGTAAGTTCTCATCTCAGAAATCAATTGTTTTCTAATTTTTCATCTATTTTTTTTTTTTTTCAAACTTCATCTCCAAGCGATGCTGACTCAGGTGATGTCACTCGAGCCCATTTATCAGATCACACAGTTCCCTCAAGAGACACAACTTTTTATTTCACAAAAATTTCTAGTCCCCCTCGCACAACACCTGTACACCGACATAAAATCTGTGGAGTAATTATCTCGTGACCCCTCACATTCATGGAGGAGCCTGACCCCTAAGTTGGGAACCACCAGACTTAAAAAACAAAAAAAAAAAAAGTGGCTAAAAATAGCTCAAGGAGTAGCAGCAGTTAAATGCTAGAAATACATCAGTATCAGTTAATTAAGAATATATATAATAACATATGTGTCCCTTTTAATACTTTTTGAATAATTTTAGTACATTTTGCTCAAATGACTTGAATCACTTTAGCAGGATTTCAGTTTTAATGGGTAATAGTTAAGTTTTAAAAATGTTTTTTTTTTTTGGGGGGGGGGGGCTTTATGTCCCTAAATGTTTATCACAAGGGAAAATTGAAACGTCTATGATGCAGTTACCGACGTTCTCCAGCAGAGGGAGCGAAGAGAGTGGACTATAGTCTCTACCACAAGGAGTAACATTCATCTCCACATTGTTTGCACGTTAAAATAAGTTTCAATGTAAAATTTAAAAATTTAAATATAAAAAGTGATTATGAGTGGACATATAAGTCATCCAGGTGTAATTCTAACTGCCATGTCTTTAAGTACCTGGAGATGATTAATTCCATTAATAGAGCAAAAAATAGGTATATAATACATAATACTACCATTTACCATATGCAACATGTGTATACTCTTAAATAAAGTGATTAAAAGCCCAACTAAGGACGCACATGCCACAATTTTCTTGAGGAATATTGAAGGAACATTATCATGATCCCATTCGACATTAAGCCATAAGATCTATGAGAACCACAGAGGCCAATTACAAAGATTTATCTACTCTCTGGTTTCTCTTTCATCAAGCTTAACAGCCTGTTAGAGAGTAAGTGCGTTCAAACTGGATTAAGTGTGTGTGTGTGTGTGTCCGTGTGTGCGTGTGCGTGTGCGTGTGTGTGTGTGTGTGTGTGTGTGTGTGTGCAGGGTGAAACCTATAGAGAGGGAGCAGATTCCTGAATGGCATTTACTTCGGTCCCGAAGTGGAAGGACCCTGGCATTGGTCCCCACAGGCAGCAGAGTGAGGATTGGGTTGTATTTTTGGAAGAGTTCGTGTGCGTGTATGTGTGTGTGTGTGTGTGTGTGTGTGTGTGTGTGTGTGTGTGTGTGTGTGTGTCGATTGGTCGCCTTGTTAGGTCTGCTAAAGTATTTCCAACAGCAGCGACTGTCGGGAGATAGCTGGGTGGCAGGGACAGGGGGAGAGGGGCTTTTCTCTGTTGCCACCTGGAAAAAGCCATGAAAGACCCCCTGGCTCATTAAGACCTAAACGCAGAGATAATTAGATTTTATTAATTGTTTTTGGGTAATTGGCTCCAAATTTGTAACAAAGCTTAATTTAATCCGGGAAGGAAGGAAACTTGCGTGGAAACAGTTCATGAGGGGAATCGACGAATCCAAGGAGAAGACATTGGAAAATAATCTGGAAAACTAATCAAAAGCTTCTGAAAAGTTTGACGTGCGCCCGGAACCTTCATGGACACGCTGAGAAACCGCCCCAGAGACCAGCTCCAAGAGAAGAAACCAGCACCAGTCCAGCACTGAGGACCTCTCCAGTCCGGTTTGATGTCAGGTGAAGGTGAGGTCGGACCGACGGAGCTCGAATCTTCAGCCTGGCAACAGACTCTCAGAACCGGCTTCAGCTCTCTCCGATCCGTGCGTAAATCCCTGGCACCGCGGTGAGGCATGAGTGGGGGTCGCTTCGAGTTCGACGACGGCGGAGCCTACTGCGGGGGCTGGGAGGGGGGCAAGGCTCACGGCCACGGCATCTGCACGGGACCCAAGGGCCAGGGCGAGTTCTCCGGCTCCTGGAACTATGGCTTCGAGGTGGTCGGAGTCTACACCTGGCCCAGCGGGAACACCTTCGAGGGTTACTGGTCGCAGGGGAAGCGCCACGGCCTCGGGGTAGAGACCAAGGGTCACTGGATTTACAGAGGGGAGTGGACTCACGGCTTCAAGGGGAGATACGGGATCCGGATCAGCGTCGGCAGCGGAGCCAAGTACGAGGGGACATGGAATAACGGGCTCCAGGATGGATACGGAACAGAGACATACGCCGATGGAGGTGAGATCCACACGATGAGGAAGTACTCAGAACTTTTACTGGAGTAGAAGTAATGGCACTACTGTGTGGAAATACGGTGAAAGAGTAAAGAGTAAAAGAGTAAAAGTACAAAAGTGGCATCGGCAGATATTTAAAGTACCCAAAGTAAAAGTACCCTTCGTGCAGAATCACCCATTTCAGGATAATGATTGCATTATATTATGTCCATTATATCTTCTGTTAATAATCCGAATCTATAAAGTAACTAGTAACTAAAGCTGTCACATAAATCTAGTACAAAAACTATATTTCCCTCTGTAATTTGGCGGAGCAGGAGTATAAAGTAAATTGAAAAACTGAAGTAAAGTGAAAGTACCGGAACTTGAGTCGATATAATCAGTTACATTCCACCAGTGAGAAAAGTATAAAAGTATTTGCATTGAAATATGTTTAAAGTACCAGAGGGAAAAGAACTCATTATGTAGAACAGCCAATTTCACATTATATAATATTATTGGATTATAATTATTGAAAAGGAAAAGTAAATTTACTTAGTTACTCTCCATCACCGCGGGGGAAAAAAAATAAATGTGGATGTGCATTAAAATAGCAGCTACAGCAGTGGAGGAAGTATTTCGATCCTCTACTCAAATAAAACTGGAAGCACTGCAGGATAATAGTAATCGATTACAAGTAAAACTCCTGCAGAGAAAAGGCTTTCTTTGGGAAAGAATTAATAGCAAAAATGATAATGATATAGAAGTGTTATACTTTATACTCTAAATATTGTTGGTTAGTTTAATCTATAAAATGCATTATATTCGATTTATTGATCATATATTTTGATTATATGTTTTGTATCTACAGTAAAACCCTAATCTGAAATGAAAATGAAAGCTGTCCAATAAAGGTAGTGGATGAAAAGTGCAGCATTTTCCTCTGAAATGTAATGAATTTAAAGGACAAGGCAGCATAAAATGGAAATACTCAAGAAAAGAGTTCCCTCGAAATTGTACTTAAGTACAATACTTGAGTAAAAAGTTTCTTTCCAACAGTGAGTTACATGTAGTGTGGCTGTTTTATGAGAAGATGAATTCTAAATCATGCCAAATTACCACCAATTGCCCCGATCCCAGTGTGGCCATATGGTCCATTTGTACCAAGTCCATTGTGGGTGACATGAAGACAGATCGCTGCGGTAAAAAAAAAAAAACAGAGCGGCCTGATGGCCTTTATGGTTGTTTATGATGCCGAGGGTAACGAGAAGAAAGTATCATTCTGCTGCTGTCAGTCAAAGTTCGTCAGAAATAAAACCCCACAGGAATGTTTCCGTTTTGTTAATCTACAACATCATCTGTGGCCGTGGGAGGAGTTATCATAACTTCTGATTATGTTAATGGAGCATAACTAGCATGTAAAAATACTCTTACTTAAGGAAGATTTTGAATGCTGGATTTTTTTGTAGTAAAAGTACTGTACATGGGAAAAATATCTTGAAGAATCAAAAGGGGCAAATGTATTCATTATGCAGCTGATTGTCCCTTCTTGGTTTTATATTATTGTACATTATTGGACTAATGTGTTACTGCATAAACAGCTCGATCACATTGTTGTTGGTGAAGGTGATCCTACTGTTAATTACTTTATATACTGCTGCATAGTTTCATATGTAAAAATATCATATTTCATAATCTGATCGCATTTTATATGTAAAACCTGAATCTGCAAATTTACTACGGCTTTAAAATAAATGTAGTGCAGTAAAAATTTGAATATTTTCCTTGGACAGTGAAGTAGAATTATGAAGTAGTATAAAACTGAAATACTCAAGTACTTTATTTGAGTACTTGAGTACTTGAGTACTTTAAAGTACCTTAAATTGTACTTGAGTGAATGTACTAAGTTACTTTCCACTGCTTACCATCAAGAATTTGTTGTTATAAGGCCAGATTCCTGCAAACCAACTGGGTCATTACCTCTGATGAATGAATGAATTTAAATATAACTTTTTCATCCCTAAATACTCTCTGGAAGCTTCTGCTTGTACCTATGAATCGTCAAAGTTCCTCCATTTTATCGCGTAGAGGAAACGAAAAAAATTGGAAAAATCTAAATTGATTGGGTTTGTACCATAGCAGTGCCCCCCATAAGAGCTGACTCATCATGTTGGAGCCCAGTCTGTTGGAAGTTGAATGGGGGGGTGATAGCACCAGATGACTGGATATAATAATAGCCCACAAGGCCCATGCCCTCCTGGCCTGACGGGCTGAGGCATAGCCGTCGCTATAATCCACATGCATGTCAATTTTAGCCTGAGACCGGAGCCCTAAGACGACAGGTCAGTGGGGGCATTAATGACTGGGACTTTTCACACTAAAGATACCCATGACATTCTGGCAGAAATAAAAGTGTGAGTAGATTTATATGGAGCCAACTATTTTCACTCCATAGTTTTCAACAGCCATGCTATGCGCTCTGTGAGATGTACAGAGGCACAGCGGTGCTTTGAACTAAATGCAAATGTACTCATGATGGGATTGCTAACATGCTAATGTTTAGCAGGTACAATATTTACCACTTTCACCAGCTTGGCTTATCATCGTAGCATATTCACTAGCACTAGGTGGAAATGCAGCAAAAGTCACGGGGTCCACAAAAGTCTTTGTCAATTCAGATTCATCTTCTGGGGATCATTAATATATGTATAAAAATTCATGGCATTCCCTCCAATAGTTGTTGAGGTATTTCAGTCTCACCAAATTGGTGGACCAACTAACTGTCTGACCAAGACTGTCAACTATAAAGCCAAACCCACAGTATGGTTAAAAAGCAAAACTGAAACAGTATCTTTTGAATGACAGTGGCAGCCAGTAGTGTGAATGACCCTGCAAAACAACCAGATTCATTAGTTTTGAAGGTACATAAAGCAAATTTCAGGACAAAATAAAAGTTTGTCATGACGATGGTGCTAAAGTTAAGGGATCACCAAATTGATTGCAACTGACCCTGAGATGGAAATTAATGTCTGTACAAAATTTCCTAGCAAACCAAATTAATACTCATGGTGGTCCAAGAGGAAAAGTCAAGGGACCACCAAATACGGTGTACTACCTAGAAACCATGAATGTGTGTACAAAATGTTATATCTATCCATCCAATGGATCTTGAGGTATTTCACAAGATGATTGTAAATTTGACTAACTGTTGACGCTAGACTAAAAGTCAGCAATGACCGTAGGGTTCATCTTCGGGGAACCATGAACGTTTGTACCAAATTTCAAACCAATCGATCAAATAGTTGTTGGGAATTTTTCAGTCTGTACCAAAGTCCTGGAATTAATGACAGACAGACGGACTTTGCCAGCTTACAGTGTTTGGGTCTGTGTTGCAGTTAGAAAACTATTCAATTTAACTAATTAAAACTCCCCATTTTCTGATGTTTTCAGGTACTTTTCAGGGTCAGTTCACTGGCGGGATGCGGCATGGCTATGGTGTCCGTCAGAGTGTCCCCTACGGCATGGCGGCGGTCGTCCGCTCCCCCCTTCGCACCTCCCTGACCTCCCTACGCAGCGAGCACAGCAACGGCACCGTCCTGCAGCAGGACATCCCCATCATCACCACCACCAACGCTGCAGGTGAGGAGACGCCCATCCCCGCCCCTACCCAGCTGGGACCATCCCGTGGAGGCTTCGCCCTCACCCTACAGGTGGACCCAGACGCAGTGAAACCCAAGAAGAAGGGCTTGTTTCGCAGGAGCTCCCTGCTGGGTAAGCTGAAGAAGTCCGAATCGAGCACCTCCCTGTCCAGCCAGAAGAGCAAGATCAGCTTCCTGAGGACGGAGTCGGCCCTCAGCTCCAACGCCAGCGACACCAACTCCACCATCAGCATCGGCGACGAGAGCTTGGCCGGGGCCGAAGACTTCCCCCCGGTGGAGGCTGACATTGACGCCACCACCACGGAGGTGTACATGGGCGAGTGGAAGAATGACAAGCGCTCGGGATATGGAATAAGTGAGAGGTCCAGCGGGCTGAAGTACGAGGGCGAGTGGCTGAACAACCAGAGGCACGGCTACGGCTGCACGACCTTCGCTGAGGGGGGGAAGGAGGAGGGCAAGTACGTTAACAACATGCTGGTGAAGGCCATGAAGAAGAGGGTGATCCAGCTGAAGGGAACCAAGATCAAGCAGAAGGTGGAGCGGGCGGTGGAGGGGGCGCAGAGGGCTGCGGCCATTGCCAAGCAGAAGGCGGAGATCGCCGCCTCCAGGTAAGATGAGTCAAGAGTGGAGATGATTCTCCCAATGCTGTTTCATCTTGTTTGGCAGTGACTGTTATCAAGGTTTAATCCAGCCCCAGTATGTACCACCCCTGTTTTATCGTTACCTGGTCCCTGGTTGTCTCTAAAGAACACAAAAGGTTGTTTAACAACACTAACTGCTGTTCTGAAGGTATTTTCCGGATCCTTAAAGACTCTTGTAGCCATTTGGCCAAAAAATAACATCATAAAAAAAAACAATTTTGACCTGTTTCTCAAGTTGTATGACCAAACAAAGATGGTAGTCAGAAATTTAAAAGAACAACATAAAACTAAATTTTAAGGTTTGTTTTCCCAATTTTTTTTATATCTCTATATTGATTTTATCTTCATTTAAGGAAAAAGTTACAAAGGTTAGAGCTAGGTTTATACAGTATGTATAAAACATATTGTATTGAAATACCATATTTTGTGGGATTACTGTGATTGGTTTGTGATCTTTTCAGGCACTGAATATATATTTTATATTGATAATGTATTGATTCCAATCATGAGGTGTGTATCTAAGGTCGTCAGTGTGATGTAACCATATTTTGTGTCTAGATATACCTGTCTCTTTGTAATTCTGGTCTTTTGCCATTGCCTTTTTCAGTCAAATACATTTTTTAAAGCTAAAATCCAGTGTGCAGACACTGTGTTTTTTTTCTTTCACTGAATCTGATGTACTGCAGCTGGTCTAAATGGAAAAAATAATATTTATTCATTTGAGGACACTTTGCGTATCCCACAAATACCTTCAGAGCAGTGTTAGGTTCTTAGTAAATGACCTCCTGGGATTTTCTGGTGATCCGTTTTCAGAAGAAATCGAATGCTTCACTCCTCGGTGACTCAGATGCAACGACACGCAACGTGTGAGAGCCACAAAACTGGGGCTGGTTTTACTGGAAAAGCATCACACAAAGGGAGATGATGGCAACATATGGAGACAACAGCAGTAAAAAAAAGAGACACCACTGCGACCCACTAACTCCCTTCACTGACTCTCCCTGTTGGTCGCAATAACTCCTCCATTATAGGAAACACAACTACATAGCTTCATAATGTCAATGCTGTGTTAAAGATAAGAAATAATGAGCGCAGCAGGGAAAGCAGCTCCGTTTGAACCGCATATAACACTCTGGATCACCAAATATAGCCCATCGTGGTTCTCCCTAATGGATTTAGACCAAGTTGGGGCTCAGTTGCTAATCCCGTCTGTCTGAACTGTCAGTGTATGTGATATTTTAACGGCCAAGACTGGGCGAACTTCTAAAGATGCACTGCGCCAGGCCGCAGCTGTAGTCGTGTGAATACTTCATCGCTGATTTCACCTTCATCGGTCTTCTCAGCAGCCGTAGTGAGGGTTGGATAACACTTTATTCAGCAGGTTTAAGGTTCAGAGGACTTTTGATTCGGGGTGAGCAGAGGCAGGATTCACGCGGGGGTTTTAGTTTTTTTGTTGACTTTTCCGCATCACGAAGACCAACACACTACACAAGACAAATATATTGTAGTACATCACTGTGCAGCCAACAGAAAAACTAAAGTACAAAAAAATAAATCAAAACTGGGGCAGCACATTTTTGCAGCACAAATAGAAGCAACATTTACTCCCTATCGTGTTTCTTTCGTGTCATATAAATTAACAAGGCTAAAGCCATGCTGGCAGCTCTGTGCGGCTCACAACGTCATGCCTCGCGATCACATTTCAAAAGAGCCATCGTCCGTGATCAATCTAACGAAATCAGAAGAGTTTCTCGTTTCATTTTCAAGTTTTAGCTCACTGCTTCCTAATTCTCTGACCAGCAATCCCAGAATTTAATTTGGGCTACATATATGGTATGTTTGGTTCAAATCTTGAGGCTGAGGCAGTTTCATTTGTTTTGGAATTTGTGGTTTTCACATGATAAAACTGGCTTATTTTGGCACGAGTCTTTGTCTAGTGGAAAATTAAAGGAATTGTTGGACATTTTGGAAAAAAGCGCATAATTGTTTCCTTACCAAGAGTTAAAGGAGACAATAAGTAACAGCCTTGTGTCTTAAGATGGTTAAGAACAGGCAGAGACAGTGAGTCTGGCTAGGTCCAATGAGAATCCAGCATTGTTCAGGGTATCTGGGGAATAATGAGGCTGATCTCGATCCTTGTGGTGTAGAAGGTTTTAAAGTCAGACACTTGGTTGTCTTTCTTCTGCCTCCTTTAGCGCCCGAGCTTGCAGAAACGTTGATCTCATGGAATTTGCCGTCAAATTCGGTGGAACAAGCAACGTCACAGCATCAGTTTACGGTTCATCCTCGAGGTCCCCTGTTTCACCTTCACAAACACGATTCCTTGTTGGGTTCCCAAGTGTCATTATAGCACGGTTCTGCCTGGTCTTCACTGCGTCAAACGAGTGGCCTACTGTAACCCCAGAGCCTCTGTTTGGTCCATGAGACCATGAGCTCATCATCATGAACTCCAACCTGTTTTAGAGTAATTCTGGTATTTTAGACTGGGGTTTCATGTCCCACGCGGAAATGAAATTGCTGTGAATTTTCATTTGAATATACAGTAAGACTTCACTTCAATCCCCATCCCATCATTTAGCATTTATAAATAAATGGTTTATAACACAGTATAATCTATTTGAAAAAAGGCTATTTTAAGTGATTATTAAAGTGTTACTTCTCCTATGACGACACAACAGCACTTATATCTGCTTACAATGACATTATAGAGTCTTATAAAACATTTAATAGATGTTTATATACTGCTGGATGATTTTATTTAACTTTTCCTAACAGGAAGGGATGGACAGTGTACGTTTTTTTCATTTGACAAAGGATTCAGTGCAAACAAAAAATTCACAAATCATAATTTTTACACTTGGGTTTTTATTACAGATCAAACTTACCTGATATAACATGTTAATTATTGAGCATTAAAAGTGCTTGAAAGGTGGATTTTTGCTTCCTTTGGATAGAACCTGGCTCATAACCTGGCTTTAACAGACGGTCATGACAAGATTCTCATTTATTCTCACCGAGATAGAGAATAGGTGTTTATCCAAATAAATTTTGGACTGCTCCTTTATCGCAGTGACAGACCAGTTGCATTAGCACATTTCAGGTTGGCAAGTTTAGTCCTTGATTGTGATTAATCACTTCTGTTACCTGTCTGACAGAGAGAGTGAATATGAGACTATTTAAAACTCTTTAAACAGTTCAATGTGAAATCAAGTCAGAAAAAAGAATCAATCATCATGTAAGAAAATTTGTACAATGTTCATAGATGCACACAACCACCTCCAGTTCATCTTTGACCGTACAAGGCGACGGCGTTTTCGTCCGCGTCCCTCAGCTCCTGAAAATGAGCTCAGTGTTTACAGGAGCGAGACCTGCACTGACGGACTGCAGACCCCCCCCCAACCCCCCCCCCCTCTTCCCAGCAGATTGAAATCTAAATATTGTCCTCTGAGGATAAGCAGCACATGAGAGTTATGGGCCGGCCTTCACTTTGTCAGCGCTCTGAGCTCACCTACAGCGCGTCCCCCGACGCCTGGGCCCAGGCTGGTGAACGGGAGGGAGCCCCCGGTGTTTACGAAACCGCGTCCAGAAACACCTCGGTGGCCTTTACCACGCCCCCAGAGACAATACGTCTTCGCCGGAGTTGCCGAACTCATAACACTCCAAACTACTGGAGTACCGGTGGGAGAATGTAATAAACTACTGGCTTTTTTCTCAAGTGCTGCACTCAAGTGCAATTTTAGAGGCTTTTACTTGAGTATTTTCCATTTTATTTCCATTTTATACTTCAACACCGCTGCATTTTAGAGGTAAATATTGACCTTGACACTCCACTACATTTATTTGACATCTGGAGCTATTAGTTACTGTTCATATTACAACTTTAAATGCAAAATTTTGTTTATGTTTCTAAAATACACTGCATTTTTATACATTAAACCAACGGTTCCCAGTCTTTTGGCTCATGGCCCCTCAGGATTTCCACAAAAGAGACATTTCCCGTCCATTTCCCCGTCCACATTTCCCCTTCTCAAACTTACCAACATTGATTTAAAAAAAATTCTAGAGGTTACAAAAGAGAAAAGGTATACAAAATGAAACAAAATTTCTATATGAGATTTTTTAAAAATATTTAATCATCTCACAATATTTCAGATTTTGGACCCTTTGGAGAGCCCTGGATCCCTAGGTTGGGAACCACTGTGTTAAACTACCAAACTATCTATATAAAGTAGTTAAAACCAACTCCACCTCAACCAGCTACATATATAAGAGGGGTGACTGATGAGTTTTTGGCCTGAGGTAGAAGGGGATGAGTTACCCAGCTCTGGTTTCATGCATCTGCAGTTCAGCTCTTTGGGTGATCATGCAGAGTTAATAACTTCTGTGGTGTTTCTGTTTCGGCTGATTGAAATCTGCAAGTTGGCACCATCTGAGAAATTGGGCAGTCATCGGCTGCCTTCGGTCTCAAGGGCTCGACACCTAATGGAGGTCCAATGGGGGCATGTTGGCAGCACCAGGGGAGCCCCCCCCCCCACCACGCCCACCCTTTGCACAGCATGGTGAGGAAGTTGGCCACCAAATCCCAACATGGCACAGAGAGAGAACCCAGGAGATGAGCCCCGTTTCCTGGAGGGCCCAGACCACTGCCCAGGCCCTGACATGATCCTGACAGGATCCCTGTTGCTCCGCGACCGCTGGACTGAGAGAATAAATGTGGGAGGGGGCTGTTTTAAAGAAATAAGTTTGTGGCTTTCTAAAACTGACTAGTACCTTAGGCAACAAACCTATCAGTTACCTTACATATACTATATCAGTCACTGGTGCCGTCTCTTTAATGTGTGATGCTTTAAGTAGATTTTGCTAATAATATATTTAAATGTTATAGTTTTTAGTTTCAGCCCCATAAAATCCAATATGGCTATAAAACTGAGAGGGGGCACTTTTAATTAAGCTGATTATGCTCATTTACTTTTGCTTAGGTTCGATTTTGATTGAGTATTCTTCACATCATAGTATAGGTACTTTTGCTTAAGTAAAGGGTGTGAGTACTTCTACCAACAGCTGTGGCAGACGAACTGAAACGAGGGCCCCTCTGGGCCGGTCCCGAACATTAAATGGAAACCTTGGGGTTTTCCAGACCTGAGCTCTCTCTGGTCAAGTTTAGCCAGACACCCTGAGGACATTGTTCTGTTCTGCTTTCCTGGGGGGGACTGTCAGTGGAAGGGGGTGGGGTGGTGGGGGGGCACTCTGGAGGAGGACCTGTGTGACAGGACAGGGTGTAAATGACGCACAGGCCAGGGGCCCTCTGTAGTCAGAGGAGCCCTGACTAAATATGGACAGGCACACTCTTGCTGTATCACAATCACAGGGGAATGCAACAGCTGATTACCCCCCTTCCCTCCCTCCCTCCCTCCCCCTCGCTCTTTCATGCACACACACACACACACACACACACACACACACACAGACTGGTTCTTACGCTGAAGCGTCTCTATTCCTTTCCCCCGTCTGCGCGTCTACTTCATTCTATTTTACGTCTTTTTCAGACTATAGCCTCATTCTCATCCACTTTTATTACGTAAAAAAACAACACTTGTCCACTTCCCGCCCCTGTCAACCGCCGTGCGCCTCAGCTCCTCCGACTCCTCCGACTCCCCCGACTCCTCCGACTCCTCCGGCTCCTCCAGCTCCTGCGGCTCCTCCAGCGCCCGCCGGCGACAGCCAGGGATCACAGACCCCGGCCCGTCTTGCGTCAGCAGCGGTGTCGGATGCTTCAACGGATATAAATACGACGCGTCTCTTAAGCGAGCGCCTGGGTGTAAAATAAAGGGGGGGGGGGTTAGTGTATATATGTGACCCCCCCACCCAACCTTAGCTGTGCGGCTCTGGTTACGCCACTGTGCTGCTGCGTTTTTTTCAGAAAAAAACCCCAGAACTCTGAACTGAAAGCCCCCCCCCAAAAAAAATATAACACAGCATTAATGTGCAATAAATTTATTATTATGTGCAATAATATCCATGAGCTCTTTATTCCATTTTTATGGGCATTGCGGACATTTTTTATCCCATATTTTAAATTTTTAACTGCATACGTTGGCAATGAGTGTATGGTAAATAACGCTAACGTGTAGGACGTGAGTACGAGTGAACGGAACGAAATAGATTGAATTTAAACTTATTTATGACCAGTTTTATATAGAACTGAGCCCTTGGCCCTTGAGTGCACCTGGACTTCGTTGTACGTCTTTGTACAATGACACTAAAGAACCTTATCTTATCTTATCCACGTGCATCTGTAAGCACATTTTCTCCGGCCCCGACCTCAGCTCGGGAGCATGCGCCATCTGGGTTTTTGTTTGTTTGTTTGTTTGTCTTTTATGAGTAACTTGTCCGAGGGCAGATGGTGTCATGGGGGCAGAAAATAGCCGGGAAAATGACGGGATCTCTGCAGCTCCTCCTCATGTGACCCCTCTATCTCCCTGGCCGACGTTCGCTCCGGCGCACGACGCGCGCGTCCTGGCGGCGGGGATCGAAGCGCTCGGGCGTCTTTTTATAGCAGTGGGACCGGGTGTGTGTGTGTGTGTGTGTGTGTGTGTGTGTGTGTGTGTGTGTGTGTGTGTGTGTGTGTGTGGAGGGGGGGCACTGTTCTGCACAGGAAGCGTCACATAAAATGTATGGTATAGATCGGTCTGTGATCCTACACATGTGGGTGCTGGTGTCCCGTCAGCCCCTGGGGGGGCAACGGGCGTCTCCTTAAGGCGGCCGCTAAAAGCTGAAGGGGGTTATTTAGGTCAGAGTGTCAAGTGTCATGTTTGGTCACAGAGAATCACTGGGGGACTGAGGCAGTTGTACGACTTAAAGGGCCAATCCGGCAATGTTTTTTACCTGACTGTTTGTTGTACTCTGACAGACAATCCCTGGTGTTTACAGTGTTTTAAGAGCTCACCACTACTTCCTGCGTCTATAGTCTATCAATAGATTACCTAGAACCTGCGGACTGAAGGAATCTCAAGGGAACTGTGATCAATATTTTATTATCAATTAGTGTTTTGTTCGTAGTGATGAACCCGCAGGCAGTTGTCACCAGACTCTGCTCTACAAAGTCTCCATCGTATAATTGTTTAGGTATTATTATTAGTTTTGTAGCATTATACCCATCTAATGTGCTCATATTTTACTTTTCCTAATTAATTCTGTCATTTCATTTTTTAAATTTGAACAATGGATAATCTGGGTTCAAATGGGAATTACACGTCAAAGTGAGCCCCCCCCCCCATATTAGCCCTGATACCTCCCATATTAGCAGCTATGCTAGCCAGCTATAGCCACTTTGTTATTCAGCCGTATATCTGGGAAACACTGCTCAGAACTTGTGTGCTGGTGCTATGTGAATAACTGGTTATTTAAGGATTAGATGTTGTTTTTCCTCTCTGTTCCTGTTCTTAGTTCACACTCAGGGACCCGCAGTGGTCAACACCGCTCATGTTTGAGGTTTCCTGCACATTTATGGTACTGAGCACTGTGTTCGTCTCCAGCTGTGATGCACTGATGTTAACTGACGCACTCGGTGGGGGTGTGAACAGTGGCAGAGCAGCTTCTGTTTTCACTTCTGCTGCAACAAACTCTCTGTCCGCTTCATTTCTCAGTGTTGGTTCAGATTTCAATTTAGCTGCTTTCTGTAATGTCAGAAAGTAACCAAATACATATACTCAAGTACTGTACTCGAGTACAACTCCAAGGAATGGGTTCTTTTTTTGATTAATTCTGTTTTATGTTCATTTAAATCCCTACTTCAGTACATTTCAGTAGAGTACATCAAGTCCCGTTTTTCTGCTTTTTCTACATAAGTAAAACTATGAATGCATGACTTACTCATAATGTAATACCTTTATTTGTAGCAATGTCCATTTCAGCGATGCTCTTAGCAGAGCTGCTGTGGTAGGACTGAGCCCTGGCCTGGAAGGCAGACTCATTTTGCAGGAAGATACCATCTGTCGCGACCCTTTCTCCTCCACCCACCAACTGGCAGTTCACCCAGCAGGACGGACCGGCTGCCATGTTGTCAGCCATCGAACACACCACTGTGTTCAGAGGCGGTCGGGAGCCAAATTAATGCATGTGTGGCCCATACTGCACCGTGTGCTTGTTACAACTGAGGCAATGTGGCGGAGCTAAGTGGTGAAAATCACTCAAACAACCAACTGTGTTAAGTGTAGATGCAGACATAAGATATATATTGTCCATGCATGTAAAGCCTGGTACATCGGATTCCTCTATGATGAGCTGCAATGATTCCTTGATTAATCAATTAGTGAACTGTCAAGAAATGTTAATTGAATAATAAGTGAATATCTTTAGATATCAGACTGTTGGTCAAAGGCATTTAAAGATTTAACCTTGGTCTGCAGAAATAGAATTTCTTTTTATTTTATCATTTTTGGCAATTTCTAGATAAAAATCAATAATGGAAAGTAATTAATTGATTATTTAATCAATATGTTGCAGCCGTACCTCTGTGCATTGAGCTCCACTGTTGTCCACAAACCATAAAAATGCAAAAGTGAGCCGTACCATTGTTAAATTTGACTTAATGCCTCATATGCTGTCCTGCCACCAGAAATAATCACCAGTGCATTTAATGTATGTTAATCCGCAGTTGGAAATAGTCCCTCCTGCAAATGCATTAAGTGACATTTGAGTAAGATTTGCCACAAACCACGGAGCCCAGTTTGGGCCAGTCCTCACAACGTCAGAGGATTGTTCGAGGATTAAGATTAGGTTTTAAAGTTCAAATTAGAATTAGTTCAGATTTAGTCAGCAAATTGTATTGTTGCCTTGGAAGTTTGCACCAAAAAACAATTGCTGCTAAACAGCAGCTCTTTTCATTTGATAACTATGTTTTATGAACATGTGAGTTTGAGAGAACAGTGGCATGGAAGTTCTTGGAAGAGGAGGTGCTGTCTGTGTGTGGACAGGTGGAGCTCATCCACAGTGAATCAAACAGTGGAACCTCAGGAGCCTCTAATTGTTCCAGTGGGAAGCAGCCTTCCCGCCGAGTCCTCAAGTTGACTTGGGAAGCTATTTTCAGCCCAGTGTAAAGTTACAGTATGTCAAGTATCCACAGAGTAATCACAATCAGTAATTCTCCCAGTTAATGGTGGGACGAATAGCAGCCACCTTGAACCTCTCAGCGCTCAGCTGCAAAGTTTACAGGCAAGTTAGCAGTGTGGCTCTTGGGGCAGTCGGTCCACCACTTTGGGCCAGACTGAAATAACGCGACAACCACTGGATGACTCACCATGAAATGTGTCCAAAAATTCATGCTCCCCAGAGGATAACTCCTACTGACTTTGTCGATCCCCCACAACTTTTCCTCTGGCACCACCATGGAGTTCGCATTTATGAGTAAAATCTCTCCACAACTTCTGAACGGATTGTCATTAAATTTGATGCAGGCATACATGTTCCCAGAGGATGAGTTGTAGTAACTTTGGTGATCATCACAGAACCTCACAGAGCTGCTGCACAGCTGTAGACACTTAGTATTTCTAATTTATAAAAACATATAAGAAGAGGAAGATTTTTGTTGTATTTGTGTCACATTTTATTTGTACATTTTCTTGTTTATTGGTTTCGCTTATTTCAGAGAGACACACAGACACACAGATAATGTGTTAAGCTTAATTTTGCTAAAACTCTTGCTCCAAACTTTTCTGAGGCTGTGACTTCTGTGCTGTTGTACTCTGTGGTGTTGCTCTTCTTGCCCCCCCCCCCACGTGTCTCCCTGTCAAATAGAAATATGTGTGATGACGGAGCCCTCAGTAACTTGCCAGCAATAACTCATTGTCCTGATGGAGGAGTGATAAAAGCGTAATTTATTTCTGTCCCGGCCCAGAAGCAGAAAAGGACACCTCCCCTCTTGATAGCTAAAGATACTAATGAGCCATATGACCCTTGGCCTTCATTTCTGCATGATTGAAGACTATAAACAAGCTCTGTGCTGCGGTATTTTTGGTCAGTCTTGAACTACTTTAAGCCATCATTCAAGGTCCGGACTTTGTTTGATCAGGAAGGTCAAGACTGGGGTCAAAGTGCATTAAAACATATATTAGGATATGACATAATGACAAATGATGTCGTTTTTGAACAGATCATATAAATCTTGTTGATAAACAGGCAAGTTACACAAAACCCAAAGTTTATCAGTGTATAATATTTCACTCCCTGAATATTGCACATTGAAATCTTCCAATTTCACATCAACAAAACCACCGAATGAGTTTTGATACTAGGGCTGTGACTGATTAAGTATTTTTATTATCCATTAATCAATCAATAATGTGGTCTGTGAAAGGTCAGAAAAAAGTAAAAAAACAAGAAAAACTATCCAAACCCCCAAAGATATTTAGTTTACTAAAATATTTATAATTTATATATTTTGGGTATTTTTGCTTAAACAAACTACTTTTGTGATTAATGTTTTCTAAAAGTTTTTTTTCCATTGATAAACAATTAACAGACTAATTGCTGTATCTTATCGTTCACCTTATCGATCTGATTATATGCAGCAGAACTGTGCCAATAAACTGTTCACTGTAGCATATAGAAGTGAAGTGTATAGAGTCTATAGCGCAAACACAGGTGACAACCTCTCATCTGAGAAAGTGGGACTTTGTTGGCATCATCATTCATTTCCGTTGGTCGTAACACTGAACGTTGAGCTGAATTTGCGACCAAAGAAACACTTTGATTTTGTGGCAAGCACACTTACTTGGTTCTTTGCCAAGAGTTGGAAACACTGAAACAACTATCATGTCTGTCTGTGCCTTAAATCATTAGCTCCACCCAAATGAAAGTTCACTGAGCATGAACAATGGAAAACAAAAAATAAAGGCAACTAGATTTTTGTTTTTGATTTTGTTTTTTTATTTTAAAAGGAGGTATTATGAACATACGTTAACCAAACGTGACATAACATGTCAATTAGTGAGTTTTGGAGGTGTTAATAGGTGGATTTTTTTTCCATGGTCAGAGCAATGCCAGCTGTTTCTCCCTGTCTCCAGTCTTTATGCTATTCTATGCTAAGCTAACCATCTCCTCGCTGTATGAATTAAGAGGGAATACTGTGATATTTTCGGAAATACACTTGTTCGCTTTCTTGCTGCAAGTTATTGTGGAGGCCCAATACAAATCTCACATCTTCATGGGAAATACAGTATTTACTGACAGAGGCAGGTTAGCATAGCCTAGCACAAACAGCTAGCAGGTGGCTCTGCTCAAAAATAACAAAATCCACCTACCAGCACCTCTGAAACTCATAAATTATCACATTTTATCTTGTTTAATACACACAATGTGTTTAATCCATAGATGGATTCATAAACAACAAGGCCAGTTGTTTCCCCCTGCTCTCCGTCTTTATGATAAGCTAGGCTAACTCTCTCCTGGCTGTAGCTTCAAACAAAGCTAACAAAGAGATTTGGGTAGCAAACACAACCTCCTGGGCAGAGGTAACTTTGCACAATGACAGAATGATGCTATTTTCAGTGCACAAGTGGATTGCCAATGATTCGTCTGTCAGATTACAACTCATGCCACCAACAGTGAGAGGAAAATCTGAATGACATTAGACAAACACGTGAATGATTGTTGCAGCAGCAATGATTTTTGTGAATTGAGTTGCGTCTGCTCCCTGCAGGACAACCCATGCAAAGGCCAAGGCGGATGCGGCAGAGCAGGCGGCCCAGGCCTCAAACAGCGAGTCCAGCATTGCCAGACTGGTGGCCAAAGAGCTCTCCCCTTCCTTCTACCAGCCAGGTCAGTGGGCCGATCAGAACCGATCTGCCAGGAATTCTGCTAAATGGACAAAAAACAGGAAAAAATACCCACTTTAGGTCTATTTTCATGGTGTCACCTCCTTGAAAAACGCTAACACAACACTGGCTTTTAGGTATTTAAGTGTGTAAATCTGAAATCTGATGTCATATTATTTTTTCCAACAGGAGTGTCCATATTTACAATTTCACCCGACATGTCATGAATGCAGATGAAATCCTCTCCTTAGTTTTTTTATTTATAGATACAGATTGCACACAAATCTATATTTCAGTCAGCTGGAGCATTAAAGCCTTTTTTTTCCTTTAACGGAAACAGCAAATATAAACTATGAAAAAATCTGGTTTTATATCTTCTGCTTAGCTTGTGTTTGTAGATCCTTCGGCTGAGGCTCAGGACAGGGGCAGTCGCATTTTAATGTCTAAAAAAAGGAACATCTTATTGGGTCGACGCGATCCGTATCAGTTTCATCGCGAGTCTGGCCACACGGGCTTACAATATGCACACTAAAGCACAGCAGCCGTTTGGGAGCCTCTTGCATTTTTCTCCCCGCCCCCCCCCTCCCTCGGTAGAGAGCTGACGGGAATCACACGCCGGCCGAAAGCTGCCCTGCTCTCTGAGTGGCTGCCTAACACGACAAATGGACGAGGCCTGGCTGACTTCTGCTATGCATTCTTCCATGAAAGATCTCTCACCACGGAGAGAGATAACAACACGGGGAAACAGCATGTGTCAGCTTGAGCACCATCTGGTTTATTTTCACTGGGGGAAAAAAAACAATCGTGCAGCCTCACAGTTTAAAAAATAATTTGTGAATAAACTGATATATTTTTTCTTATTTCAAACAAAAGCTGTGAAATGACCATAAACACTGTCCGTGTAGGAAGAGATATATTTTGATCCACCCACCGGCGCAGCAAATGTTTATTAATCCACGGCTTAAAATAGTCCCCGACAAATGCACACTTTGCTCCTGTGGGACGGACTTTGGTAACCAGGTGTTTTAGGAAGTTGCTGAGCTTCTTTAAAAATTAAACAACATATTGGTGGCTTGTTTTTAGAGATTTATATCTTCAGTTGGAACCAATGGGCTTTAGAGCTAAGAGCTGCAGATTATAAGAGGAAGTAAATATAGACGAAAAAAAATTGCAGAAAATACTGAGGGACCGACTATTATACATTGTTGGCTTTGATATTTTGGGACAGGATTTGGATTTATTTACAATAAAAAAAGGTTATCCTTCAATATCAAGAAGTTTGGTTGTACTTTGTCATAAACCTTTTTACTTTTTTCAGTTTATCCCACCAGTATTCAGATCTTATGCACAATTAAAAACAGCAATGAAACAAGAGCATGTATAAAAATACTCCACTATATCTAAAAGTTCTTAATTCAAAATGCCACTTATATAAAAGTACAGAAGTATTATCAGCAAAATGAAGTATAATATAGAATATTATTTCTTATTATATATAACCTGATTGCTCCTACTGACAAAGTCTAGATAATGGAAATACACAGGTAGAAGTACCTCAAATATGTACATGAGTTCAGTATTTGAGTCATATTGTATAATGTTTATCAGATCATGTGCTCTTCAGGTCTCCAAGTCTTTATTATTGATCCAACTGTTGATCCAATGTGTTGAGACTCTTTGGTAAACTGGGTGAAGAGACAAAACTGTGACATAGTGACTGAACTGGTTGTCCACAGGTCCTGAGTATCTGAAGAAGAGGGTGTTACAGGAGGTGGTGGAGGGCAGCGAGAACACAGACACCGTCATGCATGAGCCGCTGCTGGCTGAGGAGGAGCCCCTGCCCACGCCGCCCGAAAGCCCGCTCATGAACGAACTGGACAGCCTCATGCCTGGTTCATCCCCAGGCCGCACCCCCTCCCCCAGCCCAGGCATCATCCTCAAGGAAGACCCGAAACTCCTCAGTCCAGGAAACTGGAATGAAACCAGCAAAGGTGGTGGCAGTAGGGGTGGCAGTAAACCCAACAGCAGGCCCAACAGTCGCCCTGCTACCCCTTCAGGCTCTCTCTCTGCTCCTGCCTCAGCTGCACCTGATGGAGGAGGAGGGGGCCCCAGCAGTCGCGGCCCCTCTCGCACCCCCAGCCGCCAGAGCAACAAAAACGAGCAGGGCTCCGACCTGGAGATCAAGCCCCTGCAGAAGTACGACTCCGAGGCGAAAGCTCCAGACGTCGCTGCCCCCGTAAGGAATAGCCTCATCTCCCACGATGAAGAAGAAGCCCCGCGCCCCAAAGCACCCAAAGCTGTCGCCCCTGACCCCAAAACGGCAGAGCTCAAACCCCAAAGGACCCCGTCAGCCCACGAACGAGCGCCCCCCACCTCCGAGAACCACGTGGAGACCAGGGAGGCAAGCAGGCCATCAAGCAAAGCAGAGACAAAGCCGATACCCAAGTGGCAACCAAGCCCAGCTCTGTCCCCGAAATACGCACCCAACCTTGAACCTAAAACACTAACGAAGCATGCAGAGGCCAAAGCCTCTTTCATCAAACCAGCCCAGAAGGTAGATCCAAAAGCGGAGGCCCGGCTGAAGACCCTGGTGCCAAGCCCAATCAGCGAGGTGACAGCAGAGTCTTTGGAGCTGGAGGTAAGAATGTAAATACACTCATTGTCCAATGTTAGATTATGTCTATGCAGGTTAGCAGCAAGGCTCCAGGGATGAAGACTCAGTCTGTCAGTCAACTTTTGTCCAGAAATATCTCCACAACTACTGGACAAGTAGCCATGAAATTTTGTACCGACGCTAAAGTTCCCCATAGAGTACACTTCCCTAAAAATTTTAACATCGCAGCAGTGCAGACCACAAGAGCTGTGATTGTTCGGCCTGGTGGCTTGTCCGATCTCTACCAGCATACTGTGAGTGCACTGACGCGAGACAAATGGTTGCAGGCGATGAATCAAATCGTCGCATCTACCTGCCGACATATGAAAATATCGGAAAACCGTCTCCTCATCAATGTCTCTCAGTGGCTGGACAAACGCAGAAAATTCCCCCTCCCACTGCCTCCATTGTTTCAAGGGTCATCTGGACCATCTTCTCCGACGAAGACGCCCTCTCTGATTTTTGTGCTTCAGTAATTTCAGTAAACTAACTGCTGTTCAACATCTTCAGGCTCCAACTCCATCACAATCCGCTCAGTTGCAGTCGCCGTTGTTTCGAAGGTGTATCGAACAAACTCGTGGAAAACAGTGGTGAAGACGCTCAACATAAATGCCGCCCCCAACTAGCAGTTTGGTGGTGTAATTGCAACGTGACACCTACACAGAAGTAGGTGTCACTACTTGCTCACAATGGCGTAGGCCACTAGCAGTGGCCTCTAGTCTTGTTTAATTAAATCCCATTTCTTGACTTAAAAAACACAGCTTGACGTTACTAGAGCAGAATAAAGCTCTGGGCATCTGAGCCACGAATATTAGAGTCACCATTTTTCATCTGAGGAAAACACCTGCGCAGGCACAAGTGCAGGTTATCTGCCCTACTCCCAAGCTGCTTTCTGAGTAATACATCCATTTGGGTTAGGTCCCTGAGATGTTGGGCCTAATCCCACATTCAGTCTGATGGAGTAAACTCTGTTGCTGGGGTGCTGTATAGGGTAAAGGCTGGAGGAGAAAAGGTACTATTAGATCTGACCATGATAAAGAAGACCTTCTTCAGGTGGATCAGTTGTTTCACCTTCATGAGCAACTTAATTTTTCCTGGTTTCACTGGAAGCTCGGGATATGAGGCATCAAGAAATGTCGTGCTGCAGTTTATCTCTTCCACCCAAGACATGCACTATGTATATATTGTATATATAGTATATATTCTGTTACGTTACATGGCTTTTGTTATTACATCATTGGAATATGGCCTCCAAAGTATATACTTGAGGAATAGTTATTATCAGTTTTTGTTGCTACTTAAAACTACTTTACACAATTGATGGAGATTGTTTTTAATTATATAAAATAATATAATACTTTGGCTGAGGAAAGGATTAAAACAACAGGTCGACAATTTGAGAAATATTTGCTTTCTGGCCCAGAGATAGATGAGAAAATTGATACCATGCTCATGTCTGTATGTTAAATATGAATGCTTAGATACAAGATTGGTACCAATCAGCAACAACATATCAAACTATTCCTGTAAATCTTCACGATCTTCACAAGCAGATGTGAAGTGTGACACTCTACAGCCATACTGTGATGTTTATTTTGGTAGAACTGAACTCATTCACTGAATTCACTGCCCTTTTACCACATACTGTATGTTCCTCTTCTTTTTTTTTTTCTCTCCACTACCCCAAGGGCCCAAACACCATCATGATCTGCATGGTGATCCTGCTCAACATCGGCCTGGCCATTCTCTTCGTACACATTTTGTCATGAGGACATCAACCGCTGCCGCAGACGCCACCGACGCCACCACCGCAGGTAATCTGCATGATGCCGAGAGACGTGGTGCAGCAAAGCCGCCCGAGCACCGCCTGCAAGCCTCGACTAAAAGACAACTGGTTTTGTTTGCTGCAGGTCACCAGCAGCAGCGTTGGGAGATGGGAGATGGGAGAGATCTTCCTCCTCAGTATGGACCAGAGATCAAAAAGACCGCTGGGGGGAGGGGGTGGGGGGTGTCCACGGCATCTTCTAAAGGTTTGGGGTTTTTTGTTTTTGTTTTTTTCTGGTTTGACAGTGTGAGGCTATGTGAAGCTCCTCTCTTTTCTGCAGAGGTTTGAGGAAACGGAGGGACACCGGGTTGACCGAAGCAGGGAATCTGGATATGATGACATTTTGTAGGTTAAAGGGTGGAGGTGAGGGGGTGGTGGGGGTGGGGGTGGGGGTGGTGGCCATGGATGGTGTAGCATGTCCCGGTGCTGACACGGGAGAAGTGGGTGTGGCAGATTTCAACTTCATCACAGTGTGTCAGCATTCTGCAGAAAAACAAAATAAGAAAAAGGGCTTTTAACTAAATCCTCAACTTGGCACAGACTTGCTGCCTCTCACAACACGGATTAGACGAACCAGGCAGATGAATTATGTTCTGCCACAAGATGCATTTGTTTTTTTATGACCTGGTCCGACGTTGAAGGAAGGTTGATCACATACACAGACTTGATGTTCTCCTGCACTAAGCCTTGAACTTGATTTTTTTTTTTTTAGGACACTGCGGCAGACGTGTGAAAGATTTGGGAGTGATAAACCTGTTAATAACATTGTTTTAATCATAAACAAAAACAAAAAAACAAATAAAAAAAATATTAAGTAGGAGTCTGAAACGTGTGCGTCCGTCCTCTGGAGAAGCTCGGCAGAAACTGTAATCTACTGTTTGTTGGGAAAAAGGGGAAAAAAAAAGCCAATTCATGAGCTGCCTTTGGCAAAAACCTGTATTTTGCGACCGCGGCGTTTCCCACGCTGCGGGACTCTCCGTGTTCGCCGGGATCCGTTGGCGTCCGCCGTCCCTCCGCGGCTTGGGTTCGGGGGGAACCGACGGAGTGAGCATGTTTGAGGAGGGACGCCGGAAGCTGGTGGACCTCGCCGCGTACGTTCCCGTGTTGTTCTCTTTTGTTTTGTTCTTTTAAGGGCGGGCGAGCTGAAAGCGAGGGCCGGGGGCCGGGGGCCGGGGCCGTCGTAGTTTTAGAAAGAACCCGTATGTACGTCCTAGCGCGTTTCTCTCGACGGGCGGCGTTCGTGTGTTTCTCATGTTGTGTTTCGGCGCAGAAGACGCGTCCACGCTGCTCCGCCCGCGTCGCGTCGCGTCCGGGGCCCGTGGTTGCGCTTCCGAGCCCGAACACGAGTTCGACTTCTATTTTTGTTTTGTTTCTACGCATGAGGGCACTTTGCGTGTATGGGTCTGTGTTTTTGTACCGTTTTGACGTGCACATCTAGTCAGCGTTCGAACAAACAATATACCGTCGCGTTTTTTCTGTCGTCGGAAGAAATATGCACAACTAAATTCATGTATCTCGGTCAGATTTATACCTCGTGATTGTGAGATGGAGGAAAACTACAGAGGGATCCTTAACTCCGTGTCTTACAGTGAGAGGAGCAATCTTCGGATGTGCTGTTTAGTATTTCTCCATCGTTCTTTTTTTAGCCGTGAATACGTCGGTTGTTTTTTTTAAAAGAGGTTTTTAGCTGAAACTGTTTCGCCTTTGAGTTTTGCAAATGAACACAAATCACCAGCCGTGCACCGTTTTCATGCAAAAAAAAAAATCGACATAAAGGCTTCAGTTTTGATAGAATCGTCCCACGATCTTGTATTTGAGGAAAGAAAAAAAAAACATTTTTGACTGATAGTTTTAACTGTAATCCAGCGGGTTTTTTTTTCCATTGAATTGGCAGATTAACTCAATGTTAAAGTGCAATAAAACTAGTATTCATACAGATCATTGTAATTTTAGAAGCCATTTTGTTTTGTCAGCTTTAGTGCATTTAAGTAAAATAACATTGGATTTGAAGAAAACGCATTTGTGTGGCCAGATAAACTGGTCGAAAACTAAAAAGCTCTAAAATTAAATTAAAAAAACCTTTTACAACACTTTGTGGATGTGTTTTGTTTTTGGGTGGATCCATTAGGGACAAGCGTCCTCTTTCCCAGTCTGGTTTTTACAAGTGTCTAAATTCATGCGATGATCGGTCATTATCCAGGAGGGGTCCGGTCTAGTGACATCAGAACTAAGTATTTTTAAACACCACCTGTCTGCCAGCATGAGACTTCCCCTGTCCCTCCTCTGGGCCACAGCGAATACGCATGTGGTGTGTGTTTGCTGATGTAGCACGATGGAGTCAAAACATTAGCTGAACACCACTGCCCCCAGGTGACTAAAGGGAGCAGTCAAAGCAATCAAAGCATATTAGATCCTCTAAATTGCAAAATTAACATTCTAGATGTATTTAATGTTTTAACAGTGGCTTAGAACAGAGTCCCATTAAAAACAGAACTTTAGAAATATTTAAGAGCAGACTGAAGGCTGCATTATTCTAAGATTAGTGACAGATGCAGTATTCTGCACCGCACTTATGATTTTACTACTAAAAGTGTAACAGAGCCTCTGTGGAATGAACACATTAAAGACAGCAAGCAATAGTGCAGTCCAGTAACAAACTTTATTATTGACATTAATAAAGTCACAGATCAGAGATCGACAGAAGGGAATTCACACATGATTAATACTCCTCTCCTTCGTCATCATCGTCTCCCATGCTATCAGTGCCGACCTCCTCATAATCCTTCTCCAGAGCTGCCATGTCCTCCCTGGCCTCGGAGAACTCTCCCTCCTCCATACCCTCACCCACGTACCAGTGAACGAAGGCACGCTTGGCGTACATCAGGTCGAACTTGTGGTCCAGCCGAGCCCAGGCCTCTGCAATGGCAGTGGTGTTGCTCAGCATGCACACGGCCCTCTGGACCTTGGCCAGGTCTCCACCAGGCACCACAGTGGGGGGCTGGTAGTTGATGCCGACCTTGAAACCAGTGGGGCACCAGTCCACAAACTGGATGGAGCGCTTGGTCTTGATGGTGGCAATGGCAGCATTAACATCTTTAGGCACCACGTCACCACGGAACAGAAGGCAGCAAGCCATGTATTTGCCGTGGCGAGGGTCGCATTTCACCATCTGATTGGCCGGCTCGAAGCAGGCATTTGTGATCTCAGACACCGTTAACTGCTCGTGGTAGGCCTTCTCTGCAGAGATGACGGGGGCATAGGTGGCCAGGGGGAAGTGGATACGGGGATATGGCACCAAGTTGGTCTGGAACTCTGTCAGATCAACATTCAGGGCACCATCGAAACGAAGGGAAGCGGTGATGGAGGAAACAATCTGACTGATCAACCTGTTGAGGTTGGTGTAGGTGGGACGTTCGATATCGAGGTTCCTACGGCAGATGTCGTAGATGGCCTCATTGTCCACCATGAAGGCGCAGTCAGAGTGCTCCAGGGTGGTGTGGGTGGTCAGGATGGAGTTGTAGGGCTCCACCACGGCAGTGGACACCTGGGGGGCCGGGTAGATGGAGAACTCCAGCTTGGACTTCTTGCCGTAGTCGACGGACAGACGCTCCATCAGCAGGGAGGTGAAACCGGAGCCGGTGCCACCTCCGAAGCTGTGGAAAACCAGGAAGCCCTGGAGGCCGGTGCACTGGTCGGCCTGAGGACGGAGAGGGAGAGACAACAGTCAAATATATGACAATATGATTTAGTTTGGAGTCAAAAATCACGAATGATCTCCTTCATATAACCCACCAGTTTGCGGATCCTGTCCAGCACCAGGTCAATGATCTCCTTGCCGATGGTGTAGTGTCCACGGGCGTAGTTGTTGGCAGCATCCTCCTTACCTGTGATCAGCTGCTCAGGGTGGAACAGCTGGCGGTAGGTTCCAGTGCGCACCTCATCTGGAGAGACGGAGACGGTCAGAAATGACTGAAGGGTTCGATTTGATAAAATCAAGGAGCAAATACTAGTATCTATATTTATGGAGTGTTTACCGATGACAGTGGGCTCCAGGTCCACAAAGACAGCTCTGGGGACGTGCTTTCCAGCTCCAGTCTCACTGAAGAAGGTGTTGAAGGAGTCGTCCCCTCCTCCGATGGTCTTGTCGCTGGGCATCTGTCCGTCCGGCTGGATGCCATGTTCCAGGCAGTAAAGCTCCCAGCAAGCATTGCCGATCTGGACACCGGCCTGACCAACGTGGACTGAGATACACTCACGCTGTGGAAAGAAAAATGAAAGAAGTTAACTATGTGGATTTATTAGGTTACACATTATGAGGAAAATAAAATCTGCTTAGTTGGCAGGAAAGTAGTCTTATTTAAAAAAATCAATAAAAAATTTAAAAAAATTGTGCTATTTTTGATTAACTAGATGCTGAAGACTACTCATCACATGCCGAGGAAGCTCTGGGGCTAATGTGTGATCTGAGGAGGGGGTGGGGGAAAAAAAAAAAAAAAAAAAAGGCCCTTTTGTCTTTGTGACGAAACACATACCAGAACATCATGACTTAAGTCATCTGACACAAGATGCACATTCAATTACCCTCTGAACAGAAAAAAAAAAAAACCAACAAGCCCTTCAGAGATAGAAGTTTCAGAGTGGCTGATTCTTCACACATACTATGGCCTTAAATTAAAAAAAAAAAAAAATCTTTTAGATGAGGGCCAAGAACTTCCCCCATCAGAGCTCTGTGGTGCAACAAACCAAACATAGCTGTGAGTTAAACAAAAAGTGGGTCAACACAGTGTGCGACATGAAAGATTAAATATAAAAAGCCCCATGAAGCTTTTAGTGAGTCGGGTTTTGTTCGAAAAGCCTGTGGTTGCAGTTTCAGAGAGGCCAGGCCCCATGGATGGATGGATGGATGGATGGATGGATTACAGAATGGGCCTATGGGACAACAGCAGCAGCCGCAGCAGTAGCACCCCCCCCCCAACCCCACCCAAGCCAAGCCTCTAGGCCCATGGGCTTGTGCCTCTCTATGATGTGACCGTCTAACATTTCTTCTTTGAAAAGTGACGTAGAAAGACAAAAGACAAAACTACAAAAATTCGGGGGTGCTTTCTGTCCTGGGGGGGGGCTCTTTCCTGTCCGCGGCCTGGGGCTCGTCCACTCATGACCCGTCCGTGCCAGGCCCCTCAAACCGGCGGTACAGCGCAGGAATGTTTGGGGCTGACGGCGCACTGACCTTCGCCAACTGGGTCAATGTCCCCGCAAACAGGAAAGAAAGCAGGAAACTGGCAGCCTCGGCTCGACTTGAGCTTGGGCTGTGCCCTATCGAGTTACACTTGAATTCAGCCGGATTTGTTAAAACCGGGAGTCGAGGACGAAGTTCTGTTCCCCGTCCGACATTTTGTTTCTGGACTTTAAACCAAAACCACAGACTGTCAGCGCTTCTTTAAAAAAAAAAAAAAAAAAAAAAAAAAATTTGCAAAAACTATGCCACCACGTGATGAAATTCCACAGACGTTAGAGTTCGGTTTAATAAACACACGATTAAGTTGATTAAAGTACATTGTCATACTCACCATGTTTCCTGATGATGGTGAAGTTTAAAGAAGTTTCGGATTAAAAAAAAAGGAAAAAGAGGAAGAAGCAAAGTTAGCTCTCACAGACCGGCCTTTAGGAGTCCTGTGTAAGAAGTAACTGATGGGCTCCAGCTGGGCGGGGCCTTTTATACCCTCTGACCGGGCGAGCAAAAAAAGACAGACGCCGCTGAATCCGATTGGCTGCGAGGTCGCGTCGCCCTCCTCCTATTGGTCGAAGCGATTCTCCGAAACGCCACGAACTCGACAGGAAAACGGGGGAATTTGACGTGGTGTCAAAAATGGTGCGTTCACCGTGTGGTCGGCAGGGTAGGAAAATCAGGACACGGGCACCCATCGCTCCGGCACTGGTGCCAACCTTGTAGCCCCACCAGTGTTGCAGTTGTGCATTTACTCAAGTACTTTCTTGAAGGTACTTGCATTACACTTGAGTATTTCCTTTTTTTTTATTTTGTTTCATTTTACTTTTACTCCACCAAATTCTAAACAAACAATATTGTAATCCACTACGGTTACAGTAGTTTTCAGGAAGTATTCAGACCCCTTCATTTTATTGCTTTGCCCATTGCACAACTGGAATCTGGTGGTTTATTCGTTTTTTTCCTGGGAGATCCTCACAAGCTCTGTCCTTCTGAGTAGGAGGTGTCTGAACTACCATCTTCACGTCTCTCCACAGATGCCATATGGGGTTTTCTGTAGGGTTAAAGTCTAGGCCTTAGCACAGCCAGCCAAGAACAGCCATAGACTTGTCCCAAAGCCCCTCACCTTTTTTTTTTGGCTTCAGGTCACTGTCATGCTGAAAGGCGAAGCATCTCCCCTGGAAGAGGTAAACATTTATTTGTCACACTCACATCCATTTTACATGCAATCACAACCTCCTGGTGTATGAAGCCTTGGGTGTGTCAGATTTTTTCCCACTTCCACCCTCTCCCACCACCAGATGTCCCCATTTGTTCAGATACCACTCCTGTTTCACTGCATCCGTTAGAATAAGTTTGAGGTGAATATTTTTCTTTTGAGGCCTACAGTTCTTAGATAATTCTTGAGTAAAAAGAGGAAGCCAATGATTTGTATTAAATGGAGATCTATGGTAAACACTTTTTTGGAGAGTTGTAAAGTTGAGAATATTGAGGAGGGAAGATACTTAATTAGCTCACGAGTAAAAGTTGATTTTATGCACCTTCAAACCATAACATTTCAAACATCTTAACATTATTTCTGTAGCATACTTAACTGAATGTGGTATCTTATATATAGTACCTTTGTATCTATATTGACACACTGCCAGACCTCTCAGTGTCTAAAACTGAAAATACAGTTTAATACAATATTTCCAGGTTTTGAGATATTGACTGTGAATTTTGCCTCTATTCCAGCACCAGAGATAAATTCAGGTTTTGGTTAGGCTCACAGCACAGTGAAAATGAAGCAAAACTACTTTAATGCCTCGATACCAGTAGAGGTAAGTGACTACATGTTCTGTTACCTGGATGAACTGGCTCCTCAAGTTCAACAGCACTAGGATGTTGTGGTGGGTGGGGGGGTGGTATTTGGCATGAATGCGTCAGAGCCCTCTACTGGCACAAATGTGAACTACATCATAATACATGCATTGTTGTCACCTCCCCAATTTAATATTTCCCTGCTCTGAAGCTGCCCACCAGTTTGCGGCTCCTGTCCAGCACCAGATCAATGATCCCCTTGCCAATAGTGTGATGTCCACTGGCATGGTTGTTGGCAGCATCCTCCTTACCTGGGATCAGCTGCTCAGCTCCCAACAGGCACCGCAGATCTGGACACCAGCCAGACCAACGTGCACTGAGATACACTCACGCCGGAGGCAAAGGAGGCAACTTGTAACATTCACCATTAAATTCAACCAGAGAGGCTTAGGTTTTAACCAGCACTAATTAGATTATCACATGATGGATGACTGTAACAATGCATCGGTTTATTCAGACATAAACCATATCATATCTGATTATCATCCACCCATTTTCAGAGCAGAAAAATAATCTAATGTTGATAAGATAATTTCATAAAATCTGTGGAGGAACATATTTCAGTCAGCCACAACCAAAGACTGGCTATAGTCAGTTTTCATACACATCCTGTTACAAAACCCCAAAGTCCACGAAAAGACTTCAGAGCAAGTCTTTGATTCACTGATTTTATTCAATAATATAATGGGTGCAGCCAGGCTCTTTCAAACTGGTGGTAAAGCAGAGGAGAGTGGAAAGCTATTGATATACCCCCAACTGTTACAGGGCTACGTTTTCTTTAAATGAGCAGGTAAAAATTGGTTTGAGCGGCTTGCTGTAATTCGGGCTACTTTTGTGCCATTAGAGCAGTGTCCACCTGTAAAAAGTCCAGATATATTCCTCAGGTTTTCAAACTGTAAAGGTGAGGCACAGGTATTGTGTGAGGCGAACAGGACAGGTGTAAGCTGGTGTTTTAAAAAAGAAAAGGAGATTATTGTATCGTTTGGCAGCTTATCAACATGATCATCAGTTGCATTAACAGTCAAGGTAGAAAAACTCTTCCAGTCCCAATAAAGCAACTTGGGTCAAAAAAATAATTCAGTCATATGAACACGGACATGATAAACATATTGATATCACTTTGTAATGACCATCACAAATAAACGCCCTTAACCAGCATAGAAATCGGAAAAAGAAGTTTTGCTGTGACTCCAGAACTTGCCTTAGAATAATCACGTTTTTAACTTTTCTTCAGTATTGAATTACTTCAGTGAACGTTGTTTGTTAAAACAATGGTTTATAGCAAACAGGGAATGCTAATAGCAAATTCCGCTTACTTAATTTTCCAAAATGTAGAAAAATACAGACTTAAAAAATTATGGTAACATTACCATAAAACATGAAATTTGGTTAAACTATTCTTTTGGGGCAATGTTAGCTAACACATTAGCTTAGCTTGTGGGCTGTGCTTTAAACTTCCTTAAATCAAGGAGAAAACGTCCCATTGGTCCATATTCACCAAGTTTCCGTTAGCTGTGTTTAAAGAGCTTTAAATAGAGAGAAAAATGAAACTCACGTCAGTGCTTCTAAGACTCCTAAGTATAAAAAGACTAAATAAACAGAAAATGACTAAAGAAAGATGTCAAAAAAGACATGTTAACAACTAAAGAAAGGTAAAATGACCAAAAAGAGATGCAAAACTACCAAAAAGAGATATAAACGACTAAAGTGAGATGTAAAATGACTAAAAAGAAACATAAAGTGAATAAAAAAAGAGACACAACACTACTAAAATGAGACTGTAAATTGCTAAAAAAGACTCAGAGTGACTCTATCAATCTCTTGTTGCCTTGCTCCTATTGTAGAAAGAGGTGAGGCCTCTTACATAGACTGTGTCCAGGGGCCCTTTGGGGTCTGTAAATGCCTGTTGGTCTTTTATGCTTTTCAAATAGAAGCTATATATTAAGATCATTTCCTATCCGAATATTTAAAGTGGTTTATTTGGCAATAATTTTGTTACACTGAATAAACAAGTAATTATTAGTAACAATACAAATGTAATGTAATTATTGCTAAACATGTTTCTACCCTTTTTTTTACTCAAGCTTTTTTTATTACAGAGTTATTTTCTGTCACATGTCTGAGGTTCAGTCCGTCCTTTATTTTGCAGGAAGCAATGCATTTTCTGCTGTGACAGAGACCATGTTTGCTGCGTGCCAGATTATTGCACGGGGGGTGTTATCTGGGTCAGACATGCTGCAGTGTGGTGTCTGATTTAAAAAGCCACAATCACAGTCTCCACTGAAAGCAGGAGGCACTTGTGAAGTTTTTAAATTTCTTTACAGAAAAATTGAAGAATGCAAACTAAGCTGATTTAAAAGAGTTGTGTGGGAATAGGATGAGGTACAGGAGTGCATTAAGCTGCATTTCTATAAAGAATGAAATCAATATTTTCATTTTTCCAACAGTGGCATATTCATAGCTATAATTCAAAGAGAAAAAAGATCAAATAAAAAAAAAAAGGGATCCACCTACTTTATTCCCCTTTCCTCGGACTTTCAAACAACAACTCTGGAAAAAAATAAATTTTTAAAATTGTGCAGACCACGATTGCCTGTCAGTCTTATTCAATGTAATGTGACAAGTCAGAGGCGTGTTTGTGTCTGGAGCTGATGCAGCACTTTCAGCCTCCTGAGGAATACTGGTGAAGTGCACCAATCAAAAAACCTCCTCCATCAGCCGCAGGGTGGGTCTCACATCAAGAACCAGAATGAACCAGACACAGTAGCTTTTGGTTCAGGGCAACAAAGTGGGAGAAAAAAATGATATGATGAAAAAAATTTTGTTATATTTTGAATCGTGCTTAATTCCTGTTGTACAGATTATAGGTAGGTTTTTTTGCAGGGAATCTGAGATTGGGATATACTCACACAGTTTTTGTTGCATTGCCCAGTCCATTTATATCACTGAGGGTAGAGGCTAAATAATAACACCTCTCTGTCTAACACTATACACTTCAACATCAGCGCAAACGTCATCCTACTAAATGACCATAGAGTTGAATAACAACCTCTGTGAAACGGTTTCAAAGAAACCTTGAACATTACAACCTTCAATAAGGATTTATTTCAGGATTTATGCATTAGTCCTTAATAGTTTTAATCCCGTGCACCTAATAATAAACTTTTATGAATTAAGAATACACATTTAACCTTTTTCTTTTCTTCAAAACAAAATGTAATTTCCACCTTTTTAGGTTGTTCCACTATGGGCGACTATCAACTAGGGATCATATTTGAACCTTCATTATAATGTTACTTTTTGTTTGAAAATTAGATGTTTTATTTTGAAAAGCAGGTGAGCAAGTTTATGTGATCCAGTACAAACCCTGATCCTGGCTACACATATTCTGAAGGAAATTTAGAGGAATCCAGGGTTTAAACAGTAGAAATATTCTTCCCTCTCCAACAGTTTCTAAGCCTTTTAGGTTTTTCTCTCTGTACAGGACAGACGCTGACGTGTCTGGAGATGGTGAGTTGACAGAAAAAATGAGGCTGAAACACAAACCCAGCATTTTTCAGGTCTTTACCAAATGAAACCTCAGCCCCCTGGATTCTTAGCTTACATTGGTCTTTTGTTTCATTCAAAAAAACTGATCTGAACACTGAAATCTGTGTCACAGAAAACCGGAGACTTGTTCAGTGTTCGTTTTAGAGCTTTGACCAGCTGACACCTCTCATTTTATACACTTGGCCAATAAGGATATGTTAACTTGACATCTGAAAGAAAATTTTACTTGTCTTATTAGTTTTACTGTAATAACATGTTGATTTAGGCCAAATTCTGAGTGTCTTTCTACACAAGTTCCAAAAGGTTAACAGCTTATTCTCCGGGTTTAGGATCAGTAAAGGAGCCATCATACACACTTTAAAAGTTATAACTTCCTGAACAAATAGAAGGCCAATGTCACATGGCTGAAGCTTTTACACTTGACATTTTGGCATAAATAATTAGGCATAAGTCAAAATATTACAAGTCTATTAAACACAGTTTTTTTAACTAAATCAAAGCTCATAATTGAAATATAAGCTCTGTAAATCTGATGAGGGAATTCATAGCTGGAATATGCTCCCTGTAGTTTTAACTACAACCTATAATGCTCATTTCAGATATTTAAGAGTAGGATGTAGGTACTGTGGTACTATGAGGTATGTATATGATAATACATGTTTATAGGTAAAGTGACTTCTCAAGTCTAGTTTATGATCTGATTTTGATCACTCCTCGCTAATGGTAATTTTAAATTAATTGGAAAAATTTTTTTAAAAATTAGAATTTAATTAAAAAAAAGATATAAAAACGACAAAGACAACTTCTCATGTTACAGGAAATTTATTTAGAACAGAGTCAAACTGACCTTTTTTGGAATTCATTGTCTGAACATAGGCAAACGCATCATAAATAGACAAACATTTCTTTTTGGAATGCCCTTAAGAACAAATTCTAAGCAACTGCATCCTGTTTCACTAGCGCTTCATGTCTCTTAATCCTCCTTCTTCTCACCCTCCAAAGAGTAAACTCTTTCCTACTTCCACCACACAACCTGGTACTGACCCCTATGGCCTTCCTGTCACAAGAACTGAACATCCAAGCTCAACATATTTTGGAGTTTTGTTCTTAAATGCCAAATTGATAGACAAACATTTCTTTTTGGAATGTATTTAAGACTGAATGGAATCAATTATTTCCTGTTTAGTGCCTTCATGTCCCTTTTAATACTCCTCTCCTTCCTCCTCTCCCTCACCCTCAATGGAGTCGACTCCGACCTCCTCGTAATCCTTCTCAAGAGCTGCCATGTCCTCCCTGGCCTCGGAGAACTCTCCCTCCTCCATACCCTCACCCACGTACCAGTGAACGAAGGCACGCTTAGCGTACATCAGGTCGAACTTGTGGTCCAGCCGAGCCCAGGCCTCTGCAATGGCAGTGGTGTTGCTCAGCATGCACACGGCCCTCTGGACCTTGGCCAGGTCTCCACCAGGCACCACAGTGGGGGGCTGGTAGTTGATGCCGACCTTGAAACCAGTGGGGCACCAGTCCACGAACTGGATGGTGCGCTTGGTCTTGATGGTGGCAATGGCAGCATTAACATCTTTGGGCACCACATCACCACGGTACAGAAGGCAGCAAGCCATGTATTTGCCGTGGCGAGGGTCGCATTTCACCATCTGATTGGCCGGCTCAAAGCAGGCATTTGTGATCTCAGCCACTGAGAGCTGCTCGTGGTAGGCCTTCTCAGCGGAGATGACAGGAGCATAGGTGGCCAGGGGGAAGTGGATACGGGGATATGGCACCAAGTTGGTCTGGAACTCTGTCAGATCAACATTCAGGGCACCATCGAAACGAAGGGAAGCGGTGATTGAGGACACAATCTGACCGATCAGCCTGTTGAGGTTGGTGTAGGTGGGACGCTCGATATCGAGGTTCCTACGGCAGATGTCGTAGATGGCCTCATTGTCCACCATGAAGGCGCAGTCAGAGTGCTCCAGGGTGGTGTGGGTGGTCAGGATGGAGTTGTAGGGCTCCACCACGGCAGTGGACACCTGGGGGGCTGGGTAGATGGAGAACTCCAGCTTGGACTTCTTGCCGTAGTCGACGGACAGACGCTCCATCAGCAGGGAGGTGAAACCGGAGCCGGTGCCACCTCCGAAGCTGTGGAAAACCAGGAAGCCCTGGAGGCCGGTGCACTGGTCGGCCTGAGGACGGAGAGGGAGAGACAACAGTCAAATATATGACAATATGATTTAGTTTTATGTTTGAATGAGCTCCTTCATATAACCCACCAGTTTGCGGATCCTGTCTAGCACCAGGTCAATGATCTCCTTGCCGATGGTGTAGTGTCCACGGGCGTAGTTGTTGGCAGCATCCTCCTTACCTGTGATCAGCTGCTCAGGGTGGAACAGCTGGCGGTAGGTTCCAGTGCGCACCTCATCTGGAGAGACGGAGACGGTCAGAAATGACTGAAGGGTTCGATTTGATAAAATGAAGGAGCAAATACTAGTATCTATATTTATGGAGTGTTTACCGATAACAGTGGGCTCCAGGTCCACAAAGACAGCTCTGGGGACGTGCTTCCCAGCTCCAGTCTCACTGAAGAAGGTGTTGAAGGAGTCGTCCCCTCCTCCGATGGTCTTGTCGCTGGGCATCTGTCCGTCCGGCTGGATGCCATGTTCCAGGCAGTAAAGCTCCCAGCAAGCATTGCCGATCTGGACACCGGCCTGACCAACGTGGATGGAGATACACTCACGCTGTGGAGAGGAAAAAATACAGGAGAGGTTATATACCTGTGTGCGTTAATTTTTAATCTTGCATTTACACTGGAAAGGAGAAAGGAGAAATAAATGTATGAGATAATTTCCTTCCACTTTGGTAATTATTAAATTAGAAAAATCCAAATAAACTTTTCTTAATTATTGAATAAGAAATTGTTCTGTCGAGGAAATGTCGCCTAATGTAAGTGGGTCGGATTTTAGGGGGGTTCTGACATTTATTGGCAATGGACCCGTCCGGCGACTGGCAACAACCAATCAACGGCCGCCGGGTTAACGGTCGGACAGTCCCGACTTCTGATTGGCGCACTGCGTTGAATAAAGCGGCGTTGCTACGCGACAAGCCCTTCACTCTGGCAACGGGTGAGGTTCTGTTGTAAACGGTGAGTATTAAAGCTGAGAGCTCCGGTAAATGTAAAAAAAAAAAGGAAAGAAATCAAAAGCAAAAAGAAAAGAAACGACACAAAAGTCGAATCTCTTCGTGGAAAAACGTTAAAAATGACGGCGGATAACGGGATAACGGTCAGTATTGACCCTGTATCAGCGCAGGAACTATCGGGCATCGGGGAGGAGGAGGACGGGGGGGTCAGCTCAGCAGTGTCCGTTCCTAGCATGCATTTTTAATGCCTTGCGCCATGCTGACAGCGCATTTCACCCGTTTGCCCTGAGATTACGGCTTCTCTGGGTGTGGAGGCACTTGAAGCCAGTGCAAATGATGCGCATCCTCCCCGCCGGCACACGCAAATAACGCGAAGGGGACCGGCGCCGTCCGGAGAGGCGACGAGCCGCGGGGGACGGGGTGAAATGCCGCAGAGTCGGCGCTCGGACCGACGCTGACGTTGTTTCATCCCGTCCACGCCGCGATCCACTGAAAACCTCTTTTGTTTCAGGCTGCCCGCCACGTACCCATCCAAAGCGCGCCACACCATCTCCCCGCACGGAGCCAATGATCACAACCACATTTAACGTTTCTATCAACTCGTCGGGACTTATCCGTACAGATGAAGTGACTGTTTTATGACATCTTAATCTCTTATTCCCGCTTTTCCATTAACGTTCCCTCCCTTTCTCATCATACCCATAAATCGCATCTCCAGAGAGTACCACTACCACGAACACGCCACAATATGTCTATTTACCAGAGATTAGAAATAGGTTCTTACCATTTTTGTTTTGTTTTAGTCACACTAGAGGGTTGCAGGAGCTCCTCGACGGGATGTCTTACAATTCGACAGTTATGGGGTCGATGTAAGAGATAATGGCGCACATGACGATGGACATCGGTATATATGCAAGTGCAGCCCCGGCGCCGGCGGCTGCTGCGCCGCCATTGGCCGGTCGGTTGTCAGCCAAACGCTTCGAGGCCGCCCGCGGCTTCCTATTGGACGAGCGGCTCCGTCTTCGTAAATCCCGCCTCCGAGACCCCACCCGAATCCCGGCTGCCTCCCGTTATTGTGCTGCGAGCATGGCGCCTCGTTTATTGTGAGGAAAATGCTGCGTAATTTTCGGCGCACCGGTACCAGACAGGGCCCAGTCTGCCAAGTTTTAAAATGCATCGGTGTACCAGCACCCCCCATTAAAAACTTATCCATCCAGTCCAAACAGACCGACACGTGAAACAGCTTGTAGTAAAACAATACAGAAAAATGCATTATAGAATAGACCCGAGTCTGCAGTTTGGGATGCTAGCACCAAGATTGTGATATTATTTATTTGGCCATGATCTATAATGACTTGCCTGAATTTCAAACTCATGAATGCCTCTAATATCTAAGAGTTATACATATCTTCCACTAAGGTTTCTATGATTTCTTATGACCGCCTAAATACAATATCAAGAAATATATATCTGCATCTAATGCAAAAAGTGTCATGAGTCACTTTACCTATTTTCAGGTAGATTTTGTTACCAATAAAAGTCCATTCGAGCTTTACCCTTGGTTATATTTTTAGTGCATTTTGATTCTGTCCGTGTGTTGCTCTGTGGTCTCCTATGATACCTGTTAAACATCATTCCTGGTATTATTTAACATTCATTGTGTTTACACATGTGGCTGTTGACTTTATTAAAGCAGTTGCAGCAGTTAATTCATTTCATTTCCATTTTTCTGATTTTATTTTCCTTGCTCTCGGATAAAAAGAGGTCAACTGCCCAGTCACAGTTGAGGGACATGTAGGCCAAAGAGAGCCACAGAGAGACGCCCAACCCCCCAGCCCTCCTCCCTAAGATTAACGGTTGCTAGGAAATGAATAACTGAGTTGCCTGGATACAGCCTAGTATCCGCATAGACTGCCTCTATCTGGTGGTCACGTGACCCATCTTAAATAGCAGCATTAATGGGCTGCACTGCAGCTGCCGCTAAGGGGGGGGGGGTCGAGGAGCCTTAACCACCTCTTTTCCAAAATCCTTCATCCTGATGCCCCATGTCTGCAGGCAAACGGACTTGCTCTTGACTATAAGTGCAAGTGTCCTCCTACTATGAAACTGATGGGGGGGTAGATATATATATATATATACATATATATTGTCATGAGGAGGATGGGGTGTGGTCTCTGCGACACAAGCTGCACAGCATCAGCGTGTGTCAGCTCTTTTGTTCATTCATCATTCATTGGGACAGTTGTCTTCCTTACAAAAGCTCACTCTGTCTGGAGACAATAATGTCCCTGGATGTGCGGAACAGCTCCGCCGGAGTCTGTCTTTAAAAAATAACTTTCAGTGAAAAAAAGCCATAAATTCCTCTTAATGGGCTCTTTGGCCAAGTAACAGACACTTAAGCACCTTGGTTGCTAAAAGCAAAAGGGAAACTCTATGACAACAGCCGTCCCTGGGGCAGAAATGATACCCCTTTGAATATCAGTATGTATTTGTACATGTGTGTGTGTGTGTGTGTGTGTGTGTGTGTGTGTGTGTGTCGGTGGGGGGGGGTTGCTTAAAATAACCCCCAATTTTTGAGAAGCTCTGTGGCCTCCTGCAGGTAACTTGGTTCAGCTGAAGGCTATGTGCAGCTGCAGCGGGGGGGGAATCAGCTAATTGGGCGTTATGGTTATAATGACGTTAACGTCACTTTTGGAGACAGGGACGGGGTCTTGATGTGAAGCAGAACAGTTCAGCAAACTGGTGTCCACAGTGTTTGTTTATGGGAGCCAGACGGGCGGGGTCTGCTGCAGCAGCACAGCTCACATGCAGCCAGCCAGGGCTGCAACGGTCGACAGAAAATGAATCAGCAAAAATGCCAAACACTTGATAGTTTGAGCTACTCATCCGTGAGGACCTAATGACCTTTAACCATCCTTGTAAAGTCCAAGTCATAGTGGACCTCTGCGGATAATTCTGGGTTTAAAAAAATGTGTTATATCTGACGCCCCTCAGCTGATATCACTTTTGACACTTTCAGGCTATGGTGAGGTCGGCCTTCCCTTGTTCCAGTCCACTGAAATTCTGCACACATTTGCTCGATGATTCGGATATGAAGGAATGAAGTGGAAGGACATGGTAATTAAGCCTGATCATCAGCCCAAGGTTGGGCCAGCTAACGAGGTCCAACTGACCTGTTAAAACATCAAATATACTTAACACAGACCATTTCAAACCGTTAAAAAGAGCAACATGCCATATATATATATATATATATATATATATATATATATATATATATGGCATGTTGCTCTTTTTATATATATATATACATACATACATACATACATACATACATATATACATATATACACATACACAAACACACATATGTATAATTATATATATATAATGTATTCGAGAGAATCCACCAACCAATTAAAATATGTTTCTTTGCATGAAAGAAACATACAGATTCATCCTGTTCCTCCTTCACCTCTTTTATTCTTGATTCTGGTGGTTGATAATGTGCTATTTCCTTTTTCTGTGCACATGCTTTCACTTTCTATTTTCTCTCCTTTTTTGTCCCCTCAATTTATTTCTGTGTTATATTTCGTCTCACCATTCACATTTGGAGGACACAACAGTTGGTGACCATTTGTCGTGTCTCGAACTATTATTAGATCCTAATAGATGGCTTGATAAATTATCTGTTATTTGTGCGTGTGTTCTAGCAACAGTTTTGACTCCTGCGTGTGTCTCTGTGTGAGTTATGGTGATTTCTAAATAGATGATAACATCAAATTGTATAAACCCATAATCATCACAGAGGCTGGAATGCGGCCCAAATCCATTAGCCCTTTTTCCTTTAAGTCACTGGCTAAAATGCTCTAGAATGATGGAGTTTATTGATAATCAATTTTCATCATATCTGCATAAGTAGTATATAAATCGTGAATAACTGTTTCTCATTGAAAGCTAATATGTTTCTTTTTGGTTTGCAGAATCAAAACATGTTTTCCATGTGTTCCTGACAGATCTCTGCCCCACCCTTTGCAACCGCACACCAGTCAAATCTGCTGCGGCTTGAGCACGAAATCTTTCACCGTCTCAGCTTATCAGTTTAAATATACAGCAACTTTTTTTTTTCCTCCATCTCCCAGCCCAGTTTTAGTGAACTCACACCTGCATTGAAGCAGTCAGCAAGGGGAGCTCTGCCGTGACAGATGGAAAATATGCACAGTCACTTTGTTGGGTATCATGTTCTCTGTTTTTTGCAGGATGCAATGCGGGTCAGTCTCATGCCACGAAGGACCACTCCCATGTCTCTAGCATTCCCATCCTCCCTCGCTCCTCTCGGGCGAGCAGCTGCTCTGACCCTCCCTGTCTCACAGCTGCTGTGGAGGATGAGGAGGAGGAGGAGGAGGAGGAGGATGGAGAAGAGGAGGGGGAGGAGGGGGAGGAGGAGGGATTGGAGAATGTTCTCTCAAGAAGTCCTGGCTGGCAGCCATGGCTGCTTCCTGTCCTTCTCTTTCATCCCCCGCAGTTCATACTGAGTACAGCAACCACGAAGGCCTGGTTGTAAATCATACATTTTCACTTCCCCCTGCTGGATAATTGATGATTATTCCCACATTACGTCGTGTGCTCTGACCAAAAAAAAAAAAAAAAAAGCAACAATGTTGGGTTAACACTGCAGCAAGGACTTTTCTAGATTTACAGTAGGCTTTAGAAAGGTACTGATTATGTCAGGAACACTGTGCAAGCAAATGACTCTCATTCCTCGAAAGGATTCGAAACGGCTTAAAGGGGCCAGGCCTTTTTAATGTTGTGACTGCAGGAGCAAGAAGCTGTGAAGACATCAGGCCTGTGCACACATACACATCACGATTCGCCAGAACTGCATAAACTGCAATTTCAGTTCCTTGTGCGGGACAGAACCGGAGGAAGCAACACCCCTGCTTCAGTGCAGCAGAACAGCAAAGGCACAGACACACTCAAATAACCACACAAACACACACACAACCACACACACGCATGCAATGAGAGAGCGAGATAGACAGGGAGACATGTGGCCACGTGATCGACCCACTGAATGACATCATTGCAGAGAATCTAGGACAAAGAGGGAGGAGAGCCGGGGAGCTGGCAATGCCGGGCGGATACCATGGCAGGCCTCGGCAACACAGGCGCCCGGCCGACCCAGTGAGGAGGAGGAGGAGGAAGAAGCATCTTGTGCAGCAGAAGCATTCAGCCATTTTGCATGATTTGTAAATGTGTCAGGTGCCTCGAGCACTTGCAGACAGGTCCCAGGTTTTTTACAGTGAATACACCCCTACATACACTAACACATGAGCAGCACAAAAAGAGAACTGTTCAATATTGATTTGCAGCTTGCCATACATGAATAGTAGATGCATGCATGCACTACGTAGTGTTTGCTCACTCCTCTGCATGCATAATGAATCAGCCTTGTTTGCAACAGCCCTTTGTTCAACAAGAGTGGCCCCAAATTTCCCAACGAAAGAATAATAAATCAGCGTGGAAAAGCTGCACTGCAGCAACGCTCAGAGCAAAAAAAAAAAAAAAAAGACCCCCATCACATATGTCTTTATATTCTTCAGTCACTTAAACCACTATATTCGTGTTATCTCGACGCACAAAGCAGGTTTTAGAGCGATAATTGTCTTGAAATTTGAATGCAAGACGGGCAGTAAGGTCAGATCTGAATTGCAAATTTTACCAAACGGTGCTAGAGGTAGTAAAACCATTTTTTCCTCCTTCTTTTCTTTTTTTTTTCCTCCTCCGCGCACAGGAGCGAATCCCCTGCCTGCCTGTATAAATCCGGTAGCGCCGCCCTCCCATTCAGCAGTTGTTGCATCGACCCCGTTGGGTACAACACGCGACGCAAAACCCACCGTTTTTAAAACCGTCTTCTTCGCCTTTTTCTCCTTCTCCTCTTCCTCTTTGAAACCTCGAACGGAAACATGGTAAGTTAAATTTTGCTCCCTCTGTGTTTCTGACAGGATCTTTCTTTTTTGTTGTTATTGTTGTTGTTGTTGTTTATGTTGTTGAAAATTGTAGGAAAATCAAGCAGCAAAAACAGGAGCAGAGGCAACGACCGGCATCTCGGTTGTTACACGACATCGTCAACGGTATTTGCAGCTTTAGCTAACACCTTCTCTTATATTTATCAAACAGGCACATTTTAACCGCTTTTAACAAGAATGGAGCCGTTTTAACATTGATTTATGTCTATTTAGTGTTGAAATTGAACAGTCAAATTCTGATGTTGACACAGATATGCCCGCAGCAGCGGCTCGATGTGATTGTCATTGTGTAGAGATGAGAACAATGCACCGACCGGCGGCATTCAGGCTCAGTAACCGACGGTCCGTAGGAAAAATCCGGGTTTTTTTATCTATAAACAAGTTGCGTTGCTCGTTCTTGTACGTTTTTGTTTTTAATTTTGTCAAATTTTAATGTTTGAATTCCAAAAGACGAAATCGGGACACTTCACCTTGCAAATTGCCCTACCCCGAGGCAGGGAGGGGCAGATAGGGTGGGGATGGATGAAGACATTAGATTGTAGATATCAATCGATACAGCAGGGGATCTATTTTTAGTCTAATCCATGATTTGAAAAAGGGGAAAAAAAATAATTAAATGCAGCTGAATGCTTCTGTTTTTAAAAATGACATGAAATATTAAGGGTCTATTTAAATAAACACACCATCTTTCAATTGATTTCATCCAAATTGGCAGTTTAATTTGGATCGTGAGCAGATTTCTATGATATAAAAGACTGAGCAGATGATTTTCTATTCCCACAAGCATCCGCAGTGATTGTCCATCCTTGAGGCACAGGAGCAAGTGGAATGTTCCAGACTGATGGCGTGCACGCGCCTGTGCCCATGCAAATGAATTTGCATTGGTGCTTGGCCTTGCAAAACAACGAGGCTAGGGTGGGATAAAAAAAAGGACAAGAGGATGACAAAAAAAAAAAAAAATACTGGAGGAAAGACAACAGGAGCGCTTCCTCTGCGGGGGCTGCTGTCAGGCATTTTCTGTCCCCTGCGGGAATTTGTGGTGCAGGGAGGTGCCTCCTGCTGCACTGCCTGTTCAGCTCAGATAGGGGGAGCAACTTAATGTTCCTAATTTACAGATGCATATGTGTTATGATTATTGTAGAAGATTAAATGTGAAAGACTGGTTGAATTGAAATTGTATGATAGTAGATGGGTGGATAACCTCTCCTCCTGTTTTTTTTTTTCCTCTCCACAGCGTGAGTGTATCTCCATCCACGTTGGTCAGGCCGGTGTCCAGATCGGCAATGCTTGCTGGGAGCTTTACTGCCTGGAACATGGCATCCAGCCGGACGGACAGATGCCCAGCGACAAGACACTTGGAGGAGGAGACGACTCCTTCAACACCTTCTTCAGTGAGACTGGAGCTGGAAAGCACGTCCCCAGAGCTGTCTTTGTGGACCTGGAGCCCACTGTCATCGGTAAACACTCCATAAATATAGATACCATAGTATTTGCTCCTTGATTTCATCAAATCAAACCCTTAAGTCATTTCTGACTGTCTCCGTCTCTCCAGATGAGGTGCGCACTGGAACCTACCGCCAGCTGTTCCACCCTGAGCAGCTGATCACAGGTAAGGAGGATGCTGCCAACAACTACGCCCGTGGACACTACACCATCGGCAAGGAGATCATTGACCTGGTGCTAGACAGGATCCGCAAACTGGTGGGTAATTTAATATATGGAGGAGCTCATTCATGATTTTTGACTCCAAACATAAAACTAAATCATATTGTCATATATTTGACTGTTGTCTCTCCCTCTCCGTCCTCAGGCCGACCAGTGCACCGGCCTCCAGGGCTTCCTGGTTTTCCACAGCTTCGGAGGTGGCACCGGCTCCGGTTTCACCTCCCTGCTGATGGAGCGTCTGTCCGTCGACTACGGCAAGAAGTCCAAGCTGGAGTTCTCCATCTACCCAGCCCCCCAGGTGTCCACTGCCGTGGTGGAGCCCTACAATTCCATCCTGACCACCCACACCACCCTGGAGCACTCTGACTGCGCCTTCATGGTGGACAATGAGGCCATCTACGACATCTGCCGTAGGAACCTCGATATTGAACGTCCCACCTACACCAACCTCAACAGGTTGATCAGTCAGATTGTTTCCTCCATCACCGCTTCCCTTCGTTTCGATGGTGCCCTGAATGTTGATCTGACAGAGTTCCAGACCAACTTGGTGCCATATCCCCGTATCCACTTCCCCCTGGCCACCTATGCTCCTGTCATCTCCGCTGAGAAGGCCTACCACGAGCAGCTCTCAGTGGCTGAGATCACAAATGCCTGCTTCGAGCCGGCCAATCAGATGGTGAAATGTGACCCTCGCCACGGCAAATACATGGCTTGCTGCCTTCTGTTCCGTGGTGACGTGGTGCCCAAAGATGTTAATGCTGCCATTGCCACCATCAAGACCAAGCGCACCATCCAGTTCGTGGACTGGTGCCCCACTGGTTTCAAGGTCGGCATCAACTACCAGCCCCCCACTGTGGTGCCTGGTGGAGACCTGGCCAAGGTCCAGAGGGCCGTGTGCATGCTGAGCAACACCACTGCCATTGCAGAGGCCTGGGCTCGGCTGGACCACAAGTTCGACCTGATGTACGCTAAGCGTGCCTTTGTTCACTGGTACGTGGGTGAGGGTATGGAGGAGGGAGAGTTCTCAGAGGCCAGGGAGGACATGGCAGCTCTTGAGAAGGATTACGAGGAGGTCGGAGTTGACTCCATTGAGGGTGAGGGAGAGGAGGAAGGAGAGGAGTATTAAAAGGGACATGAAGGCACTAGTAAAACAGAAAATAATTGATTGCAATGTGTTCTTGAATGCATTCCAAACAGAAATGTTTGTCTTTCAATTACCAGTTTGGCTGCTCAGAATAAAACTCCTGAAAATGTCAAGTTTGGCTCTGTTCTAAATAAAATTCCTGTGACATGTGAAGTTGTCTGTCTTTTGTTAATTCATTCTAAATATAGTTTATATGTCAACTAATAGTGATGAGTAATTAGTCCTACAAAATGATGAAATGCATAGAATCAAGTATTAGACTTATAACACGATCTCTCCTTACATTTCTCAGCAGTCACACAGAACGTACGTTAAACCTCTTAAGTATTACAGTCCGTAGTAGATATAATTCAACATGTTGAACCAATGGGTTTCTTCAATATATCATATGCTTTTCAAAATGTAATGTTACGGTCTCAACTGAATTCTCAAGCTCTACAATTTTTAGATTTCATTGCATGATTCAAGTGAGAACATTTGATTCTTGACATTTACCTTCAACAGCATGTGACCGTATCATAAACCTGCAATTACCACAGAGCACTTTTTTTTTTAATTTATCCTTACTCAGAGCAAGGAAGGGAGGAGTCCTCTTGAATCCATTATCAGATTATTTTAGAGGGATCAGAGTCTATATCCAGAATTTCAGCCTAACCATCGGTGTAGCTATGAGTCAGTGAAAGGACACGTCTGTTTTTGAGCAAAGTTTATTGGAAAAAAACATTGAAACTCAGTTTTGTCCAAATCAAAGCACTTTAACTGCCAAACTTGCTTCAAGTTGGTACAAAAGATCAGAGCATGCCTAAGGTGTAATTCCAGTTAATATTTGATTTAAACTTTAATGTTACACACTTGAGAAGTTTGCAAGTTTTAGAAAATATGTTAAAAAAAGGTATAAAAACATTTCAGGTGCCTGTAACCTGCAAATCAGACTATTCTTGGGTTTATATCTGGCCATGAAAGGCTGGTTGCGGCTTCACACAGGCCTGTCCTGCAGCAGGGGGCAGTTGTCGACGAATCCTCGTCTGTTCAGGAGGTTCTGGATGATCGAGGCTCCAGAGCAGCCCTGAGCCCGGCCAAGCTGCTGGTCTCCGGACACGATCATGTCCTCCTTCAGAGGTCGGTAGGACTTGAAGCGCCTGGTGGGTGAAGCACAAAACAAAGATTTTTTTTGATTGAAGTGACCATAATCAGAATTTAGCTTAAAAGGGTTTTTAACTTCAAGGATACGGTGATATTTTGTATATTTGTCATCGTCATTAATCCTTATGAAAAGACCAAAACAGACAATGTGTTAATCCATGTCTCAGTAGTTTCTGATTTCCCCAGTCAAGCTGAAGTTCAGCTGTACTTAGCCATCTGGTTCCTGCTGAAGACATAAATCCTGAAAATGGGTCAAAAATATATACATACCATTATAGATGTGCAGAAAGTCTTGAACCGAACATGGACAGATTATCACCTTTTTAGTTGAAATTGGAGACTTTCTTATTTACACATCCAATTATTATGGAACATAAAAATTAATTTGGAGTGGTGTTCCATGGGCATATGGGCAATGTCATTCCAATTTTTGTGGCCTTTTAGCTCTATTTTTTGTCTCCACCAACTCCTGAGGCTAGTTACCAAATATGCCTGTCAGTTGTTTGGTGACTTGCAGGTGGTGTGCAGTTGCTTTTTAGAGTTTTTTTTCTTCGAAATCTGTGCATTCATCATCAGAAACTAGTCTCTTTTGAAGCATTGGACCCATTGTTATGTCAAAATATTGATTAAATATCAAAATATTGATTAAAACCACTTTTAAAAAGGCAAAGTAATTTCCTCAAACAGCTGGGTACTGTGGTTTTAAACAAACATTATTCAAACAGGAGGAGATAGTGTGTTTGTCGGGGACTACTTTCTATTGTGGATGAATACACATTTTGAGCTCTAGTGAGTATTTATGATTTATAGCACGAGGGTGTATTAGGGATTGGCTGTGTTTTCAGTGGAGCAGAAAAAACTTGTCGGTCAAACCAGTTCATTGTCGGTTTTGTTTTTTTCTTGGGATTTGCTAACACAAAGACAAATGTAAAATAATCACCAGATTTTCCCTTAAAAAAAATTTATATCCACAAGACAAATCAAGTTACGTACTTGTAGGAATATGCAACTATTCCTACTGCTAGAACAAGCACCAGGAAACCCAACAACATGGCAATGGTGCCGGTGAAGGAAACACCAGGACCTGAAACAAAGATTATACCATCAGTTTACAGGATAATTCAGAAATGTATCGTAAGACCAAGTTAATAATATTTGTGGACTGTCGAATGGTGGTTATGTTCTGCACCCATCTCAATGTTGAATCTGGCACTGGTGGCAGCCAAACTGACGTCGTTGGCCATGGTCACATTGATGCAGTAGATGCCAGAGTCATTGAAGAAGTGGCGCAGCACCAGCTGACACTCCTTCGACGGCTCCACCATGTTGCACACCGTGTGAATGGGCCTCAAGCACTCGGCATCCAGAATCACACTGCACACCTCTTTAGGATGGCTGGGGGAAGACAAGGAGATGCTTGGGTGGGTAAAAAATAAAACAAGGAATTGCTTTGGGTTATCTTTAAAAAGGTAGTGTCCAGGAGCATTCACCTTCCCTGGCAGGTGACAGTGATGTCCAAGGCCTTTTTGTTTGTTTCTGGTGGTGCCATTACAGCGTTGTCCATTTGTATTATCTCTACCGTTTCAATTCCCTCTGAAAAATAAAAACAAAGGGCCATAGGGTTACCTACATTGACAGTCATTTCACATTGGAATAAACACATCACTAATGAAAGGTGACTCACCAAACACTTCAATGCCGGTACAGAAGGAGCCGTATCGATAAATCACGCAGTCGTCATCGGCGGGTTTATCATCAGCGACCACGGCCACCTTGGCTTGGCCTGTCAGCATCACCGTCTGCTTTGCAGCTGGTTTGGACGAACAGCGAAAGGGAATGAACATCACCTGATTTTATCCATATTTTTGTTTTTTAGTTTGTCTTTAATTTTGTTTGTTATCTGGAATCCAAAGGGAAATATCCTCCAATGAGTTACTAGAGTTCTGACATTTCTGCTGCATCTATTTTTATGCTTTAAATCAGCGGAGAACTCTTCTTCTGAGTCCCATATTATGCTGGTAGTAGATAGTGGTGCCAAACACTTTCAGTCGACACGCAAATCAGAAGTAAAATGACAAAGCACAATAGGGCAGTTCATCATGAAGTCACTTGCTCTGCTTGGGTCATATAATGGCAGCCCTTCTTTACAGATTTACATCATATTTACATTGTAGGAAATTGGCTTGTGCTCTTATCTGGCTCATCATTGCTGATGTTGCATGTACTGCCTTTGTTGGTGACCCTGTGATAAAAGCTCATCACGTGGAAGCAAGCACTCACCTGCTCCGAGCCCAGTCCCTGCATTGCTGTCAGCCGGCGTGTCGCGGCTTGCGGGGGAGGGGGTCTTGGCCACCGTGGGTGTCTCCTGGGCCAGCTGGGTGGTGGAGGCGCTGGAGGAATCCTCCTCAGTGTTGTCCTCCTCCGCATCTGAAGGCGACACATTGAGGCTCAGGCCCGTTGTCTTGGTGGAAACCAGTAGAGGGAGAGCAGATGCCAGTGCAGGAGCTTTGACTGGACACAGAGAAGGTTGTTGGGTTAAGTCCATGCTTTGATATGATGTCTGTAACATGCACAAGTGCAAAATATTATTGATGATATTAAATGTTCTAGCTTTAAAAAGTAGTTTGGCATTTTTTGGCAAGTTTCTTCACTTTCTTGCCAAGATATTAATAAAAAGATTGACACCAATTTCATGTCTTTTTAAGTGCTAGAACTATTAAGTACTGGAGTTAGGCAACGTGTGTAGAGTTAATCATTACATAAAACAACTCCTTTAACTTCTGCTCCTGACCTGTGGTGGCATGATCAGTGGGTAGACTAGGGGCCTTGGTGGAGGTGTCAGCCGGTGGATCGCAGGCCTTGTCTGGGATCACCGCCTGGATCACCACCTGAGGCTTGAATGAGCCGGAGCTGATGTAGGTGTGAGTGACCGTCAGCTCCCTGGATATGAGGGCCCCGCTCTCATCACCAAAGTCCCAGTTGAAGGTGATGTCGGCGTTGCTGAGGTACTCGCTGGGGTCGTGCAGGGTGATGGTGAAGGCGATGGCCCTGTTTTGGACGAAGCGCATGTCCCCGGCCATGATGTCGTTCACCTGGTCCAGGGAGACTGCGAAGGGGATTTGATCTGGGGAGAAAACCGAGTGGTGACGTTGACAAATAAATGGGCAATAATTGAAGTTTATACATTATAAGCTAGGTTGTTTTTCCCTTTTATATCCTGATCCTTAATTTAAATCTTCTACTGTGAGATGCTTTGCATTTTTCAACTACATTTATGCATTATTGTCTTATAATGCATGACAGCGAAATCATATTTAGTTCATAATGGTGTTATTGGGACCCTTTTTGGTGTCTTTGCATATCTTGAATTTTCTGCCTCTGTATTGAATGTTTTAATGATGTTTTAATGCTGTCTTTTAATATCAATGATATTCTCTTCTCTTTTTGCTCTTGCAATGTATGTTCATGAACAATTTCAATAATTTTATAATTTTAATGCCATCTGTTAAAGGGCTGCAGATGAAAATTTACTAAAGTGCACTGTCCTTGTTAAATAAACCAATAAATGAATTAAAATAATCAATAGTAAAGCTGCATTTTGCTGTATGCAGAGGATCAACAATCATGCTCAATCATGTTCAATTAAAAATCAAACTAGCAGCTAATTAGTTATTTGAACAAAAGAACCTCGTTTTTTTACTCCTTTATTGGCAGTAAGTAAAATTAAAATTGTCAAAAAGAGGCGAAGCACAATATGATGCAAGTTTAGCATCATAAATGTTTCCAGCCATTTAATTATCCATTCACAGGTAACCAAACTGCAACTTAAACAATTTAACCTTTAACAACTGATGTGTTTGACCATGTGGGGGCAGCAGAAACAAGGACCACATCCCCATATCATCACCTTTTAGGTTGACATGGTGGAAATAAGAAAACGGTTGCTATTTTCCACATACAGCAATTACAGAGAAACATCACTATTAATTTGGAGGCATTTTTTTTGACCACCAGGTGAACCAAAGTCTAATATTTGGATATTCAGATTTATCTCTGTTTTTGGTCTCGACCACCTCCTGAAGGAAAAATCTGGCTCTTTAGATGCTAAATGCTCAACTATGTTCACCAGTGGGTCTCCGACTGTCTTTCTAATGTTTGCCACTGAGCAGGTAGTGGACAGTGGGTTTTAGAGCCTTTTTTTCTTATAAATGGTTAAAGGAGTCGCACTTTTCATACAGTCCATAACTAACCGGTGATGGAGAACTGAGTGGAGGCGTATCCCAGGGGAATGAACTTCTCCTTGCTGCGGTAGTGGTAGATGACAATGTCCATGGTGTAGGAGCCCAGCGGGATGTCGTCTGTGGCGATGGTCAGGGAGGAGGAGGGGCCGTCCGCCACCTGCCAGTACTGACCTGCCACAGCATCCACAGACACTACATGAGACTTCACTACAAATACCAAATACCTACATTATATTTTAATTAATTGAATAACATGTTGGGGTATGCAGAATGTTCTGTGTGATGCGTTCAGGGTCAGAGTTTGCTTGCTTGGAAAGAAGAAAACACATGAACCGTCTGCTTCTTTAATACACTGCATGTATATATATATTATCACATGCAGGAAAAATAAAGTGGCATAACCTGATCATATGACAAGGCTCATGTATAATCCATCCTGGGTCACATGTCAGGTCGTGGCATTTGTCGTAACAAACTCTCTGACCCTTGGAAAAGACATAGTTTAGAGGCTTTTCATAACAAGAGACGCCGGCACAGCTCACCCCAGGTTTTCCAGACAAACACGTAGCCTGGCTTCTTGTCCTTCTTAACTGGTGTCCCATCAGGGAAAACAACCTCCCAGTCTGCCTTCTGTGCTGGGTAGACTGGCTCGGACTCGTGGTATTTTGTTCCTGTGGCAGGATCAAGAGTGTTGAGGCTGTTAGAGACTGTGACAAAGAGGTTTAAACAAGATAAGAGTCTACAGCTTATACAACTATAAATGTTAATGCTGTATATTATACTCTTTAATAACCTCATTCACTATACTACATTTCTATTAACACAGAAAAATATTAAGTATCATTACTTAATCATGCTTATATACAGATCTAGTGTATGTTGGAATCATATTACTCTTGTCTTTACTGACTTCTGCCGCATCACTGTCTCACTTCACTTGAGACACTGATGCACTATTAGTTAACGCTGGTTGTTGGTACTTCATGTTTATGGCTTTCTTTATAATTTACTTGCTCTTGTATGATTTTTTTTAGTTTCTAGTCTTATTTTCTTTCTTATGAATGAAAAATTTGACCTGCTGGTGGCGCTAGAGAAAAAGTCAAGGTATCATCATAGGCCTTAGGTTCCATCCTCTGGGCACCATGAATGTGTGTAGCAGATTACATATAAATCCATTTGGTAGCCATTTTAGACATTTCAATCTTAACAAATGTCAGCGCTAGAGGAAAAGTCTGGTGATCACCAAAATCATTAGGGTTCATCCTCTGGCGACCATGAACATCTGTACCAAATTTGATGGTGATCAATCCAGTACTGAGATATTTCAGTGAGGACGGAAGCGGCGAACCCTTCCGATCCGACAATGGGCACATGACTTGTTACCGTTGACGATGCAGTCTTCAGCCCAGACGACGCCACCGTCAGGCTGGACCCTCTGGTTATGAGGGAACTCCAGGTCAATGGTGAAGGTAACTTTGGCTCCAGTCAGAGTTGGTGAGTCATTCCCAACATTGAAGCTCACTCTTCCACCTTGAAGAGAAGACAGATAAATATATAGAATTATATATGTGTATGAATGTTTCATGATCCTCGGATCTGATACATTATTTGGTCATTTGTCTTTTGGTCCTCAGGTGTTTAAATTAAATTCCTGTCATTTCAATCCTTTTTTTTAAAAGGAAGTATACAGTAAGAAAGTATCTGAAATTGTTTGATTATGCCAACATTATTTCAGCTTTACCTTTCCAGGAGTCTCTGTATCGTGGGTCTCCATCTTTCCAGACTGGGTACATCTTGGTGTTCCATGAAGGATAGCGGATGAAGCGGTTTTTGGGCTCTGAAATATCAAAAGGAGAATTATTATATATATAAAAAAAACATGGACACCGCTCAAAAGACATAAATTTACAGTTCACGGGTCCAAAATGTCCTCATAATTTTTTTAACACATTGCCTGGAAAGATCTGTATAGAGTTGACCAGTTGAACATGCAAAAGAAACGTGAAAATTGTCTAAAATCACAAATATATATATAACTAAACTTAAATGAAGAATAAAGATTTTACTGAAATATTTAAAATGAAATATTGAATATTAATTTCGGATTAGATGAAGCTTTTTTTCAGGGAAATTACTATTTTCCCAACAATAAGAACCTAATTTTAACTTTTGAGTAACATCTATCGATTCTGCTGGATTTAAATGTTTCTAAACTCCAATGTTTGAATTTACAACTATATTTCACGTCTATATATTTACATCAAAATAACTTGTACCATCAGTGATCTGACAAAAGCCAAAGTTGACCATTGGTGCCACCATTGACCAAATGAGGCTGCTGTATAACCAATATTAATCTCAAGTCCCCCCAATCCCTCTCATGTGATAATCAGCTGAGTGTATGTGTATGTGTGTGTGTGTGTGTGTGTGTGTGTGTGTGTGTGTGTGTGTGTGTGTGTGTGTGTGTGTTTGTGCTAGTGCATGTTCGTGACTATGTCACAGATTAACATTGTCACAAGGCTGAATTTGGATTAAACATCGGTACAGTTTGACCAAAAAGCTTGAACGTTGTGGCAGATTTTGAATGTGATTATGAATTCTGTCTGGATTATTTGGGGTAATCCCTCTGCTTTTCCTCACTCCACTCATGGTTTAGCTTTAAGGCGTTCGATGCCAGATCCTGGTCACGTAAATTTAAAATGAAATGAGATGAAATGAAATGAGATTGAATTTCTCTGATGCTCAATTTCTCAAAATATTTGACAGATTAAAGGGGTGTCGTTTTCATCATACATTTCCCGGACTATTAAATTATGGGTTCGGTATGAAGACAAGGAATTATTCCAAAGATCCGTAACTCACATTGTGCAAACTGTATGTGATTGAGAGTATTGTTTTAAACCAGATTTGTAAAGTGTGAAATTTCCTTTAACAACTCCTTTCAAAATTCAATTCATTTCAATTCAACTTTATTTATATAGCACCACATCCTAACAGAGGCTATCTCAGGTCACTTTTCATATAGAGCAGGTCTAGACTGAACTAGTTATTAATTACAGAGACCCAATATACCCTCACTAAAATCAGAAAAACTCCCCTTTTTAATAAACAAAAGGATTAAAAATAAATACCTGCTAACCTCGGTCTACAAAGGTCAAATTCTGTTTCATTTTATATTGACGCATGGTCGAGTGAAGGGGTCTTGGGACAGAACTTGAAACCGGGTCTTAGACCAGACACAGATCTTATGGACAGAAAAAAACAGCATGTCTCCCCCAGAGACCCCTGTTTTGATTACGGTCAGTCTCACACTAGCACGTTGAGGACAACCTCACTGAAACACCAACGTCACTGCTGTCTCACTCTCATAGGACAGAGCTACGGATTTACATCAACCAAACACTGGGCCAGTTCCTTAGACACCTTTAGATGAGTCCTCACACAATGACAACAGAGAGACAGAGATTTAAAAAAGTTTCTCATTAAATCTAAACAGTCAAATGTCACTGACTCCGTAACCTAAACAGAGTGCGTACAATTAAATGTACATTTACTCAAGTGATGTGCTCTAAATACAAATTTGAGTATTTAAATTTCCATTTTTATGGCTATTTCACAACAGTTCAGCAAATAATTTTTTAAATTTTTTTTTGTCTTTTTTTTTTTCACCACAATGCATTTATTTGGCAGCAGATTAAGATTTTATACAAAAAAACATACGATCTAATAAAATGCAAAGCTCCATTAAGTATTAAACTGCCCACCAGTATTAAAATAGTTCAAATTAGCTCCACACTAGCCAACTACAACAGTAAATTGCTGGTTATAAATGAATTCAAAAGTAATAATAATAATAATGATAATTATAATAATAATCATCATAATAATAATAATTCAGTAAGACACTCACAGGAGCTATTTTCCTGAACTGGAACTGCTTTTATTTTTGATACTTCATCTGGATTTCTGTAATGTTACAGTACTTTTACTACTTTATTTCAGTGCAGGTGTTTTTCTTGTAATAGAGTAGTGGTTATGTTGCTGTAGTAATGTAGTAAAGGATCTGAATACTTCCTGCACCAGTCTTTGAAGGTCTGGTCATAATAGTTGTTGTTGTTGCTGTTGTTGTCCAAGTTTGTCAGACATCTGTTTACAGAGTCAAAGTCTCATCTAGACGTTGAATCATCTCTCCCACTCCTCAGGGGTTAAACAACTGCCCAGGCCTCGATGGTGTTGAGCTCCCATGAGAAAGATGCTATTGTCTGGGTTCTTCTCTAATATCCCTTTGACCCTATACTTCTTTTTAAAGATCCATTTTCTGTACTTACTTGCCGCAGTGTGCGAAGCTGCAGCCAGCAGCACCAGCAGCCCGGCAGACGTCCACATTGTCAGTTCGCCTCCTCCTTGTGAAAAAAAAAATGAAAAATCCCTTTTGTGAGCAGCAGTAGGCAACAGAAAAACTGGCTTTATAAACTCTCTGATGTTCCACCTCACATGGTGCTTCGGCAGGGGGGTCACCCTGCAGGCCCGCCCACCCCTGGATGAGATCTAATAGGGGAGGTGGAGGTGGGGGTAGCCTGGGCCGATTGGGATCTGTGTATATACAGTAAAAAGCACGTCTTGGGGATTACAGTAGCAGCTACAGTAGAGAAAATGCAACATAATCACACAAGGAAAATGCGAAAAACTTCTTATGTGCCTCTGCACAGCGACAGATCAGGGGACATACTCGAGTGTGCACAAATCCGACAAAATAAATAACATTTAGATAAAAATCTTGCAAATATGAACCATATTAGTCTGAGCTAAGTGGTATAAATATGAATATATTCAGTGGTGGGATGTAAATGTGCAGTTATTCAAGTTCTTTACTTAAATATTTTCATTTTTTACGTACGTTATATTTTCATTCCACATCATTTCAGAGAGAAATATTTCACTTTGTTCTCCACCACAGAGATATAACAGCTACATTTCCTGGTTATATACAAATTATTATGTAAATAATATAAGATAATATCTTAAATTATGATACGCTGTTATAGATTAAATTACCGGACAGTAATTAAAAAGGGTTATAACTAACTCTTTTATTAGCTTTAAAATGCTGTTAACATACTAATGCATCATAAGTGACAATCCAATAATATTATATGTAATTAAGTAACACAAATATGGCCATTTTTTATTCTTCTGCACTTTGACTTTGTAGCAATTTGATTGCAGGACTTTCAGATGCATGCATCATTTTTTCATTGTGCTACTGATAATTTTACTTAAAATAGATAACGTAAATCTTTACGCCTGCACCGTCTGATTAGATAGGTGTAAAGAGGAATGCAAATTGGGCCTCTGTCACTACAATGAAAACAAATGGAAACACATAAATCTGGGGGGAAATAAATCATCTATTAGTCTTTGTAAATGCTCTGTGCAGTACAACTGGGTCATATTTAGATCATGAGGGTTCCAGCATCTTTAATTTTTTCGGGTTCCAATTCCAAGAAGCATGTGCTCTCCACTATGAAATGAAAGGTCCCCAACAGTAAATCTCTGCCTCGGTCACCTGACCCATTTTGGGCTGCCTCTCTAATTATTTCTCCTAATTATGTGCGGATTTACTCAGAATTTCATGTTGGCGCTGATGATTATCTGCCGTCTAAACTCCAATTGTGGAAAAGTCTAAAAACTGCTGCGTATTTGTAGAGGTTTTATTAGCTGCAGACATACTGTGAATAAATATGATGGTGGGATTAAATATAGTGTGTAATAATAACAGAGTGTGATGGGGAGTTTTTTATATCTATGTCACTACAGCAGTGGGTCACTCATTCTGCCCAGTGAGGCTGTAATGGGGGGTGGTGGTGGCGGGAGGAATGCAACGTTAATGAGGATTACTGAGGCACTTGTGACTCCCTAAATTCATCCGGCTTTGTCCCTCCACCCGCAGAACTATAAAGTCACTTTGTTGGGAGAGTTTTTGTCTCCATATCATATGCCAAACTGTTTAAACCTCTTTTTTTTTTTTTTTTTTTAACAATGTCAGCATTCACGGCAAATCCTGTTCAGGACCAGTTTCATCTGTCGCTATGTCGACCACGAACCTGGCAGCTCCCCTCAGGCCTCATCTCTGACGCGCATTGTACGACCTCACATTTTGCTCTGTAATATTAATAATTGAAAAAAAAATTGATAATGAAAATAATGCAAGCATGAAGTAAAACATGTCCCCTCAATACAGTAAGAAACACACAGCTGACAAGGTTTTGGAAACAGTTTGGTAGACACTGGTAGATATACCAGGAGAGATCTATCTATCTATCTATCTATCTATCTATCTATCTATCTATCTATCTATCTATCTATCTATACATGTATATATAGTAAATAAATATGAGAAAACAGAAACAGTCCTTGTGACACACTGTCTAACACTCTGCTGTGTTACATGGTGTTTTGTTTTAGAAAATGGTTTATGACTGAATTAAATGAGAACAGAAATGGAGTTAAAGGGGGAAAAATCCTTCATCTTCTAAATTAAGTATATACATACTCTCTCTCACTTTCTCTCTCTCTCTCTCCCTATATACATATATATATATATACATACATACATACATATATATATATATATATATACATACATACATACATACATATACACATATATAGACACAGATACTCACTATACTATATACTATAATTCATGGATGCAGCCTCATCCATCTATGGCAAAACACTGCAACATGATGCCCAGTGAGTTAATTTTAGCTCCTTGTTGCCTAGCAACAAGGATGTGGACCTTTCATCTTCCCTCCTCCAAAGAGAAAAACATATATAAAAAAGGAGAAAGAAACCTATGAAATCTGGCATAAATATATACTATATGATTTCCTTCATCTACAGTATGTCCCCACAAACAATGGGGACATAGACTGGGCTATGTTGGAAAGCTATTCAGCTGTATTTTATTGTGAAATACAGTAATACAATTTGAGTGTAGGGGCCAGAGAAAGATGGATTTCTATGTCAGTCTTTGTCTGCTCAGGGTACAATTAAGAATTAAAAAAAAAAAAAACAACCATGAAAAATTATGTTTAAAACCTCGTGATGAAGGCTTCATGCAGTAAATTCAATATATTGAGAAAAGGCTGAAATATATTAGATTTTCTTATGTGCATCGTAAACACTGCATCGCTGATTTTTAACACAGCAGACCCACTTCAGATTATTGAATCAGCATTAATTGGGAGCAATATTTACAATTATTTTTCAAGTAAAACTTCTCAAATATGAGGATTTCATGCTTTTCCTTTGAATTATTTAATTCATTTATGGTAATTTTGAGGTTTGGGCTATGGGTAGGTTAAAACGAAGCATGGTGAAGGTGTTACTTTGGCCTCTTGGTAATTGTAATTGGCATTTCTCACTATTTCCTGATTTCATTTACAAACCAAAAATATAAAATATATAAAATACTATTACCTTTCTTTTTTCACTCAGCATTGTTCATGTAGGAAACATTTAGATTAGTCAGTTACCCAGAAGACAAGGGAAAGTCATTTATCAGTCCTTTTTCAGGATAAACATTTTTTTTTCTGTTCAGTTATTTGTATTTTTCCACTCATATATTTTTTATTAGATAGAATATACAAACACATGTTTTTTTTTTGTTTATGTTTTACTGGAGGAAGTATGTTTTGTAAAATATCTGTCTTGTAATCCAATATGGGATGTACTACAAGGAGTACTTTTACTTTTAATACTTTAGTTTCCCGAATATATTTAAGTAACATTTTCAATGCATCACTTGTAATGGAGTATCTTTTAGTTTGTTTTGATTTAATTAAAGGGTCTGAATTCTTCCTCCACCCTCGCTCTTATTAGCTGTGATTATAAGGTGTTTGCAGTGAGTCCGTCCGTACCGAAGGCGGCGCTGTGACTTCGCATCGGCGGTCAGATAGAGCGCGGCTCCCGTTTGATTGGAGGAAGTAATACAACAATAAAGAAAGATGGCTGAAGTGATAGAGCTGCAGAAGCTGAAGGTTTGTAGAGACACATATTTACGTCTTATTAGATTAATTAGTCTGGTTTGTTATCAGAGAATATGTCATAGACGTTGTTAGTCGTTGTTCCAAAGAGCGAGGTTGCGGTGGAGTGGATAGTTTGGAGAGTAAAATGTGCGAAGTCGAACAACCGGCGTGTGTTCACGTTGTTCATTCAGCTGCGAAGCTAACAGCTAACTAAGTGAAAATACACAATGTTAAATCGTTTTGGGGTTAAAAACGATTAAGAGATAAACATTAGTATTAAGTTAAAACTGAAAATTTAGCTCTTGTTTTTTAGGAAAAGCATGTACCGCCGCCTTCGTGTAATTAAATTTACGACTCCCGTAAACAAGCGTTTGACCTCCATCGATCTTTTAGGATAGGATAAGATGATTCTTCATCGGTCCCAGCAGAAGGGATTCACTTGTTACAGCAGCTCGAAATTAGAAGACAGTGAGTGAGTGAGTGATGAAAACCGTATAAATCTACCACACATACAGATATGACCTGCTGCTCATACACACATGCTCTGTGGCATTGCACTAAACTGTTGCACTGGAGGGTGGATAATTGCACACTGAGAATAAAACTGTATAAAGTGTTATTGCAAAAAGATGAAACATTAGATAAATGTAATCATAAATAAATGACGAATGAATGAATAAGATATGTTGCCTCATATATTTTGCTAGTAAGTTGTGGTATTATAATTGGTGAGTGTTGGTGATAGAGGCTAGAGGATAGAGTCAACAGTTACCTACTCTTAAAATGTCGGTCTGGTGATAGGATGAAGGACCCACAGTCTTATGCAGGGGTTGAGAGGTTTTATGTTAAAATGGACGACAGCTTGACTGACGTCTTCCTCTCAGCAACTTCCTCTTTATTCATGTTATTGAATTGCCTAAAGAAAAACGCCAACTATTAAATGTTTGAGTTCCCACACAGTCGTTAGTGTCTGCAAAACTGTAAAACTACACAAATATATTTTTGTAGGCTGCACTAATCTGGAATAAAATACTAAGCTTCAAACAAGGACGCTTATTTGTTTTTAACTTTTGAAACTCTTTCTCTTTTGTACACACACACACACACACACAAACAAATAGCTTGACTCTATGAAAATGTTAAGTTTATTTAAAGGTGCAATGTGTAAGAATTGGCCATCTTCTGAATTCCTACTCCAAACAAATAGGGAGCAGAATATTATTCGAAAGCTGGGGTGTCTACTCTTTCCCCTCTTTCCGTAGTCGGGCTGACCACCGGCGATACTGGGACAAATCCAGATGGCCCTTCAAAAAATGCATAAAGTTTTTACTGGTCCCCTGTGTGTCATCTGTCGTTCAGGCTGCGCACCATATCTATAAAAATACTGGTAGAGTACCTTGACATATTCATATTCAAATCTACGTATATGACTTCAAATAATCAGGGCAGAAGTAGTATGTTACACAGTAGAGGAAATACCTCCAACCCCCATGGCCATTGTTTAGGCTATCATCCGCTAGCTGAGTTGATGGGATCATCAGATCTGATCCGGGCGACTAACCACCTATTCTCAAAAATACCAGTGGGAGAAATGCTGTGTTTAGCTCTCACGTGTGTCAAGTGTCAGTTCTCAGAAATGTATTTGACAAAAAAAACAATCTCACCACAACCTCACTGGTGCTTTCGATTGTGTCAGCTGGTATTTCCAAAGTCAAGAATTACCTGAAACTAGGTCTTTTTGGCTATCTTTATACTGTAGAAACTGTCCCAAACAAAAAGCCCTGACTGCAAGGGGAAGTTGGTCATGGTGCCCATCAAATTAAAAGTCTTCTTTGTGGTTCTCTTGCTGTTTTTAGCTTGCTGAGCTGAGGCAGGAGTGTGAGGCCCGAGGTCTTGAGACCAAGGGGAACAAAGGGGAGCTCATCGCTCGACTGCAAGCCTATCTGGAGGAACATGGTGAGAATATATACACTACAAATTTTGTCTCACTTTACACATGGTATAAACAGCGGGTTGATTAGATTGTAATCACATAACACAGACAAAAGGCAAGAAATCCTGTTCTAACTGCACCGATTACACCACCAAACAACCAGATTTACCTCCAGAGGTGGTCAGACAAGGCCTTGATCAAGATGGAATACATCGTTGTATACTGATGTATAATATGGGTCTGTGTCCTGTTTTTTTCCTGCCCTTTGTGTTCCTTTTTGTGATTAAAACCACTGATCTATCCATCTGCCCCTTTCTCTTTCTGCTCCAAACCACAGAGGAGGATGTGGATGTTGATGATGTCCTCGCAGAGGATACAGAGGTAATGTGACTGTTGATCTTTCATGACATCTGCTCTTTCACTTCTCCCTCTCAGACCTCATCAGACCATTTTGTGAAGTAATATTTGAATTTAACAATTTCCTTTCAGGACTTCACTAAAGTCGAGAGCGCCAACGACGTAAAAGTCGATAAGGATTCTGAATCTACTGAGTGCGAGACGTAAGCTCAAATTCCTTTAGTCTAAATACTATGTTTAACAAACTAAATATGATATTTTAATTAGTGAGTAACATCATTTGTGACTTCATGTTATACCCGACATGTGCTCATCTCATCTGAATGGCTTCATGTGTAGTGGTTGGTGTCGGTTGTCAGGTTTGACAGCAAGGTCCCACATGCTCAGCCCCAGATTTGTAAACCACTAAAACAGAATTTGTCTTTGTTCATTCCACTTCTTTACATGTTTTTCTTTCAGACCAACTGAAAAGAAGGTGGTGAAAATAACCCCCCCGTCGTCTGCCAGTGAAGTATGTATGACACGTTTTCATTTAATAAAGCTACTGGAAGCCTCAGTCTGAATATTTTGATTCAAAGGTGGACATGGAGAAGTGATAGCTCAGCTTTCAAAGACATACTTAAATAGGATGTTATATGCATATGCAACTGGAATCTTTCTCCACATGGTAACTTTTCTTCATATTCATAAGCAGCAGCACTGATGCCTATGTATATGCAGTATCTGGTAACATCTTTGCGAGTTCTGATTTTGAATTTTTTACCTTTTGTTGAGCAGAGACTACAGAAGAGAGCTGAACGTTTCAACCTGCCTGCATCGGCTGAGAGCAAGAAGGCCATACGTGCAGCAAGGTAAGGCTTCAACTCTGGCCTTCAATGGATGTTTTTTAATTTAGGGCCTAATTTTTGTAGTTTTGGTCATAATTTCTATCAGGTTACATAAGATTGCTTAACGCTTAACTGTTGCCATCCCATACGTCAGCAATTAACGTCTGGAAATGCAGCAGTGCCGTTAAAAAAAGATGATGGGACACAGACAGGCAGATGACCTGACTGGTTTTACATATATTGAATTAGAACAGAAAACAAAGGTGAATACAGAAACAATTTCTCAAACGTTCTGTTGTAAACATTCATTAGAGTTTACTGGCTGGTTCAACTTTCTACTAGCACACACTTCTCACGTGCAGTTTGCCCACAAGGGCTCTAGAAAATCTGATCTGATTACCTCAACTTTTATGTTTCTCAAACACTTGGTGAAGCATGGTAGAGTCATCCTGTACCTGTCAGAATAAAAGTCTGCAACAAATTCATGTACAGTGGGATTTACGATGCCTTGTTCATAACTTTGTTAGTCCAATGTCATCTTAACTGAGAGAAATGATGCTCAAACCTCTAAGAAATAAAGCCCAAGTTGGAAGAAACTGGATTTATTCTTGAAGTTATTATTGGTGTATATTGCTATGATGGCTTTATCCTTCTCCTCCTCCTCAGGTTTGGCCTACCCACGGATGCTTCCAGTCCCTCTCCAGGTCTGTAGTCCCTCTTTGCCTCATTAGACTGACTCTCTGTTTGACTGGAGCAACGATCTTTAATGTAACACAACAGCATCATATGTCATAATGTGTTCCTCATAATTTTTTTTTTACTACCTGCTGTTTCTGACTTTCATCCATTCGTCTCCCAAACAGGCCTCGTTGCAAACAGCAAAGCTGCTGTAAGTTGTGTAAAAATCTATCTGTCCCATTTCTTTACTCCTTTGTTTAATGGGACAATTTTAACTCAGTTGTTCCTGTGTCTCACAAAGGTAAACGTCGATCAGCTGAAGAAGAGAGCGGAGAGATTTGGTGTCAATGTTTCATCCATTTCACAGAAGGTGACTGCGAGTTTGTACGGTTGTTCTCCCGGATGTACCACTTCACTTTTAAACTATCATTATTTTCCTCATAATTTCCTGAAAATTAGTTGTAAGTTACAAGTACATTTGTAAGAATTTTCCTTTTGCAGTTTGGTCCTAATTATAAAAGAAATGGAGGAAGTGTTGGCTCTAAATTTATTATTAGCCACTCATTAAGTTTACGTTTTTTAGAAAAAAAGCTATGAAATGTGGAGTTTGTGGTCGGTAGTCCATGAATTGATTTCAGTATCCATCAGAGTTTCCTAGAAAGACTAAAAAAAACCTTGATTCTTGGTTAAAAAGAAAATGTAGAGGGGCTGAGTCACTTTATTTCACAGGTTTGTTCTTTGATGAACACATGTTTGTAAGTAAAACAGCTGAGTGGACGGAATTTAATAGCATTGGAGTGTGTGTTTATTTTTATTTATTTTTTTATTTAAACAAAGCTAAGCAATTTTCAATTTAACCAATATGTAGCACAAGTGTTTTTAGTTTATACCGTTTATATTGTCTGTGTGAATGTTTAATGTTTCTGCTGTTCAAAGTCATGTAGAATCCATCTAGGAAACTTTGATGTATACTTACATGTGTCATACTATCCTATTTTTTCTTAAAAACTCAAAATAACAAGCGTAGCAACTAACAACTGCAGTACCTAACATTTTCTTATTTAACTGGTGCCAAACTGTGTTAAGGCCTTTCTTGGAAATATCCTTGAAATTAACAGCTAATTTGTTGGAAAAAATAAGGGAAAGTTCCAAGTTCTCCAGCTGTAGTATATAGGACCCCGAATATATAAAGTGTTGTGTCTTCTCTTTGCCTGTTGGATTTAAATTTGATTCTTCGTTTTTCTAGATGGAGGAGGACGAAAAGCTGAAAAAAAGGAAGGAGAGGTTCGGGATCTTGACGAGTGCGGGTTCAGGTGGTGCAGATGATGTTGAGGTAATTTCTTCCTGTTGCTTGGTTTTGTTTTGTTTTGTTTTTTTTCATTGTTTGACTCGAGACAGTGGTAATCAGTTATAGTTCATCATAATGAAATCAGTCACATATATATGTAATATAATCTCATGCAATAATCACATGCAATGTTTTTTTTCCCCACAGGCGAAGAAGATGAAGCGTGCTGAAAGATTTGGGAAAGTGTAAATAATGTTTTAGAGTTCGCTTTTTTTTGTAAAACATTTTCATGGCTGTACAACAGAGGTTCCCGAAGATGACAAACGTTACCAATAGGATTCCTGCAAATCAAAAGTATCGTTAAATACACAATGTCAAATGATTGAGTTTGATCATTTAAAAGGTTTAAAAAACACACAAGAAAAATTTCCTAATTATTTACTGAGCATCGAGTCAGTGGATATTATAGATTTGAAGAAAGCATTTGATTTGTTCATTCCCTCATTTTCCTCAAACAGTTTTCCGTTTCCCTATTTTATTTTTATGTAGGAGTTGTTCATCTGTTAACAGTTTGAGTTCCTGTGTAATGTTTTTTTTTCTTACTTATTATTCCTCATCTTACTGCTCATCTAACAAATAGGACCCCCACTGTCTTTCTGATGTTCTCCTCTGAGCTGAAACAAGTCCAATAATTGAGTCTTTATCCAGCAGTCATTCAGTGGTTGGTTGGTAGAGCAACTTCCTGCTGCTGCTTCACAATAAAAGCTGTTAGGTGGGGAATAACATGTTCTCCACAGAATCAGGAAATCAGATACCATATGATCCTAAAACAAAGTCCTGCATGAAACCACTCTAAATTTCCCAAATGAGATGGAAGATGTGAGAAAGTCGAGGTTAGGGAGAAGCTATAGGAAGCATCGCATTATGTAAGAAGTTTAGCCACTGGGGACAATTTTCGTTGCTTGAAAAAACTTTCTCTGCTTGTTCTTTTTTGTCTTGTTTTAAGTCTAAATTAGGACGTCTATTAGACTGTAATACTTCCGAGAAGGAAGAGAATGAACAAGCAGATCAGAAACCAGTGAGTCTCTGACGTTATACATGTGCTGAAACCAACCGAGCACCTGGAAATGTCTTGTCATTGTATGTGCAACAGAGAAAATTAGGAAAATGCAGGTTTGGAAACAGAAAACGTATTGATATATTTGGATGGAGAGAACTGATAATATGAAGTTAAATGGTAAAAATATCCAGCACATGATAATTGAAAGTAAAGCCTGAATCACACTTAAATATTCCACTGTTCGATTTAAATAATGTAATTCACTGATTTGTGTTTAAAGTGTGTTTTCAAACTGTACTTTTGATTCGCCAGTTAACCTATTACTTTCTTGTTTTCTTTGTGGGATTCCATTGATACACTGCTTCAGTAATCTGTCCATTTTCTAACATTTTGTGATTTAAAATAAATTGTTTTCGGATTTTTTTTTTGATATCTGCTCTGTTTCTTGTTTTCAGTCTCTCTCTACATCTTGTTCTTCTGAACTTGGAGTTTGTTGTTATCTAGGTGCAAACTCAGGGAAATGAATGCATCACTTTAATCCCAGTTTCCCTCAGTACTATGACCATATTACATGCAAGGTAACTATGATTTGGTATCTCAGATATTGATACTTTTAATCATATAATGAACAAACCTTTGAGGTAAATATCTTCTTTTTATTATCTTTTTACATTTTTTAATTGAAATGTTATTTAATCATATTTCTTTTCAATTCTGAGGATTATTATACAAAGTTTAAATATCATTTAACACTGTTTTTGCCACATGAAATTTATGGAATGTCATACATGTGCAACTTCATCGTACTTGTAGATTGGGACATTGAATTAGTGGTGAGCTCTAGAAGTAACATTACACAGCAAAGGATGAGTCCATTCCACTTAATGGCACAGCTCTGGTTTTCAGGATACTAGACTCAGTACCAGGGCTGACAGAACTTTACACTTTTAGATCTGGGATCAAAGTTAAATCATGTAGGACGTAAAGACTTGACTTTGACCCTACAAATGCTTGAAACTTGATGCAAACATTTCAGGTTTTCATATTCTGACCTAATGAAATCCCAGAATATAAAGAGATGAGTTTGACAAAGCATTGATCAGACTTGGGCTCAGCCATATTAACATTTTACTTTAAAAAGAAAGTTTCCTACCTCTGTCTTATTTAATAGCAGAGACCTGGAATACTTGTAACTGACCTGCAGTTTGCCTATGAAGACTTGTGACCACAGGGATTCATACATCCCATTAAATTGTTGTCGACTTTCACTAATTAGCTTTTGGCAAATCCTCTGAGTTTTTTCAGTGACAGTGAGCGAAGATGTGAAAATGTGACTAACCACTAAACAAAATGACAAATTAAGTCACATTGTTTAGTGGGATCATCATATAGCGGAAGAAAAATTGGTCTTTTGTTTTTGCGGTTTTATTGTGCTTTTTTTTAAAATGAATTACAACACTAATAGCAATAAAGTATTCCGGGGTTAAAGGTCAAGTTTTTTAAAAAGTCAGACAAATATTCAGTAATTCAATAGTTAACTGACTTAAATAGTTCACTCATATTCTTTAAGGCTTTAAGGCTTTACCATGGTTTGAATATAATATTCTACATTTCATTAATGACAATATTGAAATTAATTTTTCTGTGAAACTTCCTTTTTTCATTGAGCAATTTTCTGATAGGTCACAAAGGTCAATCGGGGGCTGTGAGGTCTCAGATGAAACAGCAGTAAAATCTTTCTGAAAGGCATATTGTCCTCTCTCCTTGAGATATTGGGCAGCTGTTTAAAGCTATTTTAGGGAAAGTTGATCTTATCTGATAAAAGTGAAGCAGCGTTGCTGTGGTTGCCAAGGTCAAAGACTAGAATGTGCTGACGTTATACTGAAAGCTACATTCAATGTGTCTGTAGAGTCCAAAGGGGACCGAGCTTCAGAATGGAAACGCCTTCAGAGACATAAACTTGTTTTGACAATTTCTCCAAGCTTCAATGAATCTTTTCAGAATAAGACGTATTGTGCTCCTGGACACTTTCTCCACTGATGAGTCAACCAATAATCAGCAAAAATCTCCACAACAGTTTTCTGCTGTGTAATAAGATGTGACTATCTTGACTTAAGTTGGTTCTTAGATCATTATTGCCGACGTCATAAAAAGCGAAGACCACATCTTTTAACAGTAATGTAAAACAACCCGGAAACAGGTTGAAGGGTGGATTGCAATTTGTATGTTTGCAGGAAAGACAGATCCGATTCTTCCGTTTATGGTTGGTGGAGATAGATAGACACTTTATTGTCACTGCACATAAGACTATAACAAACTATCAATATACGCGTTGGTGATTTGTCCACAGCAGCCAACAAACTACAGCACCAACCTTCATTGTAACGAAGAAATATGTCACCTGGTGCAATGCGGGGGCTTGTTTGTGTGCTTTTAATAGTTTTTGGACAACAATATAACCACGTGGTACGAAGGAATGGGGTACACTAAGCCGTCGATTTATTAGGAACACCTGCTGTAGCTAAAACTAATGCAGTTTAATACAACAAATCCTCCTTCATGGAGGTTATAATGTTCAGTCACTGTTAAAACTGTGTTAAAGGGGTTTCGAGTTGGATCTTGTAGTTTGTGCTGCTGAAGAAAATGTAGAACATCACCAGGCCTATGTTTCAATAAGCTGCAAAAGCCTTTGGGAGAGACATTGGTCCAGGTGTTACAGCCGCTACGATAACATTATATCACCTGGCTCTTCTAGCGACACCTGCTGGTCAGCGCCGGAACCACCCCCCTCACCCCCTCTCCCCCGGCGTGACGTATGTTCCTGTGACGCGCAGAAATTTTAAACTCTCGTCCTTGTCAGTGATGGCGGCTTCGTTTCGTTCTCTCCCTACGAGCTGTAATAACAAATGGTACTACACACGGCAGCAGATCGACAACAGCCCATCCCGGCGAGCTGGCCTCGACCCCGACAAGGAGCTGTCCTACAGGCAACAGGCGGCGAACCTGCTCCAGGACATGGGCCAGCGGCTCAATGTGTATCTGTTTTTGTCGAGGGGAGGGCGACTCGCGTCTCGGCTAGCCTGCGTTAGCTCGTCGGCTAGCGAGCTTTAGCTTCCCGTGGAGCCGGCTCGTCCCGAAGCGCCGCCGGTGTTTGTTGTTGTTGTTGTTGTGTTTCGTTCGACGTTATTCGGTTTTAGTTGAAATGTTTCCCATTCGTTTAATCGTTTGCTTTGTGATAATTTTTTTTTTTTAGAAAACGTGCTTGCGGTAGCTGGGTAGCGTTTTCCGAGGAGCGGCGGAGGAGGAGGCTGAGCCGCGGCCGTGAAGGCCTGTGCGGTCGGCGGGCCTTCCAGTTCGTTAGCGTTAGCTTCGCCTCGTACAGTTAAAGTCTTTGGAGAGAATCTGTAGAGCAACATAACGTGTTATGTATAAAAATGTTGTGTTTTAGTGTAGGTGTTTTACTTGTTATTTCTTAAAGCTCAGCCGTTTTATATGTCATTTATAAATGACTGCTTCCGGCTAACCTCAGACTGGTGTGAAGCTAGCTGGAGCTCCAACTTTGTTCTGCCAGCATTGTGGTAACAGGCTGTTGTGATGCCGATTTTTATGACTTATTGGCTAAATTAAAGCGCTGTGGTTTACATGTGAAATAACACAGCTAATCAACCAAGTCACAATCCCATTAAACAGTCAATACAGGTGTCTTTTTTAGTGCTGTTTACGCCATTGTCCTTAACCACCATGTGTCAGGTCCCAACTCACAATTAACACAGCCATTGTGTACATGCATCGATTCTACATGGTCCAGTCTTTTACCAGATTTCACAGAAATGTAAGTATCATTTTTCCCCCCTGAAACTGTTCCTGAAACTGTCTTCGGTAGATGTCTGTCAAGTCATTAACTTTATTTTGATGCCCCCCTTCCCTGCCAGGTTATTGCTCCTGCCGCTCTCTTCCTCGCTGCGAAGGTCGAGGAGCAGCCCCGAAAGCTGGAGCATGTCATCAAGGTGGCCCATGCATGTCTCAATCCTCAGGAGCCCTCGCCGGATGTTCGCAGTGATGTAAGTGAAAGTTTCCTGCATCTGTCCTTTGTCTCCTCACGTGTTTAGCTGATAGAGAATATCTGTAATAATACTGTTAAAAGACAACGTGTTCCTTTAATAAAGTAGGATTTATGAAAGATTATTGTTGGCTCTTTGGTTTGTTTTTACTCTTTCTTCTGTGTGTTCTTTCAGAAACGACAATTTGGCTTTAAACCTTTCCTTGTAGCAGCACTTTGACTTTAGATTTGAGGTGGCCACAAACTTTTTCGTTGCTCCAATTTGTGATGCTTGCTATCACATGTCTCTCCTGATGTTTTAAAGTACAATCTATCATGGAATAAAATTAACAGCTACTTTAATTTTCTACTTTTTGCTTGCGTTTCACATTGCAAGCAATTTTTGTTATGAGCTTTTGTTACCTCCGATGTCGAAGCTGCATGGTACGTGGGGCGAGGGAGAAAAAGACGAAAATGCATCCCAGTGTCTGTAGGTTTTCAGTCGTCCAGCTGATGTGATGTCTAGTAGTTGTAAAACAAGAGCATCTGTACTTGCTACATAGCTTTAATTGGCTCTACAAGAAAGCTAGGAGAGCAATGCAGATAAATGGGCAGACATTTTTAAATTCACATAGCGTGTCCGGTTGCTCTTGTTTGACAACGGATAGAGGGCGCCCAGTGAGTAACGTGCCTGTCCTCTCAACCTCAGGCCTACCTGCAACAAGCCCAAGACCTGGTCATTCTTGAGAGCATAATTCTCCAGACCTTGGGTAAGTTGGGAAGGAAGAGCTGGGTCCCTTGGTTTCCCCCTGCAGAAAACACAAATGTGATTTTTAATAAAAGTAGTGCTAACTTTGTTTTTACTCTTGCCCACAGAAGCCTCATATGCAGTTAGAAGCACTGGAAAGTTGACATTCAGCCTTCACTATTGGCATCACTTAAACCCTCTGTTACATTCTTCATTGCCTCTGTTTTGATTTCTCACTTTTGCCTCTTTTTCTTTCGTCTTATTTAAAGCCATTTGTCATAGGTCTGCGCGATGGCTTGCCAAGTCATCACAAACAATGGCTTTTTTTTTTTTTTTTTTAATAAATGTCCAACGTTCAGTCCTACACCGTGTTTTTAAAGCTTGGAGGTGAAGAAAAATAACATTGGCTTTGAATGAATTCGCCATTGTCCAACAGAGCAAGACTGGAGAAAAAAGTTTTGAACATTTGAACTTTCATTCCATTGACGTCTTTCACATTCAACAGTTCATATTTTCGTGTTGTCCAGGATGTTGTCAGAAGACCCATGCAATGTGACATTCCTGCATTATCCCTTGCAACACTTAGTTTGATGTAACTCCACATTTTCTGATTTTCAGGGACCTTTGTTAATGATTACTACTCAATGGGAAAATAATCCTCCAATAAACTGGATATAATACCTCTGTCTGGTGCATATATTAGTTTTCTTTATTAAGCTCTGCCTCCTTTTGTCTCCTTCTATCGCAGCTTTTGAAATCACCATCGACCATCCGCACACTCACGTTGTCAAGTGCACTCAGCTTGTCAGAGGTGAGTATCAACTCTTCAATTTTGTGAATTATTTTCTTGCGATATTTCAGACTTATTGTAAGTTTAACACATTCATTTCTTTTATTTATTTATTTGCTAATTGGCAGATTTTAAATGTATTTCTTTGTTCTGTTGTTGTTCCAGCGAGTAAGGATCTGGCCCAAACGTCATACTTTATGGCTACCAACAGGTATATTCACAGTTCACTGTAAAAACATAGTTTTTTGTGTGTGTTTTTCAGATATGAAAAGTGAAATGGTGGAGCATGTTTTCATATCTGTTTTTTTTTTTTTTTTTATATTGAGTGTAATCCCCAAACTCCATATACTGAGTGTCTATTCTCTCTCCTCCTGTTCCTGTTACCCGTTGCCTTCCGGGACGCATCCTGCCACGTAGTCTGCACTTGACCACGTTCTGCCTGCAGTACAGTCCGCCCGTTGTGGCCTGTGTTTGCATCCACCTCGCCTGCAAGTGGTCCAACTGGGAGATCCCCGTGTCTACGGATGGCAAACACTGGTGGGAGTACGTTGACCCCACGGTCACCCTGGAACTCCTTGATGGTACGTGCTGTAAATGCCTCTTTGTGTGAGCAGGAGAAATGTGTTTGAGAAGGACCTGCCAGTCATAAAACAGTTAAGGCTGATTAGTTACATTCATCTGTAACTTCCCGCAGAGCTCACACACGAGTTCCTGCAGATTTTGGAGAAAACACCGAGCCGGTTGAAACGAATTCGCAACTGGAAGGTATGGCCTTTTTTTTTCCTCTCTCTTCTCTCCACTCGCTGCTCTTTTGTAACCTACAGAACCTACAAAGCCAAGTCAACCTGTACCATGTGGATATTTTCAGTCAAATCGCACAACAGTAATTGTCTGTTTGTCTTGGCTCCCAGGCCGGAGGTCAGACACCCAAAGTCAAGCCAAAAGTCCAGGAGGAGGGTGACCAGAGGGACACCATGATGAGCATGATCTCCATGGCTTCATCTGAGAGCACTGTCGCTGGACTGATGAGCCTCTCAGCTCCGCCCTCCACCTCCTCGTCCTCGTCCATGGGGGATAAGGAGAGGGCTGCATCTGGCAGCGCTCACACGTGGAGTGGAAAAGGTCAGGCTGGGTCTGAGCAGCAGCAGCAGCAGCAGCAGCAGCAGCAGCAGCAGCAGCAGCAGCAGCAGCAGCAGCAGCATCCGCACCCCAACCATGAGGTCCATGCACCAGCTAAGGTGTCACTGAGTGAGTACCGAGCCAAGAACGCAGATGTCCTGGCTGCCCAGAAGAGGAAGCTGGAGAACATGGAGGCCAGCGTGAAGAGGGAATACGCCAATGCTGCCCAGGCTCTGATCGGTCAGCAGCAGAGGAAGGAGAAGCAGCAGCAGCAACAGCAGCAACAGCAACAGCAGCAACACCATCACCAGCAGTCCAGCTCCTCCTCGTCCGACATGTCCAGCCCTTCGCCGATCATTCTTAAAATCCCCCTGGAGAAGGAGAGGCATGACAGGAGCTCTCTGAAAATGCGATTCCCCGTAGCAGGGGGAGGGGGCAGCGGGCACAGCAGCGCCAGCAACACCACCGCCGCCACCAACACCGCTCGAGGTCAGGATCAGGACATAAAAGTCAGAATACGAGTGCCTGAAAAGCAAAGGGGGGGTTCGGGAGAGGAGGGCAAGAGCAGGGACAAGCACAGGGAACGGTCCAATCACCACTACCACCATCACCACCACCACCATCACTCCTCTAGCAGTGCCTCAATTTCCTCTTCACACAAACATTCATCCAGCTCCAGTGGGACAGTGGGGAGCAGCAAAAAGGTTTCCGGTGACTCCTCGAGAACGAGCTCTTCATCTTCCTCCGCGTCGCGGAAGCGAACACACTCCCAGGACCCAACCACGGGCTCCCACCCTGCCTCCAAAGTCAGCAAGTCCTCTAGGAATCCCTACCAGCTCCCGTCCCTGTCTTCCTCCGCTGGGCAAACTCTGGGGCACGGCCCCGACATCCTCCCCGCCCTTGGCCTCCCCCACCACCAGGGGAGCTACTCGCACTCTAAAAGCGACAAGACAGACACGAACGGGCATGGCGCAGCAGGCGGAGCCCAATCGAACGAGTACCAGGACACTTTTGAAATGCTAAACTCTCTCCTGAGTGCACAGGGGGTCCAGCCATCCCAGCCGTCTATGTTTGACTACAGATCCCAGTACGGTGACTATCGGTACAGTGGTGGCTCCAGGGGGAGCAACCCCAGACCCCCACCCCTGCCCTCAGAACCGCCTCCGCCACTGCCGCCATTACCCAAATGAGTTCCTGGTCAGGAGATGTTATGTACATTGTGCTTGACATGAAAAAAATCCATCTTGTTACTTTAAGTAGTTTTTGTTTTGTTTTTTTCATATTTTTAAACTCACCCTAACTTTTTTTTTTTAATGGGCTTCGGTGTGACAGCAGAGAAATGTATCGGTGAGAAATATTTGTTTTTCTTTTTAAATATCACTCACTGGGCAATAATGAGGCTTGAAAAGCCAAGAAAATGTGAGGAGGAAAAAAAGAATTTCACAGGAAAGTGTAGATAATGTTTTTCTCTTTTTTTTTTTTTTTTTTTTGTTGTTGTTGCTTGACTCAAATGAAATGTGATCATGGGACCTGTTTTTAGAGGAAGTCATTGTCTTGAAATCATGAGGAAACTACTAGATTTCCATCACCTACCTGTTAGATCTTCTTACTGACTGTCTTTTTATAATGTTTTTTATAGTATGTTATTTATTAATTGAATACTTAAAAAAACCTCCCCTTTTCTAAATTTTTTTAGGCGCCCCCCCCCGTGTTCATTCTGGGGCAGAGGGATATTTCTTCATCGAAACTGTACAGGCTAGTTTGAGAGCACATGTCCCCCAAAGCCATGTTTTCAAATATTATTGTCTTTTTAAATATTTTTCTTCTCCTTCTTTTTATTCTTTTTTCTTTTTTTTCTTTTTTACAGCCATAACCTCAAAAAAAAGTTGTTGATTGCCCCACCCCTCTGGTGTTTATCTATTTTTGTTTTCCTTTTTGGTAAACTTGTACAAAGATTGTAAAATGTTAAAAACAAACATGAAATATTTTTTACATTTTTTTGTTATAAAAAAAGTTTGCAAAAAAAAGATGTAAATTAAGAAAGCTTGTACATTTAATTTTTTTTTTTAAGATTTTGAGTGTTGCAGTCATTGTTTTAAATGGTTGTGAAATATTCATATTCAGTTCTCTAATAATTACACTAATAGTTCATATGAAGCATATACAGTTATGGTTTTATTAAAAGGGGTTCAGAGACTTCAAAACATATCTACCCGGTATGGTCACAATGAAGGATCCGCCAAGGAAAAAAAAATGGGGTTTTACCCTCTTGTAACTTGTCCTTTTCCTCAAGAAGGTGATCACAGCTACTTTTAAAGATTAGATAAGCAGCAAATATGGATGCACAACATTTTCAACCTGAAACTATGCCGGAAAAACAAGTTGTTTCTTGGGGGGGGGGGGGGTCTGGTGCTCACTTTGTGGTGACCATATCGAGCACAGCGTACAATAACATTCACAAAACAGATCATCAGAGACCAATCACTGGTCGTCCATCTGTCTTTATGGTTGTCATTCATGTGTGTTTTCCCTCGGATGTTTTAAATGCCTAAAACCGCATCTGGTCTGATCTAGTTGTGTTTTAAAAAGCTGTCTTTTTTTCAACTCCATACCTTTTTTTTCTTTTTAAAGTTTAATCTGTGGATAATATGTTTTCTACAGAATCATTGTTCCTTGAGCCTTCCACAAGCCATGTTTCATCAAAACAACGTTCGCATGTTCTTTTTAAGTTGTGTAAAAAATGAAACACGGCGGAGCAGGTTATCGACATACCTCCACTACAGGTTCACGAGCATGAAGTTACAATACTGTAATTAATCTGAATTAATGTTTAAAATACTCGTTTTTTTGGTTTTGGAAAAAAAAAATGTCGGGAGAGGTGCTATTCGTTGGCGAGAGAATCGGGTATCATCTGTACATTCTATTCATACTTAGCTTTATATGGTTTTGATTGTATAGTATTACAGCTCTTAACCTGCTTTGTTTATTTTTCCAGTTTTTAATCAAAAAAAAAAATCACGGTAATGCAGTACAACTAACTCAGCCATACAATTGTAAAATATCTTATTTTCCCTTCAGTATATGGAAAATGGAGAGAGTGAAGCCCTTTGCTCAGGCAGCAGAGGTTTTTATTAGTTACTCAGCTCTTGGTTGTAACAGGGAAAACTGTAAAAATGCACTGAATATTTATCTAAGTAGGATTGCCTACAATGCAACTGACCAAGTGTTACAGGTATGATGGTTAAGACAATTTAGAATAGATTTAGTCCAGTACATCAATTCCTTTTTTTTTAAAAAAAAATTGTTTTATTTTGATCTGGAAAAAAACCCTTCCCATTTTAGATATCGACTTTACGCTGTAAGAGGGTCACACAAAGAGGACACACATTTTAAAATAAAACCCGTACGTGAGGAAAACGGAAGACACTCATGCAACCTAACAATGCAAAGTCACATAGCTACAATAAGTTTCATGTTTTTGTTTCACGTCTTGGTGTTTTTGGTGACACTCAGGTCTGGAAATGAAACGTTTCGGGATTTTTAATTTTTTTTTTTTTTTTTTTTGTCGTTCAGTTAAAATGTTACACTCTGCCAGTCAAGGGTTTTTAGAGCACCCCCATTTTTTTCAGTTGTTACTGGAATTTACAGAGTGGAAAATCTCCATGGACTCATAACAAATAAATGGCAACCAATCTATGGAATCCAACATTGAATTACGTTTTCTGACTCATTCAGCAGCCAAACGCACTCATGGTGTGTTTGTTTTTTCTATAATGGAAATGGAATTGTTCGGAAAGTTTTTACCGACATTGTGGCAAATGCTCCCATAGTGTGTTGCACTTCTTGGTTGCCTTGCTTTCAACTTCTATCCGGCTGATCCCAGACCAGATCCAAGGGGTTCAAGTCTGCAGACTGTGCTGGTCTTCCATCATGTGATACCAACAACTGGTCCCTTTTCTTTTAAAGTTTTGTGTCATTATCTTGTAGGATGAACCCCTGAACCAACTAATCTGTCTTCCTTTGTTACTTGCCTTTTTTTGGCCAACACACTAGAAATAAACAATTCCACTTTCTGCAGTACAGTATTGTCCTAATGATAGTTCCTAGGCTGTAGTAACGGTTTTAAGGTCATTTACTGGACCTGAACTACTTAACTTTCAATAAAAACTGGAAAATGGGGGTGTTCCTAAACTTTTGAACAGTAGTGTATGTGAACACTGTCTTTTTGATATAATGTGGTTGCTTTATTCTCAATTAAAGTCAATAAATATTTTAAGAAACGCTTATTTCCTCGCATAGTTTTGTAAAACATTCCTGCTGCAATATTGTGGGTGTAGTAGAGTATGTTTGGCGCCGCTTTGAGTGACAACCAGCTCAGCCAATGACAGGCCCTGGACTCTGACGCTCTGGCTAATCGGAACCCTGCGAGGGGGCGGGGCCAGTGGTGACCGCTGCGCCTGTGGCAGTTATCGCCGAACGCATGAAGATCGACGTAGTGCGCTGCTGGAGCTGCCCCGGGACGGACGCGGACGGGGAGGTAAGCCGCCGTGGGTCAAAGACGAGGCCGCGCCCGTCGTCTAGCACCGAGCCCCCGGACGATGTCGAGGGAGACGCGTCCCCGCAGCTACCGCTCCTCAAAACTCGGTTGTTGTCCGCGAATCGCGGTAATTAGCGGTTAGCTAGTTTTAGCAACTGCTAAACAAAGATGGCGACTCCACAACTGAAAGAGTGACGCAGTAAAGAGAGGCGGGCTGAAGCGCGGTGTGGCGGCTGGTTAGACTTGCTCAGCGCTCAGATGTTCTTCTATTAGATGTTTATCTGCTATAAAAAAAAACCCATTTTGTTCCTTAAGTTCATACGACTTTGATTTTTCTGATATTTTTAACTGGTGACTATGTTCATAATGCGTGTTAGCTTCCCGCGGAGTTGATCAGAATATGATGAGCCACCTGACCTGCGACCGCCTGCTTTAACGTTACTCATCTCAGTCTGAACAATGACATTAGTCTGTTTTCTTCAGTATTTTCTAAACTGATTTTTTTTTCCTAAGGCAGGATGTAAACAGCTATAACCTTTCTGAACTAATGTTTTTATAGGGCTGAATAAGCGACGTGATTCGAAAAATGTGTATTTTCTGTCAAACTCTAATGAAATTATATTTTATTTCCACCACAGATTCAGCCCGAGTTTTTTTTGTTTTGGGTTTTTTTTGAAAGGGTTTTTTCCCCCGTAGTTGTACCTCCCAGCCTCTATTTTCCAAAAATTGATTAAGCCTTTTGTGTATAAAATGCCCCAAATTAATAAACGCATGTCTATTGAACTCTCCAAGAGCCCAAGTTCATATTTTCAAGTGTCCAGTTTAGTCCATTTGCCTGTAAAAGACTGAGATCCAGTATAATGTCATTATGACTGACAAAGATGAGAAATGAGGGAGTATTTGGGATCTTTTTTTTTTAAAGGTCTGAAACAATTGATTTTCAAAATGCTTCATTTTAATTTTCTATTTCTCAATTTGTCAACCTTTCATTTCATCTCTACTATTTATTGTAGCTTTATCGTCCATATTTAGTGAATCGGTTTAATTGTTTTGTCTATGACTTGAAAGAAAATAGCAGAAAAAAGTCAGTTTTCCCCCTCTGTCCAATTAACAGTACAAATGCAAATATTTTCAATTTTTATATTGTTCATGACAAAAATCTCACAATTGGAATGTTTGGCATTTTTTCCCCTTTTAAAAAAATGTCTGAAATGATTGATTAATTAATTATCAAAGTAGATGTTGTCTCATTTTCCCTCAGTCCAGTTACTTGGCTACTGCTTTCATCTCTAGCAGTTGGTTGGTAGCTGTTGCCTCCATATTCCATATCTCAATTAATTGTCTCCAAAATATAAAAAAAAGAAAAATCCTAAGATGTTATTGTATTTTCTTTATGCCAAGGAGATGATTTTAAATGTCTGGTTTTGTCTGACAAACAGAACCGAACTCAAGGATATTAAGTTTTAATATCCTAAATGATAAATGTCAGGCAAGAGATCCTCATATTTAAAAACCTTAAATCCAGGAGTGATTGGCATTTTCACTTAAAAAAGTATAAAGAATTTGTTGATGTTTTTTTTTTTGGTTTTTAATCCGTTGACTATTCCTTGCATCTATACTAGTTAGTGTAGCACTATCCACCATATTTCATATTTTGGTTAATACCTTTGTCTATTAAATGCCAGAAAAAAATTGTGATATTTTTGGATATCTTCTTTTGTCCAACCGACATTACAAAACTATATATATATATATATCATATATCATATATGAGATGATTACTTATCAAACTAATTACTTTCTTAATAACTCTTGCAGACTTGCAATGAATAGAATACGGATCCATGTTTTGCCATCGAGTCGGAACCGGGTGACCCAGACACCCCGGCCTCAGGAGCCCCAGGCCTGCTCCTTCACTCAGCGACCATGCTCTCAGCCGCGTCTGGACGGCCTGGATTTCTGCATCAAACACATTCTGGAGGACAAAAACGCGCCATACAAGCAGTGCAGCTATGTCTCTGCCAAGAATGGCAAGCGCTGCCCCAATGCTGCGCCTAAAGTTGAGAGGAAAGACGGGTGAGTGGGGAAACAGTCTGAATTTCTCCAGCTTGACAACAGGCACCAATAGCTAATCCAAGCAAATCTCTGACATCTCTGGTGACTCCGTCTTCTCTTCAGAGTGACGTTCTGTGCAGAGCACGCTCGCAGGAATGCCATGGCTCTCCGGGCTCAGATGAGGAAGGCGTCTTCGGGTCCATCCCCAGAGACACTGTTGTCTCAACTCAGTGGATACAACCGTGCAGAGACACACAGCGTGGATGGTGGTCGTTCTGAAGCAAGTCGAATTCTAGGTAAATGGTCAAGTTCAAACTGGAAAATAATTTGTAAAATCTAGATACATCAATGTATAGATACATGAATATTATTTAATGTTTAACTACACCCTCTCTGGTTAGATGAGGACAGTCTGAGTGAGGAGGAGCAAGGACCATTGGTACTTGACCAGACGTGGAGAGGAGACCCCGACAGTGAGGCCGACAGTGTTGACAGTGATCATGAGGACCCTTTGAAGTAAGTGGAATTGTCCAACCATCTCCAAAGCTTTACTTTAAACTCGTATTGTAATTTCTCTTTATTGGCTAAAATCTTCATTTATCTCTGCATTAAGCAATAGCTGTGTTGATGCTTCTCTCTCTCTCTCTCTCTCTCTGTATATGTATGTGTGTTTGTATATGGATGCATATGCATGCATGTATGTATATATACACGTGTGTGTGTGTGTGGGTGTGTGTGGAAAGCCTTTACTGTTATTGTAAAGAAAGAATACAACGTAATTAGGATTGCTGATCCTGACTAGTGCATTTAATAGACACAAACAACCTCAGCAGAAAAAAAGCCACAACACCACCACAGGTTCTAAAATAAAAAAACATGTATAAATTAAAACATGTAGTTATTTCAAAAGAAGAAATATGAATATTGCTATAAATTCAGTAGATATTACCCTAGAAAGAGTCATCATCAATACATGTAAGAGGTTATTTTAAGCCAGTTGGAGTTAGGTGCGCTCATGGCCAAGTCTGGTGGTCTCTGCTTTGATGGTCCTTTAGCATCTGCCAAAAGGCAGCAGGTCAGACAGGCGATGTCGAGGATGTGTAGAGTCCTTTAGGGCGGTTTTGGTCCTGTAGAGGTCGCAGGTGCTGGTAGTGTCTTCTGGGCTTGGGCAGAGGGTGGGTGAGGAGGCCACCAGCAGCTTTTTCTCCCACACTTTCCTGAAGTGTAGTCACTTCTGTGCCCTCTTAAAAACTGCAGTGATGTTGTGAGACCAGAAGAGGTCCTCAGAGATGTAGTTTCCCAGGAATTTGAAGATGGGGAATCTTTCCACATAGTTCCAGTCAATGTGAAGTCAGTGATGAGTTCCTTTTGTTGTGTTCAGTGTCAGGCTATTTACTGAGCAACACTCTGTCGATTTTTGGACCTCATCCCTGTAGACCGGCTCATCCCCTTCTGAGATGAGTGTGGGACAGGCTTGAGTGCAGTCATAGGGGATTGGATTATAGAATATCCATCTCTGAAACAGCCCTATGGAGAATCTGTGCTGACTGTGAGGGTGGAGGTGAGCTGGGGGGGGGGTCAAATTTCTTCCTCACTACCCACTGACAATTTGTGGATAGCTAGTGAGGAAGTCCTTTTATTCCAGGTGCAGGTGGGAAGGAAGAGGCCTGAGTTAGACTGAGTCTGCTGACTAGTATGTCTGGAATTATTGTGTTGAATGCTGAACCATTGTCTATGAAAAGCATCCTTACATGGTTTCCCTTGGGTTTTGTAAGTGACTCAGAGAAGAGCTATGCTAATGGTGTATTCTGTGGACTTATTAGATCTGCAAGCAAACTGATGCGGGGAAAAGGTGGGAGGGAGGTTGAAATACTGGTCTTACACCCCATCAAAGCCAAAGTGCTCCTTGACTACTGATGTAAGTGCGACCAGCATGTCCGTTGCTTGATGGCTTTTTTATTTTATTTTTTTGAGGGCAGGGATTATTGGGGCTTTTGTAAGGGGAACATTAAAAATCTTAGCCTCAGATCCCTAAGAGCTAGTCAGCACATGCTTTACATACTTTCCTGGGTACTCAGTCAAGACCAGCGACCTCCCTCAGTTTCACCAACCTGAGCACGTCTCACTTCATGGTCCTGTAAAGAGTATGCTGGTGGAGGCAGTGGATTTATACTAGAGCTTTTAACCTCGAAACAAGCAAAGAAATAGCCCAGTACGTCTGCCAGCGAGGCAGTGGCGTTGGCGGTCATGGAGTTGCTGCCCTGTGATGTGATGTGATGTGATATTATGCGATATTCCCTGCTGCCACACCCGCTGTGGGTCATTACCTGTGAGATGTTCCTTGATTCTTCTTATAGGCCTCCTTGGCATCTTTGAATGCCTCTCTTCAGGTCTTCTCTAGACAGGGCCCTATCCCCTGACCTTAAGACAGTGTTGTAGTCTCTAAGCAGTCTGGACTTTGCTTGTAATCCAGGATTTCTGTTTGGGAAAGACCCGGACACGTTTGCCAAAATTGACATTGTCAGTGCAGTTCTTGATGTAGAAAAGTACAGTTTCTGTTGGCGCAGAGCTACAGGGTTTCTTAGCGCCAACAGAAACTGTACCAGGAGAGTGCTCTCCGAAGCCAAGTTTTTAGTCTTTGTGCTTGGCTTTGCTTTTTACTCCTGTGGGGAGTAAATGCTAGGATGAGGAGCAATGGGAGGTGACCTGACTGGCCGGGGAGGTATGGCTCTATATGCAGACCTTACGGAATGGACATGGTTAAGTGTAATTTTTCGCTTTGTAGGAAACCTCACATGCTGGAGGAATTTAAGACGGACTAGCTTTAAGAATGCTTGATTATAGTCATTGGCTATAATGTAAATCCTGTCAGGATTAGCGCGCTGCTGTTTGTCTTTAGCATTGAGTAGGTGGGTGAGAGCTGTGCTAATGTGAGCATCCGCTGAGATGTAGACAGTTAGTGCTTTTAGCTCGTGTGGCAGATAGAAGGGTCCACAAATGACTGACATAACTTCTAGATCAGTGGAACAATGCCTGTCTATAATGCCGCTGGCAAACCAGTCATTATTCTCATACATACTAAACCCTCTCTGTTCCAATTGTGGCAATGGATCATGTGGCCCACTGGCTGTACTGCTGTGACTGCTGTGACTGCTGAAGTGTTGAAGTCAGGTTACCATTAATGAACATTGCACAGCGGTTGTGAATGAAGCTGTTTGCAGCAATTTGTAGCTCCGGTTTGTCCATTTTTTGAGTGACGGATCTGCCGTTGGTGTGAAAGACGCTCTGTAGCAGAATTTTGTAGAGCTGTTTTTTTTTTGTTGTTGTTTTTTTTTTTGTTTGTTTGGTTTTTTTTTTTAAATTTAGCCTTGAAAGTAGACCCGACCTGCATCCCCTACTCTGCTCCCCCTACCGTTTTCGTTGCCTTCAGGACATGCTAAAAACTCAGAGACCCTGGTGTTCTGAGTTGTGTTAGGAGTTGACATTATTGTCAACACATACAATAACACACAGAAAAGGCACCGAGCTGGAGAAGCCACAACCTGATGCATATGTATACAAAGCCCTCTATCACATAATCCGACCAGACTTTGAGTATGTACTGTGTGCCTACTGGAAAAGTGAAATCAAGTGAAAGCAGTATGCAAACCAAAAACACTCTACTTTTTAATCTGCTGTTGATGGAGAGTCTTTCCTCACGATGAACAGAGGAACTGGATGAGCTCTATACCCCCCCCCCCCCCGAATGAAATGGCAAAGTGTGTTGATCTCTTGTGTACTTTGACGTTAAGCATATAGCACAAGCTGTTTAGAATCATGTTGTAAAAGGTTTTAATTTGGCCTCAGTCCAAGATTGTGCCTTCAAACTTGGGGGGTTGGGAAGAGTTGCACAGAACCAAGACTTAGGAATGGTAAGTTAATTTTTTTTTTGTACTTGTAGACATGCAGGTGTGTACACAGCAGAAGAAGTGGCGCTCATCACCCGAGAAAAACTCATCCGGCTTCAGTCTCTCTACATCGACCAGTTCAAACGCCTACAGCACCTGCTCAAGGAGAAAAAACGCAGATACCTGCACAACCGCAAAGTGGAGCATGCAACTCTGGGTAAAAATACAACGAATCAGTTAGAAACTAAATGTATTTTCTCTTTATTTTGTTTAACCGCCTGTTCGACAGTTCTTTTTAGTAAGTAACCCACACCCAATCTTTTTCACAGAACCTCTTCAGTGATACCTATGTTTGTTTCTGTTGATAACAGGGAGCAGCCTGCTGACAGGTCCTGAGGGACTGTCCATGAAGGAAAGGGAGAACCTGAAGAAGCTCAAAGCCCTGCGTCGGTACCGTCGCCGGTACGGTGTGGAGGCACTGCTGCACCGGCAGCTGAGGGAGAGGAGGCAGGCTGTGACAGAAGGAGCTCCTCAGGTGTGTGACTGTCACAGCCAAGAGTAAAACCTGGTGGCACAAGTGACCATTTAAGATGTTAAACTTATGTGAAAGGGTCAGTTCACCGCCTTAAACTTCCAACACCCACCCCCAGTTTACATGGGTGTAGGGAATCATGTTGGTGGTTCTTTTCAGGATAGACAACCCACTCACAGACAGTTCTATCAACGGTTTTAACTGGAACTACATTTCTGCTAAAGAAATACAGTAGTTTTTTCCCAGTATCGTTCACTGGGGTTGGTTTGTTTTACGGGCATAGTGGAAACATGAGCTTAGATGTTGTAACTACCTCATATCCAATGACATATGTAATTTTTCCCAAAGGCAAGCAGAGTTAGAGAATATAATCAATTCTTATTTTTCAAAAAAATGACACTGTGTTGCACTACAAGATTATTCAAAACCCTGACACTCACCTACAAAACTGCAACCAAATTTGCTCCCTCCTACCTGAACTCAGCAGTGGAATGAGTTACCAGACTCCATTCGATCTGCTGGATCCCTCTCGGTCTTTAAGAAAAAAAGTAAAGACCCAGCTCTTTACCAAACACCTTTGTACTCAATAGACTAAAAAAAAAAAACATCCTTATACATTCGATTCACTCATAAAAAAAATTCTCACACTACTTGTAGGATCAGAGTTGAACTTTTCTTCATGGCACTTACTCATGGTTTCTCCCCTAGATCTTCGCTTGTGTTGTTTCAGCTCTCAGACGTACGTTGCTTTGGATAATGGCGTCTGCCAAATTAAGTCTAGGATTGTAGAAATGTAATTCATTGAAACTTGGGCTGAATATTTCCTCTGGAAATGTCAGGTTTGGCCACTGCCGCTGCTCTGTGTACTCAATATGTTTACTGAGACATTCCTTCTACAAAGAAGTAGGTTTCTGGGTGCTGAGAAACCAAATTCTGTTTACCTCCACTGAAATTTTGTAATGGCACACACTTCAGGGACTGATGTGAAGTGGAGATTTTTGGTAATTCAGGAAAAATTTTCATTCAATAAAATCTGGTGTCCAGTTTACGTCAGAACGTCAAGGATATTCAGCGTGAAACAGTTTTCATAATGTTTTAACTGAACATTCCTTTTTTTCCAAAAAAAAAAAGAAGAGAGGCAGCGGTAACATGACTCTTGACATGAATCTCACGTTGGAGTTTTTTCCTTTGAACTTAATCGGGGGGGGGGTCCTCAAGTATGTTTATTACTACACTAAATTGGGATAATTCATACTTTTGCTCTTGAGATTAAACTCAACATATTTGCGTGTAGCATCACATGAAGCACATCAGGCCAACACTTGGGAGAAACTCAATTTTCTGGTGTTTCCTCTGAAAATTTTTGTGGCATTCAGGAAGAATGACATACTTAAGCACAATTTATATTTATGAATTTTTTCCCCAGTGTAGAGTGTTAACCTTATCTAACACTTCTTTCCTCCGTTGTAGCCACACTCGAGAATGGTCTACGAGAAATGCATCTCCTTCGTGGAGGGAACCCGATGTACCAACCCCTGCCTGCCTATGACCCGGCACTGCGTCTCACGTATCCTCAGCGATGTTTTCATCATAGGGTTCAGCTACCAGTAGTACGACCCATTCCCATACAAGAAACTACAGATAGGTTTTCCCTTTATTGTGCGGGAGAAAAACTTGTACATTTTTGAGTAGGTTTATCATCGAATCCTACTAGAAAACTTCATTTCAAACGTTACTACAGACCAGGTCATCTGTTCATTTTAAACCAACCTTCATCTTTTCTGTGTCTGAGCCATATTCACCTCGGCCCCAATCAAGACCAGCAGCTTGCAGTAGCTGCTGGTTTCAAAGGGAGCCTACACCAATTCCTTCCTGTGGTCTGTTGATTTTTCCCAGAGTTGCAAAGGGGCTAATCAGTTCAGTTGGAAGGAACAAAAATCCCTTCCCAACCTGCCTTTATTTTCACCCCACATCATTAAGTGTGGTCTCCTGCTCTCCATACTATTTACTCATACTGGATTTACATGGTAGTTTCAACATAAGTGGAGTCAAGCCTTGTGCAAATACACAATAAAGAGCTTTATACTGAGAAATAATACTGTAACATTATTTTCCAAGGAGTGATGTTAGTACTATGGCAACTTTGAGGCTAAAGTTTCCTAATAATCAGTTTCCATAGGTCAACATTTGGTTTTGATTTTTAAGATTGGAGTGGTTTCTCTTATCTGTTTTCTTCTTTTATACACATTGTGTAATTTCCCTTGATAACCAGATGCTCAGACATCTACCAAGATGGCAGTCAGGTGCTTTTCAAAGTATGTCCAGGCCTGAAGGATGTCCCCTGCGAGCGCACCGTGCACATGGGCCAGTCGGACGATCCACGCTGCCCGCTCCACCTCACCCTGCCTCCTCCAATGTACCAACCCGAGCAGGAGCCCCCGCCGCAGGATCAGCTCACTCTCGCCAGCAAGGACATGTATCTGAGCGCGGCAGAGCTACAGCCCACAGAGAGCCTTCCCTTAGAGTTCAGCGACGTACGTAGATATGCTGTTGCCCAACCATTCTCCAATGTATATGTACTGTAAAAAGAATATCAGGTCTCACATTTATCATTAGATACTTGACTGGGGTATTTTAGGATGCTTTAACAAAAAACTGCACATCTTCGGTGCAGTTCAAACAAACACTGTCATCTCTTATTAAAACCTATAATTCTTTTGATCTCTTGGTGAACTTGATGCATTTTGCCCTTGGTTTGGAGCAAGAAAATAAAATACTGGATGACGGTCCCATGTCCATCCTCTAGAGCGTCTCAGTGCTGTTGTTTTGGTGGATGTTTTTTCCCAATCTGTCGTAATGAATCGAACCAGCAAGGAAAACAAACCAGTCATATTCTATTCTGATTTGAAAAATGCCCTAGTTCTCTTGCTGACTAAACAACTGAACCAAGACCACTTGAAGAGGGGAGGGTAGTAGATTTGATTGCTCATTTATTTATTTGTTTATTTTTTTTAGCATGAATTGTAAAGCATAAATGCTGTGTGATCCATTATTTGGTGATGGCGAATTGACAAGATTGATCTATAAACTTTATGCAGTACTGCAGATAGTAAACAGTGGACAGTGTTTTTCCCAGACGAAATGAACAGAACTTCATGTGTGAATCCACCCTCAAAATACTATTGCTGTCACTTTTTTTTTTCTTTAAAGAAGCAATGGGCACATGATTTATGTTTTTAACACTTGAAACAAGTGTAGTAAATATTGCAACCCTTGTTAATGTAATTTCATTAAAGCGTTACTACTGTAAGATTTAGTTGTGACTTGTGCTCCCACTAAATGATCAGATGATCATAGTCATTACCCAGATTTTTGCGGCTTGCCATTTGTTTTTCCAGTAATGTCCAATAATCCCGATGAAGTGGAAACACTAGGGTGGTGTTTTACAAGCTGAAAAAAAGGTTTCTCACACACAGCGTGACAACAGCTAAAGTTGATTTCTATTGACTTCCTGAAATCTAGATCAGTTATCCCAAGAGCACCCCCCCCCCATTGTTCAGTGCTGTAAACATTAAACAAACGTACATACATACAACTGAAAATGGCCCCAACAGGAAGTTTAATATCAAGGTTTTGATTTCATAAATATTTCTGCTCTGCAGGACCTGGATGTGGAAGGGGACGGCATGCAGGGTCCCCCGTCCCCTCTTCAGTTTGACACAGCCCTGGCCCTGGAGGACCAGACCATCAGGGCCATCGCCGAGGCCCCAATGGACATCCTGACAGGGGATGACCCGGACCAGGCTGACCTGGACGCCTCAGGACAGGAGCTCTCAGAGAGAGATGTGGATTCCCTCATGGATGACCAGGTTAACTCTTAGCTAGAAGTTTTGTCTGCCCACACTGTGATGATGATAACAAAAAAAATCGTAAAAGGTCATCGTCATGTCTCACTATAGGAGATGGGTCTAATAAAATCTTGGTTGTAATCTGTGTCAGACTGAACAGTATTCAATTTAAGGCGTGTCAGATTGTGCGATGAAGGAATCATAGGTCTACGATGTGAACTGGGGGAAGATAGGCATCTTAAAGGACCAGTTCGCATTCTTTTTAAGTCTGTCTTAAAACAATATATGAATGCCAGTTTTGAAAGAGTTTTTTTGCTTGGTATAATAATTTCTCTTATTCATACTGACTTTAAAGAGATTCTTTCATAACATGCATCCAATAAAAGTGATGGGGGGGCAAAATCTACAGTCCTTGTCTTGTGCAAAATTATATTTCAAAGATAATCTGAAGTTAATGAAGTTTCAGCAGTCTGAGTTAGACAAATTAAGTCATTATCTTCCAATTGTTTTTATTACAAAAGTCCTTCATGGTTTTATCGCTCCACTGCAGCTCAGCAAGGAAATACTGTCCAGGGAAACTGTAGGAACTTTGGAAGATCCTTTTCTTCATTTGTCCCACTCGGACAGCTCAGTATTCACTGTGGATTTTATCCCTGGTCACTTTCATTGGAAGCATGTTAGAAAGGGATTTGTATGAACACGAGAGATGATTAGAGGGGAAAAAAAATTTCAATGAACCTGTGTAATGTGACATGCATCAGGAATGGATCCCTTCATGACCAGTATGAACAGAATGGATGCTTACGGCAAGAAAAACCGGTTTGGATGTCCATACAGACGCCCAACTAATGTTTTCAGACAGACGTGAGAAATTGTGAACCCATCCTTTGATGACATGTCTCTACTTGCCTCATCCATTTGTGTTGCTCATGTTTTGAATATGTAGCAAAACAATATACCTTGGCCATAGTCCTGGCAATTCTGTGCGCTGAATTTTCATGTGGAGTCTGTGGACTCTGAGGGGAACATTGGTTTCTAATTTTAAAAGTGCCTTTGACACTTTTTTTTTTAAAAAATGGTTCAGCCAGTAACTTATTTGCATCTTGTTCTCCATCTCTCCTCATCTCCTGTCTCCTCTCTATCAACTGGTAATAAAGGCATAAAATGCCCAAAAAATATACTTGAAAATAAAGATGTTTTTTTTAGCACTTGTATTACACTAGTTCACTAGTGTATTCTGTGTCATTTTATGTCAAAGTTCATTTTATTCATCCATAAAAAACACACAGCGCTCTCTTCACTTTATCAGCCAAAACATTGAAAATAAATGCTGCTAAAATAAAACCATAGGTAAAAACAACACAAAACTGTATTTCATACTAAAAAAATAAAAGAAGAGCAAAAGAATCACCACATACAAACAGTGGATTAATATCAGTTTTAAGTCCTTAACTGTTGGTGTGACAGGTTGTCTTTACCCGCGTTCGGTAAGATGATCAACACTGTCCACATGCAGCGAACGTCCTTCGTCTGCCATAATCCTACTGAACATCCCAGTCCACTGTCCTCTGGATTTGTCAGTTTATGTACACTGTTTGCAGCATTGTCTGCACTGTGGCATTTTTGGGTGTAAAACTTCCTCCTTCATAATTCTGATGCAACCTATCATCTGTTGGACTCACTGTATGATGCAGGACCACAGGTTCTGATTGACAGCCAAAGATTCCACAATGTCTCTCATGATTTTCAACCGTCACCTGCTCCAATATTGCAGAGTGTAATGAAGGAGCTCTGAATTGAGATGTACAGTTCAATAAAGGCGATTATTTTTTGTTGTCTCCATGTTCTTTTACTGCACAATCCCTAGTCCATTTATTAGGAACAACTAACTAAAATTACTGCAACAGTCCTGAAATAAAATCCTACCTCCATGAATCAGAATCAGAAAAAACAGAGCACTGCAGGAAAATAAAGTTGCAGTCGCTCAACACAGTGAGAGGAAGTAAAGTATAAAAAAAAACTATTGAATGTTAATAATCATTAAAGCGCAATAAGAGAATTGGAAAAAAATAAAGAATTTAGATGTGGTACTGTTGAACTGTTGTGTGACACAAATAGGTGTGTGTGTTGTGTAGCCCACCCTCATTTCTTTGAATGAGGTGGACAAAATAATAGCAACAGTTCAACAGCAACAGAAACGACATCAAACAAAACTGGTTGTAATAGTGATTCATTTTCTTTTAGAACGGTTTCAACGGAAACTGAACATTGTAACCAAGGAGGATTTTTGGAATGGCTGCCTTAGTTTGAGCCAGTTGTTTTGAGGAAACTGACAGCTTGGTGTACATTAAGTGATGGGTCAGACGCTGAGACACAGTAAAGAGCTGGTTCCGACTCCTAACTTCCTGCTCTTCCGCCCAGGTGGTGTTGGAGGTTGTCGGAGGTGAAGAAGACGCCACTGACAATTTGCTCCAGGACACCAACTCAGCTGCAGCTGACGCCCAAAGATGAACGATGCTTGACCCCTGCAGCATCATCCCACGAACAAATATCACCTTAGAACACTTAATTAATGCAGCCTGTGATAGGAGGTCATGTCATTGAATATGAATCTGGTGCCTTTAAAATACTTACTGGTTCCTATTGGTACTTAAAATACCCTAGTTAGACATTTCAGGGAACGTACTTGGAACAATACAGGGGGAAACGACACTCAATTTTGGGGAAAAATTGTGTCAACAACCTAGTTATGGTGTGATTAAAGAAGAATTAGGGGAGGATGGCTGCACAATTTAATGAAGCCCACACAACCTTATAATTACTGTGTTATGTCAAATACAGTTTGTAGTTTCACTCAAAAAAACAATTAGTTTGTAGGAGAAAACTTCATACAAAAACAGTGATGTTCAGCTTCCACCCACAAACTCCAGAGATTTAGTCATGTCTTTAATTCTATAAAGTTACATAGAGAAATTTAGCTCTAGATGTAGGTGGCTCAAACATAGCTAATATTTAATGTTAAATAAGGAACTGAGTAAGGGGTTCGCATTTTCTTGGGTCTGTCTTTAAATATGCCCATATTTCCATTGAAAGCCCCATTGTTGTAATAATTATTCATATATTGTCCAAACTCACCACAAAGACCTTTCAGTGTAACAGCTGGGGGGAGAAAAAAACCCCATAAACACATTGTAAAGCTCAAATGAGACTCAGCCGTCAAATGAACTGGGTACTTTCCAAAGTTTCCTTTTTTAAATTTTGCTTATTGTGACTCAACACATTGTTTCTTTGCTCAGCTGTAGTAGAGGGATAAAAACAAAAAGGGAATTTTGTACTAAAAAGATGAAGTTTAGCAAAACAACCAACTCATTAAGACAGCTGAAGCGTCATCTAAGCTTTAACTGAACTTTAGAATATATGTTTTTCACATAGAAAGGAAGGATGTGAATTTTTGCCCCACACCATTTACACTGAATTTACTTTTGAAGCGTTTTGTGTCCTCAAATAATGTGAATTTTATCCCTTTAGCACTAGTGGGAAACCAGCAAGTATATAACTGTACCTGATATGTTCAACATAAATTACACTGTAAATAACAGGCTGTATCAGGAAGCGTTTCCCGATGTTTCATCCCCCAACAAAGACTGAAAACAGCGTTGACCTTTCACCAGAGGTCGTCTTCAGAAGGATGACATTTCCAGGCCTTTTGTTCACTGATTGATCTGCTTTGTCATCAATGGGTGTATTTATATTGTTCTCACGTTTTTATTATTTTTTTAAATCTGGGTTAAATCGCCTTTAAAATAACTGTACCCAGTCGGTTTCTCAATGTTTAGAATAAAAGGACCATAATCTCTCATCCACAAATAAAAAATACTATTTTCTGATATATTAGTCCAATTATTCTTATTTTATCCAGGTCTGAACAGATTTATGAACTCTGCAGAAGTTTTTCTTTTTTTATTCTAAAGTGTGCAAAGTATATTTTAAAGCACAGCGGGTGAAAAACCACATATACAGGCATTTTTTTAAGTATAAGCTAAAGTTATGTTTGGCAGCATGGGACTGCCTCTGAGTTGAGAAAAAAAAAAATTGGGGCGGGTAATGCAATTTCATGCAATGACATCACTTTTCCTCAACCCAAACAGTGAGCGCTGAGGCAAGGGGGAGAGAAGCGGCTGCTGCGGGGACAGTGGACAGAGGAGGACAGAGGAGGAGACAGGAGGACAGACGAGAGAGGAGGACACCGCAGGGAGAATGAGCACAGGGACAGAAAGCCTCTGAGGAAACGAGCCAGTCCGCCTGTGCCCTTCGTCAGCCATGGTTCGGCTGCGTCGTCGCCGCCCGGTCGCCACCAAATGAGGTGAGTTTTTACATGAAGAAAGGGGGGGGGGGAGAAAATGTGATTCCATGAGCGGTCGGTCGAGGGATTTCTGCTGGAATACCGACACAGCGCTTAGCACGGGTCTCATTGTTTTAAACATCTTGGTGGTGGGGGGGGGGGGTCTGCACGGATGTGGATGTGAGGATAGAAGCGTGGGCGGCTCGGTTTTCTTTCTTGTTTTTACTGTGTTATTAAAATCAAACGCCCCTGTGCCTGTGCGCCCCCCCCCCTTTTTACATTTTCACTGTTTGCGGGCAAGGGCGTAACAGCGTTGCCCCGTTTTTTTTTTTTTTGGGGGGGGGGGCATTTCAGCGTAGGTTTTTTTGAGGGGGGGTTAAAGGGCCTGTCCCCCGAGAGAAAAACATTGACCATTTTTCTTCCTTTTTTTTTTGTTGAGCCGCAGCTGATCACATCCTGTCGCAGCTTTGGCCTCCTTTTTTCAAAAAGACTTGAAACCTGAAAAAAGGGGAACATGGAAAAGGAACTGTCATCTGAGTCTTGGAAGAGAATCAGTCTGTAATGCTTCATTTTTTTCTTTCTTTTTTTTTCATATCCTGCTGATGCAGAGAAGAGGAGGGAATAAACTGATTCATTGCAGGCAAAAAAAAAAGAAAAAAAGAAAAATCCTGGCTGTGACAGTGATGCTCTCTATACAACCAGCAGGCTTGAGTTACCAGTTCTCATGTCAGAGGATGAATTAAGGTGCGAATTTGTCTGCAGCAGGGACTTAGTGAAGGATGAAACCACTACATGTTTATGTAACCTGAAGTTAGGGACATTTTTAAGAGGAATAAACCAAAACATAATCACAATTTACTCTCACTAAGCACTTAATCCCATTACTGCAGGGGTGTCATTTTCTTAGCCAGCAAGTTAAAAGCCCCCCTCCCTCAAAAATATGTTTTTCTTATTCTTACCTCACTTAGGTGTTTGACCTTCATTATGCACAAATGATGTATAAGGCTGTTGTTCACATTTACCTGCTGAAGGATGATAGTTTCTCTGTGATCACCTTAAATCAGTCTATCTATCAATCTATCTATCTATCTATCTGTCTGTTTGTCTGTCAGTCTATCCATCTATCTTTCTATCTATCTGTCTGTCTGTCTGTCTGTCTGTCTGTCAGTTGAAACGAAAGACAGCCATTACTCAGCATGCAACCTTGAACTGAACGAGGAGACGTCTTGTGTCAAGCAGTTAAACTTTTATATGAGAACTATTTGCATATTAATAGATTCTGGCCTTTTTTCATGTAGCAAACCGTTAAATTTGATTTTTGTGTGAAGAAAAAAATATCTTTTTATGCCTTATATCTGCCTGCAGAGGGTCTTAAAATAATTTCGGTGGTGCAAAATCTTCTGCTTTCCTGTTTTTGTGTCCATTTTATTATTTGTTTTAAAAAAGAGTGGATACACGAAAAATTGAAAAATAAAAGTCTAAATATTGCACAAAAGGGGCTGAGGTGGAAAAACTGGAGTATTGAGAGAATGCAACAAACTCTTATGGAGACTGTAGTGGGTGGAAAAGGGCATGAATTAGCATTTTCTTTTGCCAATTTACTGGAAATTATTTTAAACTTTGTGTAAAATTAGTATAGAAACCTTCCTAATGTGATTCCTTTAAGTAAAGCTGGAACAATCTTGAGCAGGTTTATATTAGCCTCTATTAGCCTATGACAGATATATAAATTTAGCATATTGTTCTCGAAAAAACACTAAATGATTAATCTGTTATAAAAATGGTTGCAGATTATTTCTCTATCAACTCATTGACAAATGGTGTCAGCTCTAATAAAGTTACTCCATATTGCACTTCAGCCAAAGTAATAAATGTGATTGGTGCCGACGTTGCCCAGTAAAGAAACCTATGAAGAGATGTGTTGGCAGAACATACGTGTTATTGGATCATACATTAAAGATGCTATACGTATATTTTTGCTAGCACTACCTAGCCAACGTTAGCATTAACAGCAGTGTAATCACCAGTGTGGAAGAAACATTACGAGTTCAGCATAAATAGCCATTCCTTTACTTTTCAACAGCTGCCTCAAGCAGTAGATACCAACGCTAATGATAGCTCTTGTTTTGCTACTATTTCTGTCACTGATTTTCTCCCTACCACCAAATGTGGCACTACTTCTTTATCCTCACACGTTGGACAAAAGGCAGATTCGACACATAGGTGACTCACTGTTTCTTCTTGAGGCACAAAGTGGTATTACAAGACGGGAATTAGCTGGTTAGCATGCTAACTTCAGCAGATATCCTTGCAAGACAGAACATCGACGTTGTTTACATAACGTCAAAACTGTTATTTCCTGACATTATTTTGAGAATTTAATTAAAATATTTTAACCTAAAATAGTTACACATAGCACCTTTAACAATGCTGCTTATCAGTAAATGTGATATTTTCTGAGTGGCATTCTAGCCATGAGGAGTTGATTGTTTCTTTGTTTTCATATTGTTAAAGATTTTTATTACCAATAAAACATGCCAGTAATCTTAATACATTGTAGGGATATTCAGAGTTAAAACAAGATTTAAAACATCTCATATATTTTTGTGTATCCATCAGAGAGTCTTTTTGTAGGGGAATAACATCCCTCCTTAATCATCTGTGCCTGTTGGTTTGAGGCCAGATATAAGCTCATAACATTGTCTCATCATTTCTGAACAAAGAACAAACTTTTGGTCAGAAGAAATGAGAATGGAGGAATTGTTTTTGACTCTTTTGAATTACAGGCTCAAAATGAGGGCCAGAATTCAGGCTGTAAAATACTTCAATTTTTACTGAAGATCTCCTATGTAATGCTCAATGAACCCTTCAGTGTTCTCACGCAGTGTTTTCCTGATTTCAGTTTGGGGAAAAAAAAAGACATATCCCCCGTGACTGCTGATGTAATGTTGCAGTTCGCTGTTTTTGGCAAGTGCAGACAAATGTTGTACAATATATCATGTAAGAAATCCTTGTAGATCTAGTGGCACAAAAGACCAAGACCATGACCTCATTACTGGAACAAAGTGATGGACTAGTTTCCTGAAAAATAAAATGTAAACTTTCTAGAGGAGGGGATTTGATCGTCTCTCTAGCATTTGAGAGTCATACAGAGGAAAACCTTTGATCCCCCAAACTTAAAGGTCCCCCCTCTTAAAGGAGCAGTCCCCTGATTTAGCACTGCTCTGCTATAACCTCATTATGTACAATGGACAGATTGAAATTAAAAAGACCAAAATCAATGAAGCAGAACCAAATTTATTGCTTTTTTAAAAATTCCACATGAATTCCTTCCTCGTGGAACCTGACGCCTATAATACCCACAATGCAAATCGACTGTAGAGAGTTTGCCCAAAGATTTGGGTGCTAGTAGCAGCTGATGTAGCCTCAAGCCTCAAGCACAGATGAGGAGGGGTTCTATAGGGTCACTTCTTTCTAACTCCCCACCCCCAGATTTTTTTTAAATTTTCAAATTTGTAGTCTTCAGACATAATCAGTGCCACCTCGAGTGACATCACTTGAGGAAATTTAGACTTTATGGGGACACAAAGGGCACAAATGGATGAGAACAAAGATGAGTATAAAATAATCTACTTTTAATAACAATATTCTAGATGTTTGATGTTTTTCCAACTAAAAAAAAACACTTATATTATATCTACTCCTTTTCTCTCTTTGAAGAAAGTCCTGAAACTATCAATTAGCAAATATTTTTTGTGTAAAGAGTTTAGAGTTGCAATGGAAAGTTGATCTGCAACGAATAACATGCAACTATTTTGTTGATAAGTTAATCAATTATGTTTTTTTAAGCACAAATGCGAAAAAAAGTGCTGTTTATAGCCTCTGAAATGTGTATATTTTCTCCTTTTCTCTGGTTTATATCACAGTAAACTTACATATCTTTGGATTTGTGATTGTTGGTCAGACCAAAAAAACCCTGAGACATTTAAAGGCGCCACCTTGGACACAGAGAGACCGAGACGACGTTTGTCGCGGTTTTCATAGACTGGAAAGAAAATATCGGTCAGATTAGTTGACAAAGAAAATAATCATTAGTTACAGCCCTAATACAGTCAAACTACCAGATAAGATGTCTCCATCCTGAGCTTTTACATCTGCTGTATGTGTGTGTTTGGCATGTCTGGATGTTTGGCTCTAAACTAGTTGTGATGGTTCACAGTCGTGCTCTTACATACATGTCTAAAACTCAGAACCAAGCTGAGCTGAGAGAAGTTTTCCTCCTTCAGCAGATGAATGTGAAAACAGCCCCTCGGTGACAAACTGCACAGACATCATGGTGAATAGTGAAGGTCAAACAGCCAAATCAAACAACAAGAAAACAAAACATATTTTTGAGCAAAAGGAGACTTTAAAGTCCACCTCAACGACCAAGGCATGCAGCTTGTGTGTGCAGTGAGTGTAAAATCTATCCGAGTTATCGGAATTTTTTTTAGGTGACTCGTGTGACTTTAAGAATTCAAACATGAGCGTTGGAGGCTGGTGTCACACCTAGAACAATGTTCGGTCGAGAACATGAGGGCCTGGTGGTGCCGTGAAGCATTTCATCCCGAGGAATGACCTCAGAGCTGCGGGGATAAATGTGGTTCCACTCTTTGCTCGCCAGATTACGTTTATGGCCCCGCGCGCCCGGGCTGGAGCATGATTGAAGTTCTGCGAGAGCCCTGTCCCAGTGCAACTTTTGAGATTGCATATCCAAGCTGCGCCGCATTACATCATGAGAAGCCGAGCCAGTGACTTATTCAAGTGTAATGGGCAGTATAAGTGCTCACTCGCTCTGTTCGCCCCTAATTGTTCACAGATGTTCCGCACGCCTTTGTGTCCCACATCTTGTTACAGCCAGTTCACACAGACGCCACATACGGTGCTCATACTCTATTATGGAGGGGAAAACGTGGCATGGAGTAAGTGTTTAATTTGGCCATTGGTTCTTTAACTGGTTTTGGTTATTAAATCATTTATTAGCTGCTACAATCCCGCCACAAAACATGACAGAGTTGATATAATCGGGTGTATGACCTACCACAAACTGTTCCATATTCTGTCGATAACTAAGACATAAGATGCCGAAATGATGAGTTGAGTAGTCAGTTGATCATCATGCAATTAACCGACAGCTAAAGTGATTTAAAATGCCAAAGATCCCCAAGGTCCAGTCTGTCAGTTGTGATAATGTCTTGTTTTTCTTTTTGGGCTCTGCAATTAAAAGCAGAAACAATTCATCGATTAGTTGATTGACTAAAATAATTGAAACTATTCTGATTATCGATTTAGCATTCAAGGCATTTCTGAAGAAAATGATGTCTTCACCATGTATGAATGTAAACTGAGTATCTTTGGGTTTTGGACCATTTCTTTGGACAAAAGAAGAAATTTGAAGACATCAAATTCAGCTCTGGGAATCTGTGACGGCCATTTTCAATTTTCTCTGACATTTCGTGAACAAAATGGTTAATGGATTATTCAAAAAATAGTTAGCAGATTAATCTGTAATGGCAGTAACTGTTAGTTGCAGATCTAAAACATTAGATATCGTTTTCAGGCTGCAACTGATGATAAATTTCTCAAACCCCAAAATATTAAGTTAACAATTATAAAAATGACAGAAAAGCATCAAATTGTCACCTATGTTAAGCTGGAACCGGAGCACGTTAAAGCTTTTTCCACTATCTATGTTTTATATCTGGCGAAAATAATGAATCGATTATCAAAGTAGTTGCTGTTTATGCTCCGTTAATCGACCAGGTGTTTCAGCTCTTAGTGGCAGCAACTGTTGTGAACTATGGGTTTTTTTTTTCACGGACTCTCAAGGTCAGCCTGTCTCAGAAATATCACTGTATTAGGTCGCAGTTCACCAGTTTTACAGGGAGGAAAGAGCAGTGGGATGATAATTTAGTCGGTTTGAAGCCCAGTAGGGGTGCGCAGACAGGTCAGACCCTCCTGCAGTTGGCCTATCTCACTAATATGCCCTCCCAACCCCCCCTTGCATAAACGGCCCCGCTTTGAAGATAGGCCGGGCTGGGGATCTTTCCTTATCAGCTTATCAGTTTGGCCCTTTATCACCCCTCCGTCTGATGCGTGCAGGTACCACAGCCCCGTATTTACAGCAGTGGTGCACCAAAAGCAAATCTTGGGTCTGCATCAGCATCGCAAAATATTCATCAGTTGCCCCACAGAGTTGGCGCAGTATGGCAGAGCTCACACCGGGGGGGCTGACTGACGGCCCTGCGAGACATCGTCTTTGTGTCTGTTTACGGGCACACAGTGCAGATATTTCTGATCAAAGGAGTTATCTTCGCCTGTGCCCCCCCCCCCCCCCCACAGCTCTTTGTTTTTTTCTCCCCTTCATAGGGACACCCAGCCACATTGACTTGAGCCTTGTTGGGATTGTTTATATGCATGTCAGTGAGGATATTAGCCAAGAGAGTCGCGAGCAACGAACCCCCGGAGCCACGGCTGTGTGTTTCGCATCTTCACTGCAAACTGCACTCGAAGCCCGCTGTGTCAAATAAGGCCTCTGAAATATGCATGATCCAGTGTGCTTCAGGAATCCTAATTGTATGTGAGAGCACAGAGAGGACTCATTCAAAAAAAAAAAAAAAATTTCCACCCTACAGAGGAATCTGTGGTCTTACAAACATCGGAGTTGGCCAAATGCTGCTGTAGCTGCGACAAACACTCAATTCATCCGCCGAGCCAGAGAAAACACGGGCCGGGACGCAGCTTTAATCAATCTAGGCAAACCGGGTTCCTCTGGGGGACTCAACGGCTGCAATTCTGTTCCGTTCTTTATGCTGACACGATCTGTTGGATCGAGGTATGACCCATAGTAACTTGGATTGAGGCTGTGTGTAGACAAAGAGGAACAGCGACTGTGGGGGGGCCGTGTCTCGTATCCTCAGTGTGGAACAGTGTTTCTTTGTGCACCCCTGCAGTTTATTTTCATTTGTCTGAAAATAAGTTGTTATTGAGGGGCTGTACACACAACCCCACCCCTCTCCAATCCCCAAAACCTCTCCCACAAGGTGCCTACTGAAATGCTGCTGCTGCTTCAGTGTTTAGAAATTCTCACGAGCTTCCTGTTTCTAAAACCCCCTCTATCAGCCCAACCTGTACGCTTTAAAAGAGAAAACAAAAAAAAACAAACCCTCAGCTCTCTTCCCATGGAGGTCGCGTTTGTCAGTGTGATGGAGAGCAGATTGTTCAGAAGGCTCAGGCAAAGGTCTCCATATATAACCCTCCATATTATCTTTTATTCCGCACCATAAATAGGTCTTCCTCTTGGCCAGACCTTGGGAAAAGGATGTGGACGATGAGTGTGTGCCGGGCCTGACAGCTGCTGGCAGCCAGATGTGGCCAGATGTGGAGAAACTGTCCCATCGCCAAGACCGCTCGTGCTCCTCCTATACCTTCTTTTGGCTGGTGTTGCTGGTCTTTATGTGCCCTGACTGTGTGTGTGTGTGTGTGTATGTGTGTGTGTGTGTGTGTGTGTGTGTGTGTGTGTGTGTGTGTGTATCAAAAAGTTTAATTTAGTTACTGGGCTACCGGTTCAGAGAGACAGTGATCAGTGGGGATTCATGAAGCTGGTTGTCAGCTGGTTATCTTAACTCTGGGTCTACGGATCCAGCTGTGAGCGCCAGAGGAGTTCTTAATCACAAGAGATACCATCAAAACCACGAGCGGAATATTCAGTGTGATAGGAGGTAAAATGATGATTGCCATGAGGAAATTAAGTCACTATGACAGCTGAAAGAGTGAAGTCAAATATTTAAAATCCCCACAGCCGGATCAACCTCCCAAGGGGCCAAGAGAAAAAAATATTTTGTTTGGCTCATGGTGACCCCCACTGAACATGGCAGTTTATCTATTTCCTCAAAAGACACCAGCGAGAAATCAACTGGTATTCTAAAACTGAAGTGATTTGTTGATTAGTTGATTGAAAGAAAATGAATTCTGCATTTTATTTAAATAGTTTTTAAAGAAAAATACTCAGTGGCACCAACTTCTCAAATGTGTGTAGTTGCTACTTTTCCCAGTAAATTCAACACCTTTTGTGTCTTTGTCTGAGTTTTTTAACTCGGGCTTCAGGGAATAATATTGGGTATTTTTCACTTTATAACACTATATAACACTTTATAACTTCATTGTAAACTGTACCTTGTCATGTTACTGACTGAATGTCAGCTCCTTTTTCTCATCCAGCCAGCTATTGTTAGGTTTAGATCCCCGCAGTTTGGTCAAGTGATGCCGGAAGAAAAAACCCAAGTTAAACCAAAAGATGGCGGGACAACCCACTGACCTCCCATCTAATGTCGCAGCTCAATAGAGTGGACCCAACCCTCGCTCATGGCCCGGATTAGTTTGCCGTGACTCGGTGGCGTGTCCTGTTCAGCTTGCGCATTCTTTCCAGCTGCATCATGGTTCAGTAGTTCGGTATGAGCACGAGTCGCCGAGGACTCAGGTAGTAGAGGTGTTGTCGATGCATGCGGAAATGCAGTCACCGAGCTGGACTAAACACTGCCGCACTTCTGATGGGCAGTCTGGATACGCAGCCCGTGGTCCGGTTGGTGGGGGGGGGGCACACCCTACCTCTTGGTGGAGTATTTAGAGTGGTATGAAACCTGCCTTTTTATAGGGGCCATGACAAATGGTTTTCATTAGTGGGCTTTTATGATTGCAGAAATGGACCGGAGAGCGTGCTCTGAATCCTTCCACATGTTGAGGGATTTATTAGGGTCGCTGTGGCTCTGGAGGGAGACTGTGATAAAGGCAAAGTTATTTCCAACGTTCAATTAATCTGACAATCATTTTCTTAATGATTAGTCATTCCTTTGGCTCATAAAACGCCAGAAAATGGTGAAAAATGCCATCACAACTTCATAAAGCCCAACTCAAAACATTCCAAAATCCAAAGTTTTTCAGTTTGACACCATAGAAAGGAAAAAAAAAAATCCAGTAAATATTCATATCTTAGAGGCTGGAGCTAGTGAAAATAAAAAAGTTTCTTCAAGTAAATCAGTCAAATTGTATTTGTCTATTATATTTCTTACTGGTTTGAGCTCTATAGATGACTGACAAGGTGAAAATAAGATCGTTAAAAGGGAAACAGTAAACAGTTTTATAGTAATGTATAAGAAAAATAAAAATGGTAAAAAAACGTGATAATAAAACCAAAAAAATAGATTAAACATTAACAAGTAAACTAGATAAAGAGGGAGTTATACATTCTACAATGATGGCCTTAAAACGTCCTAATCAAAAGCAAAGCTACAGATGTGCAATAAGTTTTACATTAACAATTAAACCTGTAGCAACTTATTTTTCTGGCAGTGAGTCACAAAGGCATCGTTGACACATCATCGCTGCTTAAGTTCACATGTTGAACTTGTTAGCCAACGGTTGCTCCTTTCCACATCCAGCAGCTACAGAGCAACATTAGCAATGATCAAGAGCTGGGTTCTGATCCACCTGATGAATGTACCCCAGTATTTACTCTGTTTGCGAGAGAAATCTCAGGTTCTTTTAGCTGCTAAATGCTCCACTATGTTCACCAGCCGGTCTCTGACTGTGTCTGTCTGCTGTTTGCTGCTGAGCAGGTAGTGGACAGTGGGTTTTTAGAGCTTTTTTCTCTGAAAACAGCTTCCCACTGTGGCTGAAAGCAACACTGTGAGAACAGCTAACTAAAACAGTGAACTTGTGGCCTGGACAGATGAACATTGAGCTTGAAACTCAATGTGAAAGCTCAGTAAAGCTGAGGGGAGCTGCAGAATCAGGTGATTATTCACCATAGCCTGTTTTTGCACTGTTATGTCTTACATTGTTTTAAAAAAATATGGATTATAGCCTCTTTAACACTTGGAGCTGCTCTCAGATCCTCAGGTTGATTGTCACAGCAGCTCCGAACAGAAAAACTAAAAGCTGCCTGGAGGACCTGGGGGGTGGGGTTTGGGCGGGGGCATTTGAGACAAAGAGACTGGTGCAAGATGATGACAAACTTTCAAGTAAAAGTATTTTAAAATCAATATGAAAATTGGCGGGAAACCAATGTTAAGACTTTGAAATAGGTTTAACCTGTTTAAGGGCTGCAACTAATGATTATTTTCTTTATTGATTAATCTGCACGTTATCGATTATGGAAATTCTTTCAGATTAACTCAATCCAGCTCTACGCTTTGAGGTTATTTCTCACAGCTTTGTGTACGATGCACAGATAGCTACCATTGCCAGAGCCAGGCCCAAGGCGCCCACCAACATCGGCTTGCTCGCTGCAGCTCCTGACTCCATAATGAGGTCCAACTAAGCTGGGGCTTCATGCAAATGAACGCATGAGGCCTCTGCCTAATCAGTTTTTTAATGGCCGCAGCTGAAGACCCCGCACATCTCGTTGCCGAGGCCCTGAGTGTCGCATTTCTTGTAGGTGGATTAGCTCCCCGTCCTCGCATGGAGCGGTGCACATTACTGCCCATTAAACTGTCTCCTCCCTCAATGGGGGTTTGTGCCCCATGAGTCTGATTTACAGCCTTTAATTCAGGATTTTTCCCGGACACTTCCCATCGCTTCAGCCGCCATCTGACCGCGAACAGTAACGGCGGACCATCTGCTTTCTGTAACTTTAAGCCACCGATTATTTCTCATTAACTGTTCGGACCATAAAATGTTAAAAAAAAGGAGTGAAAAAGTTAAGCCACAATTAGAAAGGGAGAGTTGACTTTTACTATATGTGCTAGAATCTTCACTTGTACATGGAGATTAAACTCTCAATTCATCAAAATAAGATGCACCTTAAAGAAAGTCTAGAACCAGCATATGATGGTATTTCTGCTTGATACAGTCGATTATTTTGCCAATTAAATGCTTGATCTACAAAAATACCCACTGCTGTTTCTTAAAACCTAGGATCAAGTCTCTAAATATCTTGTTTCTGACCAAAAGTCAAAAACCCAAAGATATTCAGTTCATTATCACATAAGACCAAAAAAACAGTAAAGCTATTTAATTTAGAGGCTATAACCAGGAAATGTTTGGTATTTTTTTCCTTGAAAATGGCTTAAGTGATTAATCGATTATCAAAATAGTTGTTATAGGAGTTAGTTTACCTTCGTAAGTGTGGTGCATAAGAGAAAGGCAGAAAATCTTCACATTTAAGAGGCTAAACCAGCTGATTTACTGCATTTTTGCCTGAAAAATTATTAAATTGCTATTTTCATCACCAGTTCATCTGCTGGATAATTTCTAAATGACTATTTTGGCTTAAAATGTCAGAAATCACTTTTTTCTAAAATACAAGATTATTTAAATTGATTGTTTTTGTCACCTGGACAGTCGAAAACCCGAAAGATATTAAATCATTGCTTTAAAAGAGAGAAAGCAGCAAATCGTCACAGTTGAGAGGATGGGGCCAGGTAATGTTTTGTATTTTTTGGTTCCGGTCTTGTTTCTTTTGGCCGATATTGTCCCATGTTCTGAGACGTGTGTCATTTATCGTAGTCCTGGCATGTGTATACACTGCATGTATGTGAACCGTTTGCTTGAAAAAGACGTCATCGCTATCAAGCGAGGTGACGACGCAATGGATCCTGCTCTCACACGTGGTTTGCGTTGAATTCAAACCTGGTCACGTGTCGGTATCCAGTTTCCCCTTGAGAGAAGTTTTTAGAGGCAGGTTTTCTTCCATTAAGACACATTTTATCTCCACTTGACATTCCTAATGTCTGGCTCTCTTTATGTCCACATTACCATCGGGGTTTTTTTCTTCTTTTTGAGCAGTTAGTGAAGATCCTCACTTGGGGGAAAGTGGAGGGGGGTGACAATAGGCCTTTTATGTTGAGAGTTATCCTCATTCCCTTGTGTTAGCTCCAGGGGACCATGTGACCGGCTCTCATTCAGGTCATGTTGGACTGTTCAGCCTTTGACCCTCTTAGAAGGGAAGCATTTCCCTCAATGTCCCATTCATGCCATACAGATGTCTGTGAGCGTTAATGTCTGACACAGTGGAGGTATGACAATCCCCTGACAAGCCTTCATTCAGCCTTCTCTTCCCTTTTTTTTTTTTTTGTCCTAGTAGTTAACTGCTTATGTGCTTGTGCTGCCATGTCACTCGATTCCTTCAAATGACTTGTGACCATACAATCACAGTTTTTTTCAAGTCTGTATCATACCATTTCCTGGACCTGGTCAAAACTTTTGGCACCTCCTAAATTTTAAGTACAGAATTCAGAATATGTTCAGGAAATAAATACAAATCAACAAATTCTGTAAAAAAACAGATTTTGATAGAATGTTGAAAGTTATTAAAGAAAAGTAAATTACAAAAAACAAAACCTGCATAGTAGTGAAATAATACAAACACAAGATGTAACTGTGAAACCGTTATTGGCACTATTCGCTAACATTTGGTTGAACAACCAATGACAGCCTCTGAATGTTTCTCGTCACCATCTAGTAGCTTCTTGCAACTGTCTGCTGGTAGTTTCTTCCATTGCTGTGCATCCAAGCTCTCTTTGAGTTTGCAGGAGTTGTTCTCTACAACGGCAGAAATTAAGCTCTCTCCAAAGGTTTTCATGGGATCAGGACTCGCTGCTGGCCTGTTTAAAACAGCCATTCTTTTCTTTTTCAACTGATCTTTTGTGCTTCTGGATGTTTGCTTTGGGTCATTGTCCTGCCTCAAACCAAACCTCAAAGAATGTTTGCCTCAAACCTGGTTTTCTGACACTGGGTAACACATTTCGCCCTAAAAGGCCTTGGTAATCCTCTGATATCATCACTCCCTTGATACATTCAGTGCTTCCAGCGCCACTGAATGCATCACAGCCATTCTATCATGCATTGGAGCAAAGCAGCACCACACCATAATAAACCTCCACCATGTTTTACTGTGGGTAGGATGTTCTCTTCCTTATGGGCTTCATTTTGTTGCCTATAAACAAACTGATGCAGTGCATTCCCAAAGAGCCCTACTGGTGTTCCATCTCTCCATAGAACATTATCCCAGAACGACTGCGGCTTATCTATGAAAACTCTTGCAAAAACTAGTCTTTCAGTGACATTTTTTCATTAGTGTTGTCCTCCTTGGCCTCCACCCATGGAGCCCTACTTGGCTTAGTGTGCAGCGTATGGTCCAGGCTGAAACCCCCACCCCAGACTTATCCAGATCAGCCTGAAGCCCTTTAGAGGTCTTGTGTGGTGTTTTTTTCCTCAATCCACAGCAACCTTTGCAGACTTCTCTCACTGAGTTTCTTCTTAGCTCCACATCCTGGAAGCATCTGAACATTTTTATGACTGTGAAACTTGATAACATTAAGAACTGTTGAAAGAGGGATTTCCAGATCTTTGGCAATCGCCTTGTATCTTTAGGAATTATCCTGTTTTTGATAATAGTATTTCTGAAGCTCTCTTTTTTTTCACCGTTGTGAATAATAAATTAGAAACAATCAGTCCCTTTTTATGCAGTAAAATCATCATTCATTCCTTAACAGATCTAAATAACTGAGATTTAGTTATTTACAACTTAAGCTACTAACAAATCATGAAAGCTAAACTCAGTGAGATACAATAATGGATTTTCAAGGGTTTTGAGAAATGGATTGGTTCTGGGTTTGGATGAAATCAAAATTCTGTCAAACTTCAAACCTGCTCTATAAAGTAGTAAAGTTTCAATCCAGTTTAGGACACCTTTTATACAAAATTCCTTTAAAAAAAAATCAGCAAAAGAAAATTGATTTCCATCCTTGACTGTTACACAAATATTAGGAGTCGGTGCATCAGGATAAAGAGCTGGTGATGCGATTTCTTCAGTCCATTGCTATTAAACCATAGCAGAGGAAGAGGACACAGCGAGATGATGTATTTAGATGAGCACAGTGTAAAAAAACGTGTAGAAAACATAATAGAAATGTTGCATTTGCATAGAAATGTTGCATTTATGTTTATCTCATGTTATAATTTTGAGGAACACCACTGCTCCACACTGAGCTGATGGTTTTGTCTCTTCGGTGGAGATGAGAGTGACGATTAAGTTGAATGCTATACGTCATTTACGCCCTGTTCCCATTGCACTTGGTCACGTTTTCCACTTCGACCAAACATAAAAACTTTCTTTTGTTATGTTTTGGCTTTTTTTTTTAAAGTTATTTATTTTTTTATATAGTACAAGCAACGTAATGGGACCTTTGTAATAAAAGACTGTATCTAGCTACGACAGCTGAAGCCTTATGTCAACTTCTAATAAGATTTGAATTGATATTTACATAAACATCATTATAGAATTAATGAAATTTTATCCAGGCGAAATGATGAGGGCAAGGACTAGATTTTATCCTCCCGTCCTTTAGGCTGAAAGGGCAGAGTTGAAATTCTGTGACACCATCTTTTTTAAAATGAGTTTTCAGTGGAAGCAGTGATGATTGTATGCAGGTTTTCACTCTGTCTCTCTCAGCCACTAGGTGGACACAGATTAGAACCTTGCTGTGGGGAAAGGCTGGCCATATGTGTTAGTAAATCCTCACTAGACACAAGCTCTTTTGATCTGGGCGATTTTTGATGTGAAGCTCGGTGTCTGTCATGGGGGTTTTTGGTTTTGTTTTTTTTTCTTTGTTGTGGTTAATTCTTGATGACCTGAGCAGTTTTCCAATGGCAGCCCAGCCCATTTGATAGTAGTTAATTCATTAGTTTGTCCTGGGTTTTTCCCTGATTTTCCCTTACTGGAATTTTTAAAAAATTGTCTCTTTGTTTGATATTTATCTTAAACGCACCAGTTTGGGCGTCTTTTAACTTCAGACATAGAAACTAAAAATTCCGCTGTGAATCTGGGGCAATTCTATACTCACCAGACTGGCTCAACTGTTTTGGTCAAAATCTGAATGACAATAGCTTGAAACAACTGACATTCATGTGAGCGCCCTGAGGCACTTGATTTTGACCGTAGGAAGTCTGGTGTGGGGCAAAGTCGATTGAGGTCAGGTCTCTTGTCTACTCAATTAGGGTCAAATTAAAAAAAGGAATCACTTACATATATAGATCTGTTTTTGTTTTTTTTTTTAATATATTGTTTGCAGAGACAATCCCAGGGATGTTTTGCCTTCTATTATTGCTTTATTGTATCAGCCTCACGCATTTTGGTCATGAAACCTGTGTTTTTCTTCCCTTGTTGCTGTTGCCCCGGCGCCCAGTCATTTTTTTGTCATCAGACTTGGTTTAGTGTGTCTGGTATGTCTAGTGGTATGAGGATGATGTGGCTTCATTAACAAGGAGAGCAGATGAGTCACTCGGGGTGAAAACCTGGGCAGATGAACCACACTGAAACGCCCTGCTGACCAGTTCAGACTCGACACAGACAGTGGAGTAGAAACGTACAGAGGCAGATATTCATTCACAGAAATCAGTGAACTTTATGTGAAAGAGTTGAATTAGAGTCGAAACAATTTGGTCTCTTAATGTCAAACTACTTTGCTAAATTATTATTTGTCTTAGTCATTTTTTTAAGCAAAAAAAAAAAAAAAGCCAAATAACAACAACATTGTTAACGCTTGTTTAGCTTTCATGTCATTTCTTCTACTGAGGTTAGCGTGCTAACCAGCTAGCCCTGGCCCATCCTGTCTTGTAATACCACTTGTACCTCGAGAGGCGATAGTGAGCCAAAGTGGCATCCAGTCTGCTTTTAGTCCAACATTAGAGGACGAAGAAAAAGCGCAAGCTCTTATCTTGTAAATGACCCGAGAGGTTAATGACAACCACCAAGACCTCCTTCCTCAGAGAATCAACATCCAGTGCAGGGAAAACACACATAGAGCATCTTTAAAGTCATATTTCAAGCAAATATGCACCAAACATTCACTAGCTCCAGCTTTGACTTTTTTTTTTTTTTTTTTTACAAAAATAGACAATATATAACAAGTCCTTTTGACCATTAATATTATCGTTGTTTATTATTATATATTTTAAAATTTTGGTGACAGAGATTCTTACTATTGAGGGTATTTTATTACTCTCTGGAGGACAAACCATACAACTGAGGGACTGTTTCTAAATGACGTCAGATCTGCTTTGGCATTTCCGTGCTGCAATTTCTTGTCACTTATCCCCTAATATATACAACGATACTGGCACATCTACATTAATTTGCTAACCGCCAATGTATTGTTGTAGCTCTATGACAGCTGTACTATCATCAGCTCAGTATCTTTGGATTTTTTTGTCCCTCATCTTGTTGGCCAAAACAAACAGTTTGAAGAATTCAGCTGGGGGCTCTGCTGACTTGTGGCGGCCATTTTCACCTACAGCATTTTATAAATAAAAAAAAAAGATAAATAATATGCGTGTGGAAAATAATAATTAGTTAAGGCCCTAAACTGTACAAATCTCCTGTTCCGCATCATTTTGATTTTCAGTGGCTTTTTCCTTTCCCCTCAGTGGAGTCTCACAGGACCCGGTCCAACACCTATTACCAGTGTGATTGAGAGAAAGACAAGAGGGAAAGACAATCCTCTTAGCACAGAGCCTGTTTTCTTTCTAGGCCACTGAATGGCCCTGTGCAAGAGTCCCGTCAGTTCAGCCTGGCTGTCGGATATCCTCTCCCTGTTACCTCCCTTTGTCCAGCTCCACGTTAAGGTCTCCTTTGAAACACAACCCCCCCTCTCTCTGGCTCTTTATGGCCCAAGCCCGGCAGCTGCAGGGTTAATGTTTAGCACCACCAGCAGCAGCAACAGCAGCAGCAGCAGCAGCAGTACAGGCAGGCAGAGAGGCAGGAGTTGTAGGAGGAGGAGGAGGAGAAGGAGGAGGAGGAGGAGGGGAGAGAGGGAGAGCGGCAGAGAGGTGGGGGCTGGTCCACAGCTGTTGTAGTAGGCAGGGTCTATCGGGGTAGGAAGCTGCCTCACTCGCCTTGGAACAATGGGAGACATGGCAGCCTCTGCAGACAGCACCGACAACACACACACACACACACACAATGCACATGCCCAAGGACAGGCCTTTTCTAGCCGTTAGCGCAGAGGAAACCGGCTTCCTCGCCACGCTCGGAGGGTGACGGCACTTTTCAGCTGGGGGGAAAATAATCTCCTCCACGGCCGGAAAACAGAAATGTAAGGTTGTGGCCTCTCTGTCGCTCCTTCTTCTTTTTCTTCTTCTTCTTTTTCTTCTTTATCTTCTTCTTCTGTTGCCTTACGTTTCATTCTGCTGTGAGGGGATCTCAGATGCGCTGACTGGATGACTGAAAAGGCGGCGGGAGGAAGGTGAGCTGACCCAACATTTGTGAGGGTGGGGTGGAATTTGTCAGTCTGCAAATACTGAATAATTTTGCTTTATTCTTATTTATTTTTTTACAGCTGACATGTTGTTTTCTTGGCCTATTGCTCTGTTTTCCTGTTGTTTCTGTGTCAAACTGCAGGAGATTTTTTTTTTTTTTACTAATTTTAGATTTAAGTGATGTGACAGCGAGGGGAACACATTTTGTTTAGTTTTATGATTTTTACTTGACATGAATGTATGTAAGGACTCTTAGGGCAGGTCTGGTTTGGGCTGTATCTGTGTGTGTTTGTGTTTAGGTTAGCATTAATATCTGTGTTCTAGCTTACACTGTAGGAGCATTCAGCAGCCAAACTGAGCGCTGTGGCCACACATACTTGTTAAAAAAAAAATTTCGTCCGAAAACCGATGCACGATCCGTTCAGGATTCTTCTGGCTGCAGCGAACAAAAAGTGTCATAAATCTGCCAAACGTGTACGTTGGTAGTGCGGCCAAAATGTTGTTTTTTGAGGTTGACAGTGTGTGTGTGTGTGTGTGACAAAACAAAAAGTGTTGTATCAGAGGTGTATCAGGGCCTGGTGATGTGCCTCCCTGGGTGTGGAGGGTTTTTTTTTTGCCTGGCAGGGATTTTAAGAAGGATCCCTTTGCTCTGTGTGATTGCTCTCAGACATACATGGCGAACATCCAAACCTTTTCAGGCCCTTTTTGGGGAAGGGAGCCCCCCCTCCATCCCCCTCCCCCACCTACTCTCTCTCCACTTGCCTCCGCTCCTCATCCAAAATATTGCTTGTGTACAATTCGTCTCGGCTCCTGTAGCCAAACATACAGGAAACGGCACCAAGGGAAGCCCCCCCCCCCAGCCCCGATTCTGTCTCACCCACATCTCTCTGCCTCTTTGATATTTATCTGCATCTGTATTAATGAGGCAGACAATCATGTGGTGATGGTACGTCTGCAATAAAATTGACTTTGGCCTACATTTTTTTTTTGGGGGGGGGGGGGGGGTTCAAGTCAAGTCTTCCCGGATCTTTTTTAATTCCGTCACGTGAGGATTTAGTTTTTTTTTTTGTTTGTTTTTTGTCACATTGTTTACAAATATCCTGCCTACAGTCTTCGCTTACAAAACAGGAACTCGGATCCGCGCTTCTCTGCAGATTGGCAGATGGAAAGGCCGGCGTCTGACATATCCTGAGACGGCCTTGCCTTCGCCAAATCCCCAAGAGTGCGACTGACATGATTTAAGAAGCTTTTGTGCATTTCTTCTTCTCTCGGCTTTCGGCTGAGACGCCTTTGAAATTTTTTTTTTTTTTTTTTTTTCCAAGCCTTGCCCTCATTCCATGAATCTCATCTGCTCATCCTCCCTCATCTGCAGTATCTCACCGAAGCTCTTTGAAAAAAGAAAAACACAAGTTTCACTCACTCCATATTTAATCATTTTTCTCAACATCCAGCCGTCAAAAAAATCAAAAATAAATGAAATAAATGCCGTTGACATGAAATCGCCGAGGTCACTTTCTCTTTTTTTTTTGGCCACTGTGATCTGCTGTCTTTGTGATCTTGCTTCATGACATGGATCACAGATCATGGTGTGTATATTTGTGTGTGTGTGTCAGTGCGTGTGTGTGTTAGTGTTACCCCCCCGCCTCCAGTACCAGGTGTACCCGGGAGGACTAGAGCCAGACCAGCTGATCTGCTCTCTCTGCTCCATTAAAAACCCAGATTGAGAAGGCAGATGCCCAACACCTCTAATCCCATTTCAGTTTGACAAGATCCAACAGGATCAGGGCCCCCGGTCTCCTGCAGGACTGACTTAGGAAGTGAAGAGTTAATGCTGCGGCTCGGTGTCTAAACATATCCGGAGTGATCAGATAAAACGCAGACTGAGGAGGAGGAGGCTGCTGCAGCAGACAGGGCGTCCCATTTAAAAGAAAGTGAATATAATTACTCAGTTAATGGGGGAATCCCACGTTAGACTACCCCCCCCAAAAAAAAAAAATCACAGTGATGCATTCGGCGTGTAAAGCCTGCTTGTCCCACGTTATCAGAGGGACATAAAAGGGGAGTTCTCAGACGCAGTGTCTGCTGAATTATTCATCCATCTTTCTTTAATTACACTTTACAATGACGCAGAGATGAAAGGGAGGATGAGAGGAGGAGTGATGGAGTAAGCAGAGCAGGGTTGGGGGGGGTGTGGTCTTGGCATGGCTGGTGTCGCCCGAGGGCGGTGGAGTGTCTTCCTCTCCTCCCGTATTTCCTGCTCAGAGGAAACCTGAAGCCTGTGCCCGGCATGGCCCGTTGCGGAGCTGACATTGGCTTCAAAAGTCCCTGGCGCCCACCCCAACCCGGATGCCGAACTCACGCCACCAAAACCCTCCAGGACCGTTGGCCAAATCTTAGGTTTTCTGTAGAGACACAGACACTGACTCGCGGGGATGTGAGAGAGGTTTTTTCCGGGAGAGAAAGAGGAGGCTAGGAGTTGATGAATTAAAATGTGTCCCCATGTGTTTTCTCCTTCTCAGCTCCTTGGTTTTGTCGTTGGGGGACAGAGGTGCCTGACGGGAGACCGACTCCTCTTCAAGCATCATAAGGAGAGCTCACACCACAGGTGAGTGTGATCATGCGTGTTAGCCATGTGGTTGTTTGGGAAAATTTCTGTGCAACGTTAATATGACTAATAATGTCTATTTACTGTATTTATTCACCACAGCTGCAACAAACAATTATTTTCTTCACAGATTTGATCTTTGGATTAGTTTCTTCATAAATTCAATTCATTGAAGATTGTGTTTATGACTGCAATTCAATGATTTTTCATCAACAATGATTAATCAGCTGATTTTTTTCTTGATTAAACAGCTTTTAGGCCAAATAATGTCAGGCAGTTTTGAAAACTTCCCCATTACCAATTTACTGAGATCTAGGTGGCATCTTTATTTAATTTGTTTCATCTGTCCAACAGTCCAAAACTCAAAGATGTTTAATAACCTTTTATAATAAATATATGAATCAGAGAAAAGCAGAAAATCCACCAAATGTTTAGCTTTGGCACAAACCATGAACTAATCACTCATATAAATCCAAAACCCTCAGATGCTCAGAAAAGCCTCAGATCCTCAGAACAGGAACCAGAAGATGTTTGGCCATTTTTAATTAAAAAAAATCCCTGAAACGATGGATCAGTTTTCAGAATAGTTGTTGGTTAAATTTAAGATGATTCCCTGCGATTTATTGACCATTTGTGCTGCATCATAATTGTTAGTTATCAACAGAATATGTTAATTTGTTGATATTAATCGTTCAGTCTGCGAAACGTTGAAAAATATTTTTAAAATGCTGTTTACCATTTCATAGAGCCGACGGTGAAGCTTTCAGTTCCGTTGTTTTGTTTGGTCAGCCGTCCAAAACCTAAACATTTTCAATGTTATGACGAAGAAAAACAGCAATAGTCAAATCTGAGAAGGTGGAATCAGGGAAAGTTTGGCATTTTTTTTATTGAAAAATAACCAAAACAATGATCAAAGTAGATTCTGATTATTTTTTTCCATCAATCGGTCGACAAGTCGTCACAGCTGTAGTTTTCCATGAGAATCGTCCCTGCAAGTCGATGACAGTGAAGAAGAATCCTCAGCTGACTTGCCTCTGGTTGAAACTTCCCTGTGTTTTGTTTTTTTTTCCTCCTGTGTCATCCAGGCCTGTTGGTAGAAAGCCTCTATGGTCGACACCCATGAGAAGTTAAACCGACCTCTGCTGTGGTTGCTGCATGCTGATGTTGTTGTTGTTAAAGGATGCCGTGGCTGTCTGTTTACAGCCCAATGACGCGTCAGATTTCCCTCCGTTCTCAAGTTGCACTTGGCTTTGTATTGCTCGATGAATGCCACCAGTGCCCTCCCCACTTCACATTTTTTCATGAGCAGGTATCCATTTGACTCGTCTTTAGGAGGAACAGGAGCGGCACATGCTTGCCTGGCTTGGAGGCGAACGCATGATCCTCCCTGTTTTGTTCAGCAACAGAAACTTTAAGCTGCACTTTGTTTACACTGTGCGATGTTGGGGTTTTGGTGGCTGTTGTGTTTTTGGAGAAGGGGGGTCAGAATCAGAAGAAAGAAAAAAACGCTGTGCTGACTTTGACCTCCACTCTTGTTGGTTTGCTCCTCTTACCCTCTTCCTGTTTTATTATTAATTGCAGTAGCCTTGCTCGCCTTCTCTGGTATATTTTTATATCCGGAGAAACAACAATATCTTTTTTATCACTCAGTTGTTGCTCATGTTCTGCAGAACGAACACTGTTGTCACATTTCTTGCTGTGCACAGAAAAAGGTTCGGGGGGTGAGGGCATTACACTCACCACAAACACAATCATTACCACTCATCTCATGAGTGGTAATGATTATTGATTTTTTAAAAGATCTGATTATTCTCTGATGTAACTGATCGGGTGTTTGGTCTGTAAAAGTCGCAGACGATCATGATAAAAATGCTCGTTATAATCTCCCAAAGATTAAGAGATTATAATGAGTGTTTTTATCACCACCATCTGACACTTTACTGACCAAACACATTATCAGTTTGGTCTCAGTCTTCAATGTCTCGTTTCGTCCGACCAATTAGTCCGTAACCTGTAAATCTAAAGTTTATGATAAAATATCACAACAGAAAGCGGTAAATTCTCATATTTGAGAAGGTGTGGTATCAGTGAGATCAGTGCTTCTGCTTGAGTAAAGGATACTATGCTTGCAGCAGCATTACCTCCCCTTTGCATTCCCCCAGTGGCTTGCTCACCAGCGGCTGTGAGTCTGCCAGCCGGGCTCAGTGGAGGGGCAGGGGGGGCTCCCTGGCACTGCAGCCCCCGCTGGGGACCCACCGGGCCCCTCCTCTGCCCCTGTCAATGAGCCTCTGTGTGCAAAGATCCAGGCCAGTCACAGGCTCCTGATGACAACACTGTGGTTTACAGAGCAGCCGGCAGCTTTTTCTCTCCCTCTGTGTCTCTGTGTTTCAGGAGGGATTAATTCAGACTTTAAGGCAAGAAGAGGTTATTTGTGTAGCACCTTTCAACAACACAGAAATTCAAAGACATAAATGGGCATTAGAGGGAGGTAAAAAAAGAACACAAGACAGCATGAAAAGAAATTGATCAGAGCTACAACGATTTGGTGATTAGTCATTTAGTTGATTCACAGGACATAAATCTGCAACTGTTTTGATAATTTTTCATTTTTCAAACATTTTCTAGTTCCAGCCTCTCGAAATTTTTTCATTTGTTGCTTTTCTTACTCTTCATGATAAAAAACTGAGGATCATTGGGTTTTTGTAGCAAATCATTTCAAGATGTCTTCTTTTGACCTTTTTCAGATAACATGATTCATCTGTTGATAGAGGAAATGATAAGAAGATGAATCAGTATTGAAAATGATGGTTAGTTGTGGTCGTAGATCAAACCACACTCAAAGTTTTGATGAAGCAAGTTAGTTTTTGGGTGTTAAACATGTTATAAACTTGTCATTAATAATACCCATGTTGTTTTTTTCCAAAATTTAATTGCACATTTAGTTATGAGTATTTAAACCTATAGATACATACTTAACTATTTGTAACCACAGGTTTCAAATGCTTTAAGACAAGGAAAGTTTTATAGCACCTTGAAAAAGCAAGGTTATTTAAAGTGCTTTGCATAAGTCTTAAAAAGGCATTAAAGGAACAATTCTGGTACATTTTAAACTGGCATATATTTAAAAGGAAGCCAAGCTATGACTTTTCAAATAAACAGGCTTTTTACAAGAATAGTTTCAAACCAGATAAACACACTTTAAAATGAGCGAAATAAAACGGAAGATAAAAATGAGCTGGAATAGAATAAAACAGATAAAAACTGGAGAATTTAAATTACTATGCAGCCGCTACAGCGGAGCAAGATATGAATGAATAGTCTCAAATTTAATTTAAAGGCAGTGGCAAACCCAAAAGTCCTAAGCCCAGATTTAAAAGAGACGAGAGCCTGAGCAAACCTCAAGTTTTTCTGGGAGTTTTGTTCCGGATACGTGGAGCATTAAAAAAAAAAAAAAAAAAGAAAAAGAAACCGAACGCTGCCTCTTGTTTAGCTTCGACTCCGGGAACATTGAGCGGACTGGCCCCCAGATTGATCTGAAAGGTCTGGGTGGGTCGCGACACCAGCAGTAGTCAGTCGATCGTTTCTTTAATCAGGCTTCGTTGGGGCTTAGACCCAGTGGTTGGTTCTTTTGTTTTTGTTTTCTTTCCAGGATATCTGTAAAATGGGACAGAAAATGTTTTGTGAGATTCTTCTTTCTAGTGGTGTTTTTTTTTTTTTTTTTTCGGATTGAGGCTTGTGACGTTTAACCCTGCACATCAAGAGGGGAAAAACCGCAGCAGCAGAACCACATTTTCATGTTATATTTAGAGTTGCTCTTGTTGTCTTTTGGTCCACGCTGTAATTTCCCTGTGAGTGTTCGCAAACAACTGGGAGACTGTGCATGCTTCTCAGCACTATGCTGCCCCGGAGCCTTAATGTGCATTAGCGAATGGAGAAAAAGGCTGGTATTTATAACTGCCCAGTATCACTGCTGCACCCGGGGTCAAATGGACGCCTAATATCTGCTTCCGTTCTCAGATGGGGCCACATTGATCGGCAGCCATTAGCCGCACAGGTTTCGGCCGGCCAAAGCCTCGAGGAGCGCCCTGCGCTCTTGACGCCACTGCTCAGGCCTGTCAGTTGGAGTTCACGACCCAAGGGCCCCACCATGTTCAATGATCTTCCTGTAAACGCTCCGCAAGCAGCTCTGGTTACACAAAGCACTGACAGGTCTCTGCTGATTCCTCCTCAAACTATTAGAAACTTATTGAACATTTCCCAGTAGTGGCTTTAATTCTTTGTGTGTGTGTTGTGCACATATTTAGGGCTATTTAGTGCATTTTCTTCCTTTAAACACCACTGCCGGATAGGATGACCTGAGTTTCTTAACAAAAATGAAGTTGTGCATTTTATGACCTTTCACACCAGGGCCCCAACTAACCATTTCCATATAGATCAAGCTTCTGATTCTTTTCTTGATTAATCAGTTAATCACATTGTCTGTAAAAAAAAAAAATTAAAAATATCCCGACAAATTTACTTGAAGAAAAAAGAGGAATAAAAGCTAATTTCCATGATTTTAAGCTGGAACCAGTGAATATTTGGTGTTTTCTGCTTGAAAACTTGCTTGAAAACTTGCTTGAAATCACTCGATCAGTAATCAAAATAGTTTTCAATTAATGTTTTTGATGGCTGACTAATTGGTTAATCTGCTGTTGCAAGCTCGGCTTCAAGCTGCGGACTATAAATAGCCTCTCTACAAAACCCTTTTTTGAATCTAAAGAATAACTTTTGCAATTTTTCTTTGTACTTTTTGTTCTGGTCTCCATATCCCATAAAAAAGAAAGAAACTAACAATGTGTTGGTCTGTTTCTCGGTATTTTCCGACTTCCCTTCCCTGTGGCTCTTAGCCCCAAGCCCATTCATTCCTGCCGAGGACATAAATCTTTAAAGCAGCTATAATAAGTATTTCTTCTTATATTAAAAATCGCTCATGTGACTACATGTATGTGAAAGGGGTCACTTGTAGTAATGGACCCACGAAGAATTATCACCCGGCTCCGCAGCTCTGCAGAGCTTTTTAGCATCTTTGAGATCATGGTTTCTTTTCTTTCTACCTTTTTTTTTTTTCATTTTTACGGGCTGCACCTTTACTGTTTCGGTTCGCTTTTTAGTGCCGTTCCCAGCTGCAGCTGCTTCAGCACAAAAAAAAGAATCTGGTAAACTCACTTCAGCTCAGCAATTGAAGAAAATCTGACTATGGAGCACAGTGCAGCTAGAGAACCAGATGTTTCTCTCAGCAGTTGGTGGAGACCAAACCAGAGTTAAACAGGAGGGATATCAGACTCACATTCGCCAGATGTTCAGAAACACAACTCTAAACGAATAATGATCATGTTCCGTAACAGCTGGATGTGGCCGTTTGTGAATAAGTTCATCCTATCAACTTTAAGATAGTTTACATTTTATTTCTGCTGCCCCCAGGTGGTCAAAAGAAATTCCAGTAAATGCAAGTAAATGCAATCATTTGAAACAGCCAGGCGCTGTGGCTTTAAATGAACGTTGTCCAAGCAGAAGTCAATAGTGCATATGTCGGGGACTATTTTCGGCTGTGGATTTACACACAGCAGGAGGGTGTCGTGTGGGATTGAGTCAAAGTGCAGTGTGTGTGTGTGTGTGTATATGTGTGTGTACATGTGTGTACGTGTGTGTATATGTGTGTATGTGTGTGTATGTGTGTGTGGGTTCATGGTAGTAAAGGAACATGCTCAGTGATGTGGTTTTTGGTAGTTTATGGACAACGATGGAGCTCTGTGGCTCAGAGGAATAAGATATAACCTATAATATAATATTACTTATATCAGGCTCTGGATACAAAGACAATAGTTGTTAGTCAGATCAATTGATTATGGTTTTTTGTCTTTTCATGGGATTTGTTGACAGTAAAAAAAAAAAAACAGATCATCACTTGACTTGTGCTTTAAGACAATAAGTCATGCCTTTACCACAACACTTGGTAAAAGTCCACTATAGCAGTATATAAACCATTAATAAATTGTTCATAACACAAAATGATGTAGCTGTACAATGATTTTAGTGATATTTTTAAGTGTTATAACTTCTCCTGTAATTGTTTTACCACCTTATCATTCATCAGCTGTTTATACAGGAGCCTCTGCTTATGGCTGCAGAACAAGTTAAAGTCGTTGACAAATACCTTAATAAAGACCAACCTCTGCTTAAAACTACATCATAATGTTAGAGCATAATAAGTTGTTTTATTAAATGTTTATATACCGGTCATAAATGGTAAATGGGTTGAATTAAAGCGTACACTAAGTGAAATAAACAAAATCAGGATTTAAAGCAGTAAAGTATTCTAATAATACGATTCCATATGATTCCGGCTTTAGGTTCAGACTCATTTTGGTTTGTACATGAAAAAGTATTGAAACTGGAAACAGAGTCCTAGAAATACCTGAAGGTTTCTGTGTGTGTATATGTGTACAGAGTATTGTTGCATGCCTGTGCGTTTGCATGTCTGTATTTACATGTTTGTGTGTTGCGTGTGCGTTCGTGCGTGCGTGTGCGTGCTTGCATGTTTGCGTGTGTGTGTGCATGCATGCATGGGTACACAGGTGCATGTGTCACACCTGTCCATGTCAGGTTTAACCGCTGCTGGGGGAAAAAAAAACTGTGCCAGTTCCTGATTGGCCTCCAGCCATGGAATCAGGCTCATTCTCATCCTCTCTAATGACTCCTTAAGACCTGACTGTTGGAGCTAGGTCCACGTCGACACCCCCCTCCCCCCTTGTTGTACTGCACTGCTGTGCTCTGACAGTCAACACACAAACACAGTGAGACACACCTGGATCCAAGCCTACTAGACTGGTCCTCAGCCATATGCCTCGCAGTACACCATGCTCACAGTCTCCAGCAGCCGGCGAGCCCAGCATGTTGCCACAGCTTTGTCTACAGGTTTGCCGAAGCCTGTTGAACCTAAAGCAGGGAAATGTGGACAGGAAGGCTCGTCATCCCAGTCAATCTGAGTATCTGAAACAGTGCAGGACGGATGGATTAATGTGTCCTCAACATACAGAGTACGTAAGGCAACGTAGAATCGACACCAGGCCCTGCAGCATAGACTTTTTTTTCTTTTTCACATATTTTGTGTCGCATGTCGAGGGCCGAGCTCTGAGGTGTGCCTGTTGAAACGCCGTCGGATGAACAGAGTGTGAGCTGAGTGCAATGGTGGCAAAGTTGTTAACGTCACTGTGGCAGATGGGAGTGGCGTCTGACGTGAGGCGGGCGTCGGCGGGCTGCTGTCTACAGTGTTTGATGGGTGAGATGTTTTGCTGCAGCTGGATGGTTCAGACCCCATCAGCAGAAAAAGGGGCCATGAACCATCCCATCGTTAGACAGGAAATTTAATCATAAATAGTTTTGATCTTGGAATGAGTCTGTTATGAATTGAAAAAATGTGAGGATTTGCTGCTTTTTCCTGTTTAATGTAGTTGTAAACTAAATTCTTTTGTGTTCTGGATTGTTGTTTGGACCAAATGATACTTTTAAAGTTGTCAACCAAGACTCTGGGAGATTAACCCTCACCCCAACATTTTTCACTGCTTTCTAACTTTAAAAAAAAAAAAATTCCTAATTGATTAAAGAATGAATGATTCATTCACAGCCCTCCAGTCAAATATGATACTTCATTACCTTCACCAGGGAGGTATGTTTTCACTTGTGTGTTTTGGCTTGTTTGTGGGTTTATTGGTTCATTTGTCAGCTGGATTACTTAAGAAATACTGAACTTATTTGTGTCAAACTTGGTGGAGGGATGGGACTTGGGCCAGGGAAGCACCCATCAAATTTTGGTGCAGATCCAGGTCATTAACTATAAATTTAGTTTTTTTTTCCCTCTGAAGTCTGGTGTGTTCTGTTTGATACTGGCTTTGGTGGAGGTCTGTGCTCTACTGAGAGTATATTCTAGTATTTGTAATGTTTTCTTTTCAGTGTCTTGATTTTATTGCACCTCAGCTATGGATATGGAGGATATATTTGTACATTTCTTTTCAAAAATAAAAGTTTGTATTTTAGTTTCCGAATTAGTGTTAAACAGTTTGACCGAAATCTTACTCATACACTTTTTGATTTTAATGAAAACGGTTAATTATCTCCTGCAAATGACAGACAAAATTGTAGTCATGGAACAGCGGCAGCAAAAGTTAAAACATGTTGTGACTTTTAAGAAATTCTCCTTTAGTGGCTTCAATACCTTCCATAGCGGCCGATGTTTCCTGCCCCATGTTGTCCAGAACCCAAACTTCGTTTTCCTGCAGAGACCTTGAACCCAGTGGTCACAGTTTCACCCCTCTGTGTTGCAGATGAGAACAATGTCTGATGAGACTGAACAGAGAATGTGCGACGAGGACTTCGGCTCAGATGAGGAGGGCGAAGAGGGGGACGTGGAGTCCTACCTGGAGGACAACAGCAGCGAGCTCATGGACCGGCTGAGGGAGCTAGAGGCGAGTAACCAAAAAAAAACCAAACAAACACAGCACGACGCTTCACAAACCACATCTGGGTTGAAATGCTGATGAACAGTTTGGCAAATTAAAAAAGTAGCCAACTGACTTTTGTTAGACACTAAGTCCTGCTTTCTTGTGTCAATCAAAGCTGCAGTAAACATTAAAAGCATTTCCATTTTTAATATTATCTTAATACTGAAAGTATCTATTTTGAATTTTTAAAAGGGGACCCCACCTCTACAGCCCTCCCCCAAACAGACTTTGACATTACATTAAAAAAATAAAAAAAGATAAGAGCAACAATACAGAGGGAAAAAAATTACTGATACACATGGACATAATATTTCTGAATAAACCAATACACAAAATCCTAAATTTCTGAGCACAAGAGGCTCTGTTAGTTTTCATTCCAATGTCTGTGGGAAAATTGTTTCTCCTACAGATGAAATGATCCATTTTAAAAGCGTTAAGTCTCATTGTAAATCATTAAATTGAAAAATATTAATTTAGTATGATTCATTTGTGATTTACTTTTTAAAAACGGGTCACAGTGTGATATTCAGGATGCTCAGTGTTAATAACATACACCAGCTATAGAAATAGGCAGGTTTAATGGTCCCCTTGAAGAGAAAAGACTTTGTCCATTTAGTGTTTATAGGCGAGATTGAATATGAAAGTCCCTTTAAAGTCTTATTATTCATTATATAATAATTTATAGGCTACACTTTTTATTTACTAGGGATAGAGTTTATAGCACGAACCAGTGCAGCATTTATACCCTAGTCTGGTTTCAGTATTCAGTCCTTGATGGGTTTTTAAAATGAAACAAAAGTCCACCAGAAAAATACATAAAAACATCACAAGACACAACAACGATACAATAAAACAATGATAAAACTCAATGAAAAGCAGCAGCTCGTTCCTGGCCGATCCCAGTTTTAGTAAAATGTCCTTCATGTCCGATTAGTTCCTCTGGTTAGAAGATTATGAAGAACATTTGAGCTGTGTTTTAGAAAAAATTTTTTTTTCTTTTGTCAAGGTTCAGACAGAGAACAAGCTTATCTGCATTGTTATGTTATATGTAGGAAGTTATGTTCATGTCAGACATGTTTCACCACCACAGCTGTTTTTTGTTTTTTCTTAAAATTTAGCAACATAACTTCTATAACAGAACATGACATAAACCAACATATGCTCGTTTGCGTTTACCATGTTAACATGTGTGGTTTCTTCACCTTCTCCTCACAGGCAGAGAATTCTGCTCTGATGTTGGCAAATGAGAGTCAGAGAGAGGCCTACGAGAGATGCTTGGATGAGGTGAGCTCATGATGGAAAATACCAATGAATTTAGAAACCGTTGCTTTGGAAACGTAACCTCGGGGTGTAAAATGTTCTCTTATGTTCGTCAGGTGGCCAACCACGTGGTCCAGGCTCTGCTGAATCAAAAGGTAACGTCACGCACACACCTACATACGTGCGTCTGCATTTCAGTGTCTTTATCGTGATGTCGCAGACTCAAATGAGGTCCATCAGTCGTCTCACTGCTTCCTCATTTGTCCCTGGACAGGATCTGAGAGAGGAGTGCATCAAGCTGAAGATGCTGGTGTTCGACCTGGAGAGACAGAACCGAGCGCTTTGTGAGCTGTTCCAGCAGAAACTGCCCAACCATCCCACGGCTCACTACCAGGTAAGCCGGCTTCCTCTGATTCACCCATGACTGGTTGGTTCTGAGCAGTGACTGAAGCGGATCTCCGATCGGGGCACCGGGTGGGGAGCATTTTCATTGTCTCTGCGTACAACACTCAGTGTTCAGTGGATGACACAGCATTCCTGCAGTGATAAGGTGCTCATAATAAAAAACAGACACGGTATAAAACAGACACAATCCAAAGCAGATAGAGTATAAAACAGACACAATATAAAACAGACACAATAAAAACCAAAATGAGTTAAAAGAGCAAACATGAAGTTGAATAAAGTGCAGTGAGTGAAAAGCAGCATTATTGTTTTATTAAAAACAGTCAAATGTTCCAATGAATTACAGTGCAAATAAAAAACAACATTAATGTGCATTTATTCTTATAATTATATTATATAATTATATAATATAATTATATTTTCAATCAGCAACTTATCATAAAGTCAAGTTTGCTGCTGTACTTTTTCTTAAGTAAATATAGTAATACAACTTTGAAAAAAAAATACTATATTAAGAGTAAAAGTTATGTATTAAAATGTAAATTTAAAAAATACCAAGGTATTATTAGGAAAATGTATTTACAGTATCAAAAGTAAAAGTACTAATAATGTAGATAGAACCATTGCAGAGTGTAATAATATTACATTTATATTATATATGTAATATTATTATGCAATATTATATAGTATTATATATTATTTGATCAATATTATTGTTTTTTTAACATATAAGCAGCCTGGTCAAGGTGAAGCTAATCTGTTTATTTAAATTCAGGGTAGTTTAGCTTCTTATTTGTTCTTAGTTCTTCTTTCCTCTTTTTGTTTCCTCTTTTTCTTTCTTCTTTCTTCTTATTCTTTCCTCTTCTTCTTTCCTCTTTTTTCTTCTTCTTACTTCTTCTTTTCTCTTTCTTCTTCTTTCTTCTTTCTCCTTCTTCTTCCTTCTTTTCACTTTCTTCTTCTTCTATCTTCCTCTTTTTTCTTTTTTTTATATCTTCTACTTATTATTATTGTTGATTTATTGTTTACTTTTTTTTCCAACAACCCAGGCGAGGCGGACCAGCGATGTACATTGTTGATGAAGTAAAAGATAACAGAGATTTTTTTTTTTAAATTTACACTTAAAACAGACACACCATTGTAGTTCTCAGCTACAGATCAAATCATCATTGATCTAAAACATTATTTAAAAACAAAGAAATAATCAGCACCAGAATTTTCCAACCAGACACCATAGTTTTTAGTTCTTTTCAACATAATCTTTGTATTTTAGGCCAGATTTAAAATATTTAAAAGTGCTACAAAGTCAGAGGTAAAGAATTCGTCTTCCTGTCTGCCCCAAATCTATAATGATGGATCTTATTTATAAGATGTTCGAACACTAAAAGTAACCAGCAACCACAGCTTTCTAAAAATATGTCTTGGAGTAAAAAATACAGTATTTGCTTTTAAAGTGTAGTGGAATCAAAGTATTAGGTAACACAAATGGAAATACTTAAAATAAAGTACAAGTATGACAAAAATGCACTAAAGTGCAGTTCTGCCACTGTCAGCATATCAGTGACGTCTCCAATTCTTGAATCCAGACTGAGCCGCTGATTTATATATTTTTTTCCCATCACATCAGCCTCATCCTTTCAGATGGTGCTGAGCCGGCGATGGGTCTCCCGTCCTTTCGCCTCTGCTCCGCAGCATTGTTTCTGACAGACGCCGGGGCGCCTGACGCATACAGTGGCCTGCTGCGCATACATTGTCCCTGATAACTGCCTCATGAATCTCCCCTTTACAGGTCCACACAGGGCCCCTCCCAGACTACAATGCACAGCTGCACAACGACTCCGCCAAGCAGGTGGAGCCAGCACAGACTGAAGCACAAGCCAAGGTGATTGTCACAGTACGATTGTACCAGGGCATGGCCTCCACCTGTGTGTGACGCTGCAGCAGCCTGTGACATTTACACTGTTCTCCGCTATTGTGTTTTAAAAAAAGAAACTCCGCCGCTAATCTTCCCTGCACTCCTTTCCTGTGCGCATGCACTCAAAGGTCTTGATTAACGCCATTGTTTGGCCCACAGCGAAGAGCAAGCAGGGAATTGTGTGCTGATAAAGATCTTCTTTTTTCTCTCTCTTATCTCTCTCTCTCTCTCTACAAAGGGAAACGGCTACCGCACACAACACGCCTCCCCAGGCCCCCGAGGCCCCGCCGCCTCCATGGAGGCCCTGTCTCCCTTCTTCAAGAAGAAAGCACACATCCTGGAGGTCCTGCGCAAGATGGAGGAGACAGACCCTCTGAAGTTCCACCCGTCCACCGCCAGTCTGTCCTTCTGTGACTACAGCCAGGTGCTCATGTCCACCGAAGCCGTTCTGGCCGCCGCGGACCCGCTCCCGCTCCAGTGCAAACCCCACCACACGCACTGCCACTGCTCCTGCTCCGACGCAGACACGCACCAGCACGTAAACGGCGATGGGGCGGTGAAGTGTGAGGGGGGGAACGTCTGCTGCTTGCACTGCAAGAGGAGCCCGGACAGCCCTCCCAAGCCGTGTAACCACATCTGTAGCCCGTCGAAGGCCAATCCCTCCCACCAGGGCCATGTAGTTCCTGCAGCTGCCACAAGCGAATGTCACGGTAAGAGCAGAACGGCCGAGACCGCTCCCCCATCTAAACAGTGCACCAAGAATGAGGCTCACCAGCAGCCGGCGGGTGCCGCCACCACCGCCACCGCCCACTCGTCGGTCACAGAAGTGGCCGATCCGAGCCTGGAGGCGATGGGGGCGGGGCAGGAGCAGGACAATTCAGAGAACGGTGCCTCCGAGGAGCTCACTGGTTTCTGTCTCGCCTCCCACCTGCCTTTAAAGGAGATCTCCCACTGTGACCTGGAGACGAGCGCTGGTGTTCACAATGGCCTGGCGCTCTCCTCCATCAGCAACGACCCTTCATCCGTGTCCGAAAAAGACGGCGTGGACCTTGATGCCTCCTCCGTGAGAGCAGGTGCCTCCGTCAGCCCCAGCCCCTCCTGCCTCAGCGACGTCAAGGCTGCCGCCATCAACTCCCCGTCCAAACTGCTAAAGTTTCTAAAGATCCCCTCGATTGGGGAGAAGTCTCAGGCCCCGACGTCCGCTGTCCGCCTGAGCCCCCAGCTCACCCGCAGCTCCAGGATCCCCTGTCGCACCAACAACTACGAGGTGTACCACTCCCCTGTTCCCACACGCAGAGCCACCACCACGGAGCGGTGCCGGCAGCCCCCTCCTCCACCCTCCAGGTCCGAGTCCTACCCCGCCACACACTCGGCACCCACCTCCCCTCCACAGCCTGAAGACGTCTGCTCCCCGCCCTCAAAGGAATTAAGCTACAGCAGCCTCTCGGCGCCCAAAGCCAGCGCTAGCTCGAAGGTGGGCACCCCCTCCTCCGCATCCTCTTCCTCACCCAAAATATCCCAGAGGGTCCCTCACTATGAAAACGTCTGTGATATATCTACCACCTCAAGAGAGGAGGAACCGACCCAGGGCCCCGAGAAAAGAACCACTCTTCCGTCTCAGACGAAGGCAAACGGCGGTGAGAGGAAGCTCGTAAAATCGCTGCCAGAAAGCGTCCTCAATCCCCCTCCCCAACGAAAGCAGTCATCCTCCTCCACGTCAGAGTCCACGTCAGACGATGAAGAGGATTCAGACAGTCCAGTGTGGGTGAACCATCACAGCCTGCCCAACTCTTCCGCCCTCAGTAAAGCTCAGGGCAGAGGGAACTACTCACGAACCAGAGAGAAACAGGAGACCGACGTCAGGGAGGTTGTTGCACAGAGCTCTGAGGTCGCCCAGCCACCACCTCCGCCGCCGCCATCAAGGAGGAGTGACTCCTCCTCCATCCCCAAGAGGCCCACGACCGGAGCAGCGAGACCCCAGGCTGATTCCAGCCACCACGCTTTCAAGGACAGGCTGGCGGCCCTGGGAAAGCTGAGGAGCTCGGAGGACTTACAGGTGGGCCTCAGGCCAGTCGACGCGGTGACCGAAGGCACCTACGGGGACGAGAGGAGCAAGACGGTGGAGAGGCCAGTGGAGCTTCACAAGGAGGAGCAGAGACATTCAAAATACACAGACTCCCTGGACGGTAAACCTAAAGGTAGCGGTGGGTTGAAGTACCCAGGGTCTTACGAACAGGCAATAAAGTCTCAGTCTTCTGGTCCATCAGTAGTAAAACAAGAACTGTGTGTTATCAAGACTGAAGGCCCCAAGAGCAAAATAGGTCTGCCCTCCCCCAACACAGATGCTCCACAGGTACTACGCAACAACATCAAATGTCCCGGCTCCCTGAACCTGGCCTATAATGTTAAACAGGGTCCTCACAGTAGCAACAGCCCCAACAAAATCCCCCCAAAGTCGCCGTCCAAACCCTGCCAGGGCCCGTCCGTCCACAGAGGGGGGAAGCCCGCAGATGCCCCGCGCTACTCGTCCAAATCGGAGGAGAGGGCCAAGATCGGCGGGAAGGGGAAGAAGAATCCGATGTACGGGGACAGCCTCCCGCCGCCTCCCCCGAGGCCACCCACGTCCGAGGGGGAGAAGCCCCCGCCGCCGGCTCCCAGTCCGCAGTCTGCCATCGAGCAGAAGGTGATGAAGGGCATCGAGGAGAACGTGCTGAAGCTCCAGGAGCAGGACAGGCAGGGGGGGCAGGGCGGCGAGGTCAAGCAGAAGGCCTCCAACGGCATCGCCAGCTGGTTTGGCCTGAAGAAGAGCAAGCTGCCAGCACTGAGCCGCAAGGCCGACGCGGCGAAGGCGAAGGACGAGAAGAAGGAGTGGAAGATCAACATTCCATCGGTGGGCAGGGACTCGGTGAAAATGGCCACCAGGTGCAAGGAAGGCGTGGAGGGCCTGAACATCTCCACGCTGATGGAGAAGGCGGAGGGGCTGCGGAGGGCCCTGGAGGAGGAGAGGGCCTATGTGGAGAGGTCGGGCCGGGGCCACTCCTGCGAGGTGGTGATGGACCAAGCTCAGGGACAGCTGGCCGTCATGTACAGGGGAGCGCGCTCTGACAACTTCATGCAACAGCTGCTGAACAGGTGAGCGACCGACGGGAACAGGTGGATCTGGAGCTGGTATAATGACAACATATAGTCTTAAAGGAACAGTTCACCATTTTGGGAAATACACTTAATCGCTGAGTTTGTTACCAGTCTTTTACTTGACCTGCACTAATCTACACATAATTTCACATAATTAAATATGAAAGTAATGATGTTTTTCTATTTTTAGTCTCTTTTTTTCAGTTTTTTAGTTCACTCTACTTTGTATTTTATATGTTAGTTAGTCTATCCAAGTTGTTGTATATAACTTGGCCTTAATTTAGCTGTGTTTTTGAACTGTATTTTACTGCATTTGACCCTGTTTACCTCTTAAACTCTGGTTCAGTGTCTCTTATATACATTCTTAGTGAGCTAAATATTTACTGCATGTAAACGAGAAACATGCGGAGTGGCTTCCGCCTTTTCATCTGAGTCTTGGCTCAGAAAGGAAATAAGTTTATTTCCCAAAATGTGGAACTATTTCTTTAAACTGGAAACGCAACCATTGTCATTTCATTTATTCATTTATAAGGGCAATGCTCAGAGGCCCACTGGCTAATCCAACTTCAGCTGCCATCCTTAGGCAAGTTTTTTTTTTTTTTTTTTTTTTTTTCAAGTGAAGCGATGGTTAAAAATAACAAGACAGTACGACAGGAAGACACGAGAAAGGCAGAAACAGCGACAGAATGAGCAGCGTCCTCCACACAGAGCAGCAGGAAACAGAAAAAAAAAAACACGCCAGGACAATGACTCAGCAACTACATCTGCTGTTTGGCACATGAGGCCCCGCAGGCAACACGAAGCAACCAAACACCAGACATAAATAATGAATATCATAACACTGATGGTTCTGAAATGTTAAAAGCTGCAGTTTTAGTATCACAAACCGAACACATGCAGCACAGATCTGTGCAAACTAGAAACAGGCAAAAGAGCACCGGGCAAGTTATGAGGTTTTAGCTGTAATAACTATAATAATGATAGAATTATAAATGTGTTTTATAGATTAAAAGCGTTCACATATCTGACTTGTAGTGTTGCGCAGCCGAGCCCAGAGACCGGGACTGAACGCGCGTTGTGTGTTTTCTCACCACAGGGTGGACGGGAAGGACGTGATCAGCGTGCCCCAGCGCCGCCTGTCCTTCGACTGCAAGTCGTCCAAGCCGGTGTTCGCTCAGCAGGGCGACATCCTCAGTCACGCCGCCAGCCGGGAGGACATGGAGAAGGTAGGTCTTCGAGTATTTCTCTGGACATGGACGCTGGGGTGGGGGTGGGGGCACCAAACCTGAAAGAGACATGAAAAAACGCAACTTGTGGAGCATTTGGTTTCTTCGGTGTTTCGCATCAGTGAAATTTGTTCCGCGTCGACCTTCGATTTTAAGCGCGGCATCTAATTTGCTCCTTCCTGCTGAGGGGAGGAGCTGATTTCAGTTCACTCACTGCTCCCTCTGCTGCTCATTTGCTCTTCCTTGTAGGGTTCGGACAGAATCGGCAAAATCACGTCAGACGAAAACCTCGCGGACCCAGTTCACTCTCAGCACTTCGCAGGTAAGAGGAGCCTGTGACCGTGACCTCATGGAAGGTGAAACCAGACTTATTTTAGACTTTATCTGGAGATTTAAAAAAAAAAGAATTAATCACCAGGGTTTACAGATGGAATAAATAAACAGCTCAGAGTTGATTCAATTGATTCATGAATTATAAGATACACTACATTACTACATAACTATGATAAACATCTGTCCCTTTCCTGTATCCTACTGACGAATCAACAAGAAATTAATGTGTCACCATTTTGATGATTAAAAAGTTTTTTTTAAGCAAAATCAACAACTGTGGTTCCAGGAATATTTTTATTTTCTATTACTGTTTCTCTTCTTTATTTATAAACTAAATATTTTAGGGTTTTGGGCTGTGAGTCAGAAAAAACAAATAATTTACAGGCTTTGCTTTGGGCTTTAGAAACTGTTTTCTGTCATTTTAACAACCAAACAAAGAATTGAAAAACCTGCAGATTAGTTGAAAAAGAAAATAACAGTTGGCTCCAGCTGCAGAAAGACACATAAAATGGCCAAAGGCACCAGGATTTTAAAAAAACATACCTTTCAAAAATAAAATTGAAATGTATCTATTCAAATCTGTTACAAATTTGCATAGGACACCTTCCATTCAGATGTACTCTGTGTTCGGCTTAATGTAAATAAAAACTTTAACTAAAGACTAAAGTGATACGTCTCTAACTTCAACTTTTTTCATTTAACACATTGTGAAATGTAACTTAGCACATTTACTCAAGTACTGTACTGATACTTTGTCCCTCAGCTCCACTATTTTTCAGAGGCAAATACTTTACGTTTTACTGCACCACTTCTTCACCTATAGTCACTAGTTACTGTGCAGATTAATATTTCACACAAAAAAGACTGATCAACTTGTATAATATTATTAATCATCACAGATTAACAGAATGTAAAGTATGTAAAGTATTTAACGTTGTTGAAATTGCTTGAAATATGTCACTGTTTAGATCCTGTTTCATGTGTGTTTGTGTGTGGTAACACACCCTAGGAAGATCAGCAGCCACACAAGCACCAAGCTGATGGGAATGCTCTCAACAATAATCGATAATCAATAATATATTATCGTGCAACCCTCTGAAAGCAGCCTCTCTGAGAGACGAGTGCTTTTACTATTATTTTAAGTGTGTGTTTTTATTAACACTTTTTACGAATTCTTTTTCATACTGTGGTATTAATACTTTTACTCGAGTACAGGATCAGATTAGTTCCTCAGGCTCTGCAGATCTAGAAGGTTTATACTGAAACACACAACTTATATTGAGGGTAAACATTTTGGCTCAGACCTTTATTACCTTATCAACAGGTAAACAATTGAAGCCAGAACCCAGATGAAAAAAGTTTCACACACACAAGACAAAATAAAAAGTGGAGAATTAATTCCTTTACACAGATGCTTTGTTTCCTAAATTATGTGAACAGTTCATTGATTGATGTATTCATGTTCACGTGTCTCCGTCTTCTTTCTTTCCCCCTGCAGGTTCCGGCGCCTCCACCTACACCCTGGACAGCGGCATTGGCACCTTCCCCCTCCCCGACTGCAGCAGCGGCGCCGCCGGGCGGGGCCTGTCCAAGGCTCGGGCCGAGCACCACTCCTCCGGCTCCCCAGGGAGGGCGGGGCGCCGGGCCCGCACCCTGGACCGGGAGCTGACATCACAGGAGGAGTGCTACGCGCCGCACAAGCAGCTGATCCCCACCATCCAGTACAGCTCCGTGCTGGAGGGCAGAGGCACGGCTGGCGTCGCCCGCGAAGGTGCTGGCAAACTGAGCTCCGGCCCACCTAGACCTAGGCCTAGGCCTAGTCCTAGACTTAGACTTAGACTAACAGCTGGAAGAGACGAGATCCATCAGAACGCAGTCACTTAGAAGTCTGGTGCTTTAAAACTTTGAAGAAAAACATGGATCTGCAGGTTTTGAGTAGTTTCAAAAAGCTTTAATTTCAGTTTCTTCAAAAAAGAAAAAGCCTTAGTGGGTTTTAAAAAGAAAAGTCATAAATTTAATTTATAAAAGTCTTAAATACTTTCTCTTGTCTGTCTAATCTTCATCATTTTTTCATTAATAGTTAATCCATCCATCTATATTCTGACTTTTATCTGGGTCTAGGTTGCATTAATTTAATGAATTATACTGTTTGTAATTATTGTTATATGCTCATTGAAAGTACTGAATATAAATATAATAAATAATTCTAAGCTACATCGTTTCTACTAGTTTTCCATCATGATTTAATTTTTTTGCTGGTGTGTTCATAAAACATATTAAATTGCATTTTATGTGTTTTTTCAGTAAAAAGCAATAACACAAAATAATAAAAACCCAATTGAGAAAGATTTGAGAGATGTAAACTTTAATCTCCCTCCTTCCCCAGACAAAGACGCCCACGGGGCCAACATGTTCTCCCCCCGCTCCAAGACCTGGACCTTCCCCAACCTGAAGACCCCGGCGGGGCCCGCGGAGGTGTACCTGGCGGTGGAGGAGGAAGAGGAGGAGGCGGTGTCCTTCGGCTCCCCGTTCAGAGGGGTAAGGAAGTTTTTTGTGGCTCTGTGGGAGATTCAGGCTTCATCTGTTTCAACTGTTGTGCAGCTTATGTGTTTAATATAAAACCTCAGGTTTAAACAAAAAAGATTTTAACAACCTGGAAAAAGGAAGCGTTTCTTAGCAACATTGAGGTAACGATTTGTTTTACAGGTCTGTGTTTTAAAGAGAATTTCCTAGAAACTTTCTTCATGACTTCCTAAAAATGAAACAGTATTTATACTACATAAATATGAATATTATATGATATATTTCTGAGAAAGGCCTTTATGCAGTTTGGTATTTACTCTTAGGGAAATGGAAAAAATGTTTGTGGCTACAGTTACTAAGTAGTCGCCTGTTTTATCCTTATTTTGGATTGTTCATGACTTTGAAATGCAACACGTCATTGACCCTGGTGATCTGTTAAATATTCATTTAAACTGACATTCATGCACATGCTGAGCTGCAGTTTTGGGCTGCATTGGAAAAAATTCCTGAGTTTTATATTTCGACCTGATGATTATCAACGAGTAAAAACAGACTCCAAGCTGTAAAGTTTCACCTGCTCAGCAGTTTCTTTTACACACACGTGTGTTTACCACAGACCAAAAGCTCCAAAATAAAAGGACCCAGTCTGGTGCACTTTCTGTCCGAACAAGAATTAAGATTCTTTTTGCCGAGGTCAGTTAGTGAAATATATGTATAATTTTTTATCAACTACCTAATTTCCTAGTTTTTCTCTTCAGAACTTGAATATGAATAATTAGTGCCACAAATAAAACGTTCCCAATTTTTCCATATAATTAGAGCCAAATTGCTCAGGACCTTTCTCGGAAATATTCCCCTAATGCACGGCTAAATACCTGCTACTTTTTTAGAAAATTCCGAGAAAAGTTTTCAGTAGATTAACTGCAAAAGTACGGGACTTGTAAAAATAAGGAATTACCCGACACATTATGCTTGTTTTCTACCCAAATTAACGAGAGTTTTAGGGATCATTTGCCGGAAACTTAATGAAGAACCTCTGAGAAGGAGCCAGAAGGAAATGATGTGGGTCACTGAAAGACTGAAAATAGGCAGCAAAGAGCAGAGATACATTTTTAAATCTGCACTCACATCTTACATAATGTAAAAACACGGAACCACATTCTCCCTTTAGAAATTATTAATCAGCTCAGTATTAAAGATTCACAGTCGGATGGTTTCCGTAACCTACTTTTGTGCTTTTTGCACCTGAAGGCCTTGCATAAGACGAAACACGGGACCTAAAAATGTCTGTGTGTTGCCCCCCCCCCCCGCGACCCCCCAGAGCATGAAGGCCGGCGGCCCCTCCTCCAGCCGGGTGGTGGACCCGGGCAGCCTGCCCGTCCCTGCCCAGTCGGGCGTGAGCCGCCGGGGGAAGACCCGCGCCCCCAGCGTCCCCGAGGTGAGCCGGGAGGCCGGCCTGGAGCTGCTCAGGGAGCGGCCGGAGGAGGCGCTGTCCCCGAGCCGCCCCCAGGTCCTGGAGACCCCCGAGTCGCTCAGCGACTCCCTGTATGACAGCCTGTCGTCCTGCGGCAGCCAGGGATGACCCGGCCTGGGACGGGGGAGGACGGGGAGAACGGAGAGATCTGGAGGGACAAACAAACTCCCCCAGTCTACAGACACTAAAACCCCAGCACTGCTCTGAACGCGTCTCCTGGTCGCTGGCTGTACTGTGATGCTGCTGACCCCCGCCGTCGCCGCCTTTTAAGGGAAAAAGAACACACACAAAAAAAAAACAACAACAAAAAAAACAAAACGCAACAAAACTGTGCCCTGTTGATGTCCGCAAAGAAAATAATCTGGTGATGTCTCATCAGCTGTTTCTCCGTTTCGCAACTGGAAAGATGGATCGATAAGACTTTTCTCCTCAGGATTTCCAATAGACATGAAGCCAAAAGCCACTCATTTTTTGTTTTTGTTTTTGTTTTGTTTTTTCACAATCAAGACTTGACTGTAGACACTTCTCTTTGATTCATGTATACAGGACTACGCGACGCATGGCCGAGCTATACGACTAGCACAAAAAAAACGAAACGCTGCCAATCCCGGTGGCTGTTCAGCAAAACCCGTCTTTGGTTTTTTGTTTTTGTTTTTTATTCTCATCCTGGTGGATGGATCTTTTGTTGTGCGTCGATGGAGCGTTGGAGCGCTGGAGCACTGTACTTTATATCAATACATCCGTTCTGTTCTCAACATCATTTCACCACATAATGTATCGGGGGTGGGGGCGACGACACATGGAGCTCCTTTAAAAAAAAAAAAACGAGAAAAAAAAGAATGTTCATGTCTGTGACTCAATTGCTAAACTCATGCATCGCAATTTGAAATGTATAAACGACTTTTATCGATCATGTTGATATTGTTTTGCGACCGAGGAAGGTTTGTCAGAAATATGTCTGTTTTTAAAATCATAATACATTTAAAGGTAATATATACCAGCAATAATAACATAGATAAGAGAAATGGCTACACTATTCGATGAATATGTATTTCTATTATTTATTTATTTTAAATGTACATCATTTGCAGTCATTTTCTGTTTGTTTTTGTTTTTTGTGATCTTTATGTGAAATCTGCGGTTTCCTTGCTTAGTAGATTCTGTTCATATCTCGCATTTCGACATCTCTGTTGCTGTTCGTTCCTTAGCCAATAGAGGTCATATGTACCTACTGCCGTTTTTCAACTTTCTTATTAAAATGTTTTGATTTAGCCCATTGTCTTTTTTTTTTAGTACATATTAGGGACAGTAGAATCATTTACTTTAGTACAGATTTTCAGGTAATTGCATTTTCTCTCTTCCACATTTCAGATGGAAATATTTCATGTTTTACTCCACTGCATCTGACGGCTGTAGTTACCTAATAGATGAAGATCCTGGATACATACTGTACTATACCATAAAGCTATAAAGGACGTAAAGGATATTGGTAAAAAAAAAAATTAGGGTCTGCCCCTTTAACTGGACCAGCACCAGAATTTCACAGGTTCTTCCTTGAACCTGGTCCCATCCCTCCGTCAAGTTTGGCGCCATTTCAACTCCGGTTCAGTGGTTTTTGCATAAACCTGCTGACCGATAAACACACAAACACACAGGCAGCTGAACACATCAACTCCTTGGCGGATTTGATACTTATCCAATAAAACGTGTAATAGTTTGACACTCACAGGGTATAAGTACAACTGTTAATGCTCTAAATACATTTATCTAATAATACGTTAGAAGTGATTTCACGGAAGTTTCATTTTTTGGGGCTGCAACTATAATTTTCATTAGATTGTTTTCACTTTATCATTGAATCAGAAATAAAACTGTATTTGCTTTTTAGTCTGATCAAAACCTAAAAGAAAAAAATTAAATTTACAAAAAGAAAAGCAGGAAACGTCATATTTGATTCAACCAAAAATTGTTTAAATTTTTTTTTTTTTTTTTTTTTTTAAATCACAAATGATTAAAATAGTTTAGTTTTCTGACAATTGACTAATCAATTAATCTACTAATCGTTTCATATCTAAAAAATTAAAATCCAAAACAATTGCTAGTATTTGTATCATCACCACTACTTAGAAAATAAAGAATTATGCAGGGACACACCATCAGTCTTTCAATACATTCAACACATTTATTTGAGCAAATGTATCAAATTATTAGTTTCAATTTTACATCAATAAAATAAATTCTTCACAGTATACACTTTCAAAAAAAGAAAAAAAACATATCGAAATGGAAGGTAAACGTCACATCATTTGGCAAAACTAATTTCTAGACAACAGATATTTGGAGAAATTTACACAAGGGGGGGGGTGTGAATAGCTTGCCTGTCTCTGCTCGGAGTTGAAAACGTGAACAGATGGTACCAACTCTTCCTCTTCCTCTTCTTCCTCCTCCTCTTCTTCCTCCTCCTCCTCCTCCTCCTCCTCCTCCTCCTCCTCTCCCAGCCAGGATTCAAAATCCAGGCCAACGCGTGGCTCTGAGTCCATCTCAGCGAGTCACCGGAAATCCAGTCTGACGTTTCGCCACGGTTTACGTCGACATTACCAGGCTTCATCGCGCTTACTCAAAATGTTGGTCACAAAGCTAAATTTTACAGGGTTGGGGGGTGAACTATTAAGCAAGAAAATTTCCGGGGGGGGGGGGTCTGTTGTCGGAATCATGGGACACCATATCTTGTGACACTCCACTAAAGAAAGGTACAGAGGAAAAACTATAAATAAGAAAAAGGAAGAAAAAAAATTTAAAAAAAAAAAATTTAAAAAAATTTTCCTAACTCCAAATGAAACGATGATCAGTCTCAGAAGCTCACGACCCACTAAAGAGGAGCCTATCGTGTAATTAATTTATGGCACTAACAGAAACATTAATACAAAATCCGCAATTAAGTGCCGCTCGGCCTCTAAGCCTTTTATAGAGCAACGCCTCCCTCTAGAGGCCAAGCCGGATCAATGCAGCTTTAGTCTACTCTCCTTTCATAGCCAAGGTTGGACTAGCATTAGTATACCCTAAAACTTACATTCAACCCTCGCTGTAAGTTTTAAAAATTAATTCAAAAAGAAATTCCAATAATATAAGACCACATAGGAGTTAATTCAAGAAATGAAGACAGAAAGTGAAAAGCACCAAGTGCGCCGCAAATTGTACTTTTTCTGACAGATTGTTTTTTTGTTTTTTTGTTTTTAATTTCCAGCCACTCAAACAACCTTTACTTCTTTTCCTTCTTCTTGTCCTGAAAAAAAAACAAACAAACAAATAAATCAGAATTAAAAGAGCATTTGCTGATGACCGAGAATTCCACCTCTGAAAGCTGTGTCATCGCTCCAACACCATCGGTTGTGGAAGACGATCCTTTACTCGAGTAAAAGTACCAGTAAAAATACTCCATTAGTCTTGAATTCAAAGTATTACTTAGGTGAAAATACAAAAGTATTAGTAGCAAATGGTGCTTAAAGCATCAAAGGTAAAAGTTCTTGCTCTGCCTGAATTATTATTATTATCATCATCACCATCAGTATAATGTTAATACTTTAGCATCAGTGTGTAAACAGGATTTTTCTGTTGTGGCTGCTGGAGGTGGAGCTGAATTTTAATTTATCAAACGGTTGTTCAGTTTATTCTAGTGGCTTCGAACATAGGGTTAAGACCCCTCCCTAGGGCCATAAGAGAAAATTGAGGGGTTGTGAGAAGATTAATGTGATTATACAGGGGAGGAAATAAGAAAAAAAAATCTGCTGAATTAGTTTTGGATTTTTCTCTAATCTAGTTATCTTATTTTATCTTTGCTCAGATGTGAAATATTGGACAATTTTATCTCTTTTGGGTGCAAAATATAATAAATGAAACTCTGTGTGTGTATGTATGTATGTGTGTGTGTGCATGTGCAGTGACAGAGAGAAATACAATGTATAAACTCATAATTTATAAATTTAAAAGCTTAAACACACAGAATAACTAACAAATACATCTGTCAAATAAATGTAGTAGAGAAAAAGCACAGAGTAAAAAAATGCAAAAAAAAAAAAAGTACTTGTTACTTAGCATCACTGAATTTGATGGAAATGAATGAAACTTGTTTCTGCTGCAAGAAGCAGCAATAAATCACATTTTAAACAAACTGAACAATGTGTCAGAAAAGACTTGTTGCTATTGACCTATTCAAATATTACTTGCTTTGCAATTGTTTCATGCTCCACAAACCAAACTCAACCCGCTGCCAGGGTGGTGGCAAGAGTCCGATATCTCAAAACCTCAGGACATAAAGTATTCGCATGGGTAGATTCTACTGGAGCTAAATGAGGAAATATGTTGTTTCTGTGATAAGGGTGAGCCAAGCACAACAGCATTTACTCTACAGTGCTGTTGAAAAGAGGAAGGGAAAATAACAGTGGAAGGCATTAAAAGATAAGTCTGGTTTTAATCTGTACTTCTGCTGTGGTCAACAAATCCCATGAAAATAGAAAAATCAACAAGAGCACCGAAGACGTTAATCTGTAAAAAAAGTTCAACAATATCTTCTTCTTTTTCTTTCGGCTTTTCCCTTTAGGGGTCGCCACAGCGAATCAGTGTCCTCCATCTAACCCTGTCTTCTGCGTCATCTTCACTCACACCAACTACCTTCATGTCCACTTTCACTACATCCATAAACCTCCTCTTTGGTCTTCCTCTAGGCCTCCTGCCTGGCAGTTCAAAACTCAGTATCCTTCTACCAATATATTCACTATCAAAAAAAGTTCAACAATATATAGTTTGAAAAAAAATTGAGTTTGAATAGTAACCTAATACACCTGGGTGCTGTAGTGTTGAGAAAACCTTATTTAAGCAGCAGTATATGCTGTTACTGTTGGGAACTATTTTCAGCGGTGGATTAATATACATTAGGTGTTCAAGTGAGTATTAGGGGCGGCAGGAGGGTGTACGTGGGACTTACTCAAAATAAGCTACAGTGTGTGTGTGTGTGTGTGTGTGTGTTCATAGTAATGGAGGAACATGTCACCCAGTGTGACAGTACAGATCGTGGACGTGTTTTTCAAATGGTTTTCGGACGAGAGCGGAGGATCTGTTGTCTAGAGGAACAAGATGTATCACGCAAATGCAAACATACACACACACTTTATACCTGTTAGTAGGATCAGTTCTCTGGTTATTTTCCTACTTTCATGGGATTTGCTGACAATGAGAAAAATCTAAAATATGAGCAGACTTATCCTTTGACTTTTGAAAGAAGGGAATTATGCAACATGCTTGGTACCTTATCGTTCAGGGCAAGGATGACCATCAGTTTCCTGAAGATGGTGATGAAATCCAGGAACAGATCCACACAGTGCCTTCCAAAAAAAAAATAAATAAAAATTATATGAAGTTTGTTTCAGCATCAGTGTGTATGATTTCTAAGAAAAACACAAAACAAAACACTACTACCATTCATCATTCAGTAGCTTTAAAATAAAGTTGTCCATTTATCATCTATGGATTGACTTATGTAAAGTACAATTTATTTGAGCCAGTCTTGGTGCTTGGTTCTATATCTCAATATGCCATCATGTACAGTATTTGAATTTTATTAAGTTATGAGGGAACAGGTCAGGGCGTGGGTGGATGTGGTTAACAGAAGATAAATCCTCACCAGACATAGTCCTTGTCACCATTCTCTGCTTTCTCAATGATGAGCTGGGTGTCGAACAGGATGAAGCCGCACATGATGAGCAGTCCGAGGTACATGTGGGCCTGCCAGGACAAAACACACACACACACACACACACACACACACACACACACACACACACACACACACACACACACACACACACACACACAAAAACAAATAAAAACTTGATTTACACCTCACATTGTGATCCACAGCTGCTCAGGCTTTTATGGGAGGGATGATATTCAGCTACCTTAAACAGCATCAGAGATCCGAAGAACATGTTCATCACTGACAGCAGGAAGAGGATGGAAAGGCCGGACATCAGTGTGCCTGAGGGGAAAAACAAATTTAAGGGGGGAAAAAAGCACATAAAAGGTGAAGTACACCATGTTTTTCTGGAGAAGAAATTCACCATCATGCTCTATAATTAGGTCATTGCTAAAGTAAGACAGCATTTCTCTGATGGACAAAAGATGGGTATAATTTACAGGATACAGTATTAGAGGATGGTTGTTACAGTTGTGGGTAGCCTCCCTAAAAAAATATTAAAAAAATAAAGGCGCTTCTACCTCCGAGGAACAGGTAGCTCCTGCGTTTGGCATAGAGGGCGCTGAGAGTGAAGCAGATGAAGATCACAGAGGTTCCCATGAAGGCTGTGACGATGATGCTGAAGGGAGGGGGAGAAGAGAAAAAAGAAAAAAAAAAATCATACCACAACAAACTTTAAATTTTCAGTAAATACACAAGTTCAATTACACGTGTACAGACCCACAGTGAGGCGGCTACATTCATTGCACAATACTGTTCACATTTGTTGCTTCGTATAAAAGATTGCTGTTAAAAGTTTCCTGGGTATAACATTACCTATTTCGTCAGCCAGCTGCATATGTACACTGAGTAACCTTTCACGTACCTTGGGTTGACAGCGATGACAAAGTCCAGTGTGGGGCCAAGGCCGACACCTGGGGAGGGAGCGAGGAAGGAAAGCGCTGCTTTTAGACTCTTATATGACAGCATATTACAAAAGGACAGCTCAGATGAGAAAATTCACAATCCCAGGTTCCCTCAGCCTGAGATGACGTCTTGAGATGCCTTGTTTTGTATGACCAACAGTCATAACGTAATACTCAGAGTACAGTGATATAAAACAGAAAAAAGGAGGAAATCTCCCTACTTGAGAGGCTAAACACAGCAGTCACTTTGGCATTTTTCCTTGAAAACTTCAATATAAACAATAATTGATGATTTTCATGTCTGTCGATCGATAAGGGAATAACCGTCCCAGCTCTGACCGCTATCTCGGCGGTTTACCTGTGAGGAAGGCAAAACCAGCCAGGATAGCCAGTCTCTTCTTCTCCGTCTCAGAGTTGTGTGGTGTCATGGCCAGCCAGAACATCATCCCCAGGGAGCCAAGCATGGACAGCATGCCCCCCTGAGAACCAGACAGCAGGTGAACATAAGGATAACTATGACTACTACGATAACACTTGTCACTGTGTTGAGTGATGGTAAATCCCGATCGTGGGAGTTATTTTACTGTTGTTTCAATGGTAATGCCAAATTTCATAATTGTTCTAGTTTTATAGCATTGTCATGATTGTCCAAAAATGATATTTGATTATTCTCAAAAACAAACAAACAAACAAAAAAACACCACACTCACAGGCTCGAACTACTTGAGGATCTATTTCGCACATTGTGACCATAAGAAGTTGAACCAATACAGCAAGAGACGTAATTTCCTGAGAGCATATTTACAAGATGTGCCCTCAGGTTGCTAGTGCTGTAATGCTAAGCTAATTGTAGCTTACATACAACACAATCTTATTGTTTACTGACCAAAATCCAAAGTATTTCCAAACTGGGCTTTTTTCCCCACAATCAAATGAGAATTTTTACAATCAAATGTGATGCGTGGATTGTTTCTTTTATTTCTTTCATGTAATCAAATATAGTAAATTCGTTGACAGCCCTATTGTGCTCTACAAGTAAACTTGACTTGACCTGCTCCTTTCTGGCAATAAGCTTTAATGATATATTGGAAAAAAGAAAGTATTATAGTCAATGTTTTACCCATACTACATTCAGTTCCCTCTATAAGTCAAAATCACAAAATAACAAAGGAAATTCTAGCAGCAACCATGATCTCAAAGTGTTAGGCTGTAGACTTTCATACACAACCAACCTATCTAGCTCAGGGTCACTGTCCTTTACAGACCTGTAAACTGTTATTACATAAAACATGGACAAAGGTAAAGAAGCAGGGTGTGTTTTTGGTGACTGAATGGGGACAAAACTACTTGTAAAGGACCAAAGAATCTAGACTTCAGAAAAGAAGACTGGTTTCCATGTTTTCCAAAGTGTTTCATTGGTCCATCTCACACAAAATAAAAGGACCACCTCTGCAACAATCATAAAAAATACAATTTTTTTAAATTAAAGGCTAACTTTAAGTGAATAAGAGCTTTTATATATCACAGCAAATCGAATTTATGTAACTGGATTGGCCATTGTTTACTTGATCTACTACAACTTGAAGAAACTTGGACTTAAAGCTGGGCTTCAAAATTAAATAATCTACAAAGTTCTTTATATTGTGTAATTTTACTACCATGAAAATGCTGACATTTATCTCCAGAAAGTTGTTTTAAGTAAACTTAATCTACAAATTAAGTTACATGAAGCAGGGTGAAATATTCTTGCCTGTCCCTTCCTTGAAGGGACCATTTGTATTGTTGTAAATGAGCAACCCGAGCAGGTAGACTTTGTTTTGTTTTTACTAGATTCCTTAAAGATAAATTGGTGTAGTAGAATATTTATAGTATATCCACATAAACATTACAGCTTGTATATTACGTGCCTTTGCACCAAGACACTCTTGTATCTTGTCGGTCTTACCTGAAAGAGGCGTGTGACGACATGGACGTAGGAGCCAACTGCAGCCACCAACATACACACTGCCAAGCTGGAATACACATTCTTCAGGTGCAGCTGAGTGGACTGAGATCTGCAGGAAAAGATTACAATGAACAATGGTTGAGTGATGGAAACTGCAGTTGAACCAGCGAGGCTGACATTCACCACACACAGCAGTCTGCCACATGCTTACGCACATCTGGGAGAACTTGAAGAGAGCGTCAATGTTGATGTTGCGGTCAAACACGTTCATAGTGGCACCAGGATCTGAGATCTGCAGAAACTTTCGTTCAGCTGATGTCTCCTCTGAACAGAAACACACGTGATTATGCTTCAGCACCACTTTAACAGTCAGGATGAAATTAAACAACCGTAACTGCTGACCTGAAACATTCAGAGATTATCTATTAAAAATCAGAAGTGGAAAACAACTATATTTTACTAAAAGTACTGTTCCTAAGTACAATTTTGAGATACTTTACTTGCGTATGTCCATTTTATGCAGCTCAGTGCTTCTACTCAACATTTCATAGTGAAATATTCTACTTTTTACGCTATAAAATTTACCTAACAAATATTTAACAGCTGTAGCTACTTTTCAAAATAATGTTTTTTTTTTACACAATAAACACATGATCATCTTATATAAATATAACACACTGATATAAATTAAACTGACAAAAACTATATCATCAATATCAATTATCCGATATCATATCACCGACGGGGCCATGCTATATAATGACAACTTTTTAATACATCCACTGTCAAGCCTGTACAAATACGAAGGGTGACTAATTGAAAGGAAAACCAACATGAAGTGTCTTAGTAAGGTGTTGGGTCCTCCGGCACCTGCCAGAAAAGCTTAAGTATGCCTTGGCACTGATTCTACAAGTGTCTGAATCTCTATAGTTCTTCAAAAAATATATTTCCTCATCTGGATGTTTTGGTGGGTGGTGGTGGTGGTGGTGGAGGAGAGCAGTGCCAAACATGTCAGTCCAAAATCTCACACAGGTGTTAAACTGTGTTGGAATGATGGAAAGATAAATCGAGAGATTTTAAACTGTGAAAAGCCCAGTCACAGTCTAAATTAATAAATTTGTTGATCAGAGAAATACTCAAAGTTCTACTGACAAGGATAATAATCATTAGTTACAGCCCTAGATTAAAACTCAATGTAAGAGTGATATATGGCCGTATATTTCAGTTTGTTGTTAATATTTCTGTACTTTTACTTAAGTAATATTTTGAGTTGAGGAATTTAGCTTGAGAGTCTTTTGGTAAAGTGGCATAGATATGTTTTAAGATGACTATGTCCATTTTATGCTCTTATTTACTCCTACTCGACATTTCAGAGGACTCCATTTTCTTTTCCCAGCTTTTAACCATTAACTTTTTACCTTTACATCATTTATCGATGAGCTGTAGATACATTTTACCTACAAAACATGCATCCGATTTACAAAAGAAGCTTTTACTAACATAAATTACCCAAATATTCTGAATACTGCTCCCAACGCTGGTGATACAACACGTTTTAGTTAGATGCTGGCCTGAAACATTAGCTTAGTTACACAACAGGTTATAGCTAAATGTCAAGCGCTGAGTGCTCTAACTAGCAAAATCGTTTTTAGCGAGCTAGCAATTTCAGCGATAAACCTATATAGTTTCGTGTTGACGTTTATTGGCGTTAGCTGGCAACAAAATCAAACCGTGTACGTTTAGCTCATAAATAAATGTGTTGTTAAAAACGGGTTAGACAAGTTTAGCCGAAGAGAAAAAAACTGTGTTTGACGCATCAGACGATAACACCAGCAGCTAACGTTGCTATTCGGTTAGCGTTAAATAACTAGCGGCCTGGCTAGCTAGCGCCTGCTAGCCTGTCAGCACAGTCCGATGTCTGCCTCGTTCTTTAGCAGATGGCGTTGGTCGCCATTAATGCGACACGCCGAGGCTGTGAGTAAAATAAGCGGTAGCCACCGTCCAGCTCACCTCTCCTCTGCTCCGAAGCCGTTTGACTGTCCGACCTTTTCTTATCGTTTGGGTTTATTTTAATAAAACAGTACGTGTCGATCAGCTCACAGCGGCCTGCTGATGTCACCATGGAAACGCCCAGAAAATGATGACATTGAAGTCAGGTTCAGATTCGTCGGTTTTACGACGCCGAAGCGGTTTAAAGTAGTTTTTAAGCTTCTCCGGTTCACCTGTAATCCATCCAGATTCAACAAGTCAGGGCCTGGTTTGGTTCGGTCTGGTTGGGGCTGGGGAATTCACTTATTTCTTTTACGAAGTTGAAACTGAGTGTCAAACAGTTGTTGGAATCTACTTGTTAATCGAGTCCTGTTCAGACAGGTTTATTACGATGAAACCGGTTCATTGTTTTCTGAATGGTGACGTGAATCGCTGAAGTTTTGTGTAGTAAGACAAATAAAATTCCGGAGTTCGAGGAGTGAACTATAAGCAGCGTTATTAAGGGAAGTAGAGCAACGCTTGACAAAAACGACCAGTATTGTAATTTACAACTATCAGGTCAACTGTCGCATCTGAGTCTAACTTTGGTGTCGTCAGAAATTTACGCTCACTAATTCCCGCAGATAGAATCGGAAATACGGCGATTCTTCGAGCTGTCGATAGGCAATACATAAACAAACTGATGGATAAACAAGTGTTTTATAATCACGGAGCCTGTGAAACAAAAGCGTCGCTCTTCACTGAGAACCGTCGCCTGCCTTTATATAAAGAGGCACTTCCTGGTGTCACCGAGTAATGTCCCCGGTCCACCTAAAATGGCCGACGCGTAAATGTAGCTGCACCATCACGAAGTTTCTGGAGCGAAGCCGTGAAGCTCCTGTTAGCATGTAGCCTCTAAAGCCTCCGTTTGGTTACTTTGCATACGCTTTAAATACGCGATCAAACATGATTATGCCAAAAACCGCAATAAATGCGGGGGCTGGTGCAGAACAGAAAATACTATGATGGAAAGTAACGTAGTACTGAAGCGGTACAGTGAAGTACACGCAAGGGGCGTTTGTACTTTGCCTGAGTATTTAAATTTCATTCCGCTTTAGACGTCTGCTTCGCTACGATTCAGAAGCAAATCTTGTCTTTCTCTAAAATATAACTGTTTAGTGCGCAAAAATCTTATTTCAGTCAGTAACTGAGTCTTATTTTCTTTAATTAAAGTTTAATAGAAATTCTGATCATAATTCTTGCGCAGTTACTTGGTCATTCCGTCTTCTTACAAGATACAGAAACTCCTCTTTAGAGCTTTTGTAAAAAAACGAATTTAAAGTAAAAACTCATCCACTGTGCATTTTGTTTCACACTTGTTTTAAGACTGTGATTATATTCAGAAGTGTCTTCATGAAATAGGGGGTCTACAAACTATCCAACCCAATATAAAAATGTGAAGATTTGAAAAAGCTACTTATACATTATGCATTAGTAATAATAATCAAAAATTATAATGTATATGTGTAACGCAGCAGCCATCAAATTAGCCGTTTTTTCGGCAGGATGAGTAGTTTTACTTTTGATACATTTCAATGACAATACTATTGTAATTTTACATAAATAGGCTTTTGAATGAAGGACTTTTTTGAGTATTTTTTGTCAAGTAAAGAAATCTGAAAATTTCTTCAATTAAAGGCAAACTGTTGTGTTTGAGTTTCAGTATCAGGCACAATGATGCGTGGTGCAGTTGCCTAAAACATGTTCTGAATGGTCTACCAAAAATTCTTTTTACATGGTGGTTGAAATGAATGCATATTAATTTAATATCTGTCAGTACATTGTCAGTGGTGGAGGAAGTATCCAGATATTTTTCCTGACTATAAACATAGTGATGCATTAATGTTAATATACTCCACTACAGGTAAAAGTCTCGTATTCAAAAGTTTAGTTGAGTACAAAAGTCTCTGCAATGAAATGCATCAAAAGTAAAAGTTCTTGTTATGGTTAATGACCCTTTTCATATATAACTATAAATATAAAAATATTGTGTGATAATAATGTAAAGAACTTTTAAACGGTTGTTTAGTTATAAATAAAATGGAAGTACTCAAGTACTTGAAAGTTTTACTGAAGTACAGATTTTTTTTTAATTAATAATTTTTTTCCTAAGTTTTACTATGTGAGTAGAACTTGATTGTATAAAAGATTTAATGGCAATTAATCGTTTTATTAATTGTTTTTTTTTTTTAAAGAAATACAGCAAAAAGTTTTATTATTTCATACTATTGATAAAAGGGACTTTTTTGTGTCACATGGTAGAGAAAAACACACAAAACAGTGATATATAACCAATTTTTATTTTAAAAATAAAAATTGGTAGCACCTTGTCTTTTAGAGTTTTGGTCAGATCAGGTAGACAAAAATTAGTTTACGATTTATTCTGATAAACAAAGACAAATTGTGACTGTCTAAACAAAATACTTTTGGTCATCACAACTGGTATATTCTCACTTTCATATTTTAATAGTTAACATGCAGGCAATAATTGCATCAGGCATTAACATCATCGAAAAAGGAAAAAAAAAAAAACATTACCCAGAAAACATAACCCCCATAAAAATATCTGCTGTAATGATTTTTTTAAATGAAAGAAGAAAAAAGAGAAGAAAAAAATAAGTTTTCTTGCATGATTGAATATTTGATTTATATCTGTTGTGTTAAATTGATTTGACTGCTTAAGTGTTTGAATTATCAACGAACTTTGACAGAAAAACACGTGTTATTCAGGCACAGATAAGACAGTCCAACGCAAGGCCAGCCTCAGAGTGGGCGAACAGATGACAACACAAAATGTTACGCATTAAGAAGAACTGGACAATACAGGTTTTTGGCCAATAAATATAGAAAAAAAAACACTCATACATGTTAAAAAAGAAAAAAAAAACAAATTTGATATTTTTCAAGTGTTGCACTGCAAGTACCACAGCCACATGGCATCACACTTGCTCCTGACAGTGTTTTTCTCACGCTCAGCATGACACATCAGAGTTTGTGAGGCCAACGAATCTCTGCTCGGGCGGAACCGACGCCACTCTCTGTCCAAATTTCAAAGGCACAGTTTTGTTTTTTTAACTTTCAGCACTGTCAATATAAACCAAGTGCAAGTTGTTTGTCATATAGTAATAATAGAAAAAAACCCATCATAAGAAAATGAACTACTGTCAAAACCTTGACTGAAAACTGTGGCGTTTTGTGGTCGTCTTATGTGCCGACGTATTCCAGTGTGTGCTTTTTCAGCGGATCCATCGAAAGACAAGATTTTTCGCCCTGTTTACTTAACTCATAACCAATAATATCATAATCAATCTGACCCAGAGCTATGTATATTTGCATGTTTTGTAGAAAATGTCTTTATAGTACAAATATGTTAAAATACACTTTTCTTTTTTGCTTTCTCATTTTACAGGTAAATAAGGCTACAGTTCTGTTTACATCTACTGAATGCAATTATTGACTGGCGACTCCCAAGAGGTACTGTCCACGTAATTACAGAATTTCCGGTTGCATAGAAGAAACCATGTTCACAATTGAAAAAATAGATTTCCATAAAAAACAACCTATAAAAAAGAAATCAATACATGTATAAAATCTGGTGGAAAATTTTCTTTTTAAAAAGAGCTGATGTTTTTTTTTTTCCTTTGTTGTTGTTGTTGTTGTTCCTTAAAGGCACAATCATTAAAAAAAAAAAAAACAATGTCAAAAAGTCAAGTCAGGGCAGGCAGGCTTCTGCTTTGGCAAAAGAACCACTTTAATATTTATACTAACTGGAGTGATCGTGATGGGACTGCTTTGGTCGTTGTGTTTTCCCGCTCTTTCATGTGGTGCTTTCAAAATAGTGGTCGTCAACATTGTCAGCACCAAGGGTTCAGAGGAAAAAAAGGCCTCAGATTGCGATCTTTAGCTCGGCTCGAGCCAAAGACATTGTGTTTTCCGAGCTTGGAATTTCCGTAACCCCACACACTAATGCGCCTTTCTAAACGGAGGGTTTTCATGCGGCGACGGTGGCGGTGGCGGCGGCGGCGGCAAGGAGGACAACATCTGGAAACTCTGGTATCTGTTCTGGACATGCGCGGCCCTACTGTAGTCGAGGAGGCTTTTTCCAAGCCGGAGCTCTGATGGGACCGGTCTCTCGAGAGCCTTAATGTCCGCGGAGTTGGTCCAGCCGGGTGTAAACATTGTCAGCCTGGCTAAGTTCTTCAAACACGGGCAGGAGGTTGAGCAGCTCGGCATCTTCCACATCGTCAAACCATGAAACCACAGGAACCTGAGGATAACGAAACTGTCACTGTCACGACAAAGAGCTCTGCGGTTTTAATCAGCATTTAACATGCAGGATACGTTCCACAGAATCTGGACTTGTAATGAAACAATTAGTTGACTGGCCCAAAATCAATCAGCAACTATTATTAAAATTGATTAATCGTCATTTTTCAAGCAAGAATGCCCAAAACAATCTGGTCCCAACATGTCTAATGTGACAATTTGCTCCTGTTCTACATAATATACAAGAGTAAACTGAATATCTTTGGGCTTTAGGACTGTTGGGTCGAAAAAAAAAAAAAAATGATCTGATCACGTTACCTTGGGCTCTGGAAATTATAATTTTTCACTATTTGTTACCATTTTACAGATGAAATGATTAATCAGTTAGTTGCAGCACTAATTAGGATGGAATTAGGAATACACTCCCAAAATGAAAGTGTAATATTTTTGGCACTGAAAAATGTTGTCTCTCACAACACCAAAGAATGCTAATTTTATCAATCCACCAATTATTAAACTCTATAAAGCATTTGAACTTGTTTGATTTATGTGATTAATTATTTTCATTCACAGTACCAGACCTCCGTCTAATCAAGGCTTCAGATCTGGAGAGAAACTTTTTGGGGTTAGTAAAATCTTTGCCTTTTCTTTGATATATATATATATATATATATCTATATATATATATATATATATATATATATATATATATATATCTATATATCTATATTATTTGTATTTTTCAACAAAAGGAGGTACGTCAAAGTCAACTGGAGTGGATGAAAACTCACAGCATTATTAGGGTGGAAGATGTAGGAGGCGGGGGAGTTATCCAGGATGAGGGTTTTGTGGAGATCCCTGCCCAGGCGGCTCAAATCTTTGACGTAGCAGCCCTGATGGAACACACATGATTCACGGAATAACCGAGCCCGGAAAACGCCGCACTGATCCAGCAGGTCCGTCACTGGGTCTGCATACTGATGGGGGCCGGGGTGGGGTGAGGGAGGAGGATGGGGGGGCAAGGGTAGGGAGCAGGTGAGGGAAGAGCAGGGATGTGTAAGGCCAGGATAATGAAGCACTTTCTACAAATGGTGGAGATTTACTCTAACGGCAAATAGGTAAGAGACAGAACCACACGTCAAAAATCTGGAGCCGGTTGCACCAACTATTCATGAATCTGTTCCTAAGTCTATGTTGTAAAGTCAACCACTAAGTTCTTAGTAACTACCAATTAGCCCTGGCCCATCCCGTCCCACAACATCTCACTTCAATAGTCAAGCACTGTAGCATCCAGTCTGCCCTTAGTCCAACATTAGAGGATGACGAGGTGGCGCCGCCCAGAGGACGTATTATAACCTCTTGTATCATAAACGCAATGACAGATGAAGCTGTTGGCAAGTAAACAGCTGTTGATGCTAATGTTGGCTATGTGGCAACTGCAAAAAATTACACATAGCACCGTTAAATAAGTCACGGTAGCATCACAACCTGTAACATAACTACAAAAAAAGTTTTAACGGGATTTACTTTTATTTATATATGAAGGAGAAATCTGTGTGTTAGTGTTAACTAATAATAATGCAGTTCAGAATAAGCGGGGAATATATGATTATGATGAAGTCAGTTGAGCTATTTGATCCTTTATTCAACATTTTTAGCATTCTACATTTTTCACGAAATGTAATTTAAATTCTCCCCAGTTTACATCGTCTTACAGCATTTTTGAAAAGTTTCAGGTCAGATATGTCGAGCATATAATATTGTCACTTTATCTTCACGATGAAAGGGTCAAATAATTGTTTTGTATCTTTGTAAGAACCAGTGTGTGGGTCAACTCATTCCAACTTAGTTAAGCCTAATTCTACATTTAGTAATCAATTATGTTATAACTAGGTTTGGACCTAGGAAGAGCTGGTGCAACCAGGAACAGAAGCAAACTATGGTTTTAAATAAACATGAACAGGGACGTTTGCTGATGCGATGAACTGTCTGTTTAGCAGCTTCCCTCATAGTTAAAAGAGGAACTAAAAGGCAAAAGGAAGCAGAACATCTGATAGCTCAGACATTACATAACATATAAATTAATTAATTAATTTAAAAAACAAACAAAAAAAAAAAAACACTTGGTGCTGAATAAAATATTAAGATCTATTTCAGGATCTGCCTGAGTAGCTGATGTACCTTAGCGAGACTGGCTGTAAACAGCACACATTCAAACAACTCTCCCATTCTCTGCAGGAACTTGTCCACATATGGCCTCTTCAGCACATACACCTTTAAAAAAAAATTAAAATCAACAACAACAATAATAATAATAATAATAATAACAGTAATAATAATAAAAACAACAACAGGCATTCGATAAACAGCTCAATCTGCGGGGCTGTGCAACCCTTGCTTCATTTGGTTTCTTCGCATTTAAACCCCTCGCCTCCATCCGTTGGCCGCCAATGGCCTGTTCCTGAAACAAGTAATCAAGAATAGGCCGTGCCAGCGTTAAACAGCCTATCCTGGATTACTTGAACCAGGCAGAGGCCCCGCTGAGGATCCCTTACCAACACGTGGGGTCCCCAGGAATTGCGTTTCTCAGTTAATTACATTTCCACATGTCCAGAGGCCCCAACACCAAAGTTCAACACATGGTCCGGTGCACGTTGCTGGTCATTTTTTTCAGTCCTCTTCACAGAGACAGAACTTTATCATTTAATACTAAAATTAACAGAGCTGAAATTACACATTTTTCTTGCTGACACATCTAATTCTACTTGTGTACCCCCCCCCACACAACATCTGGCCAGTAGATGGCTCCATGCACCCGTCACTGGGAAGAAAAATCTTGGCTGATCAGTTACAAGGACCCATCCCTTTTTTTTTTTCAGCTCAGCAACCACTGCAAACACATCAACATACATACACACAAACACAAACCCCCCTCCCCTCTTCCCTCCACTCAACAGCAAACACACACACATACACATATAGTTGTTTTTACCTGGTGTGTGGTCCCCTCTATCTCCACAGGCACGATGAAGTCTGCATTACTAATGGGCTGGAGGGGGGGGGGACACAGAGGGAGAGGGTTGGCACGCTTGTTTCGCATGAGGCGCATGGCGTTGTACGTTCACATGGCGTTACATAACATCTGAACCCTGAGCACTCGGGAGCCAGGCTCCTCAGCACCGCCACCACCGCCACCACCGTTGGGTTGCAGTGCACAACACACAGGATGCAATTCACCTGATGTTACTCAAGGGCTTGTGCGAAGGAAACTCTTGACACAGATTCATAAATGACTGGGGCAGAGCCAAGCCAATAAACCTCCACTACAGGCGGGCATGTATGTATTAGCCAGATAAATATATAGTCACTGAATTGCTGTTCCCCAGAAACCTTTATTGATTTCTAGTGAACCAGGGTGAGCTTTCACTGATGTATCCTCACAAGTTATTCGGTCCTAAACATATCAAAGCAAGGTCAGCTCTGCCGTGGAACGAGCGGGGGGACAGCTGACAGGTACCTTGAACGAGCTGTGCACCAAGGTTTCATCCAGGTCTATGACCACGCAGATCTTTCCCTGGTCCTGGGCCTTCACCTCAGGCAGGAGGCTGGGTTCAGACTGCTGAGGAAGACACACAGTTATTATTATTTTTATTTATTTATTTTTAATAACACATATCATTTGTCTTGTCTGTGCTTTATTTAAGGCTGAGGAGTGTGGGGTCACCAGGAATCGCAGAGTAATTCATATTAAAAAAAAAAAAATCAAATCTTGGCCATTTGATTTTTACCTCTGGGAAATTAGTCAGTTTTAGAAAAGGCGCCTCTGTGATGATGGCTGAAGGAGTCAGCTTAATTATTTACTGCCAATGCTTTTATGTTATATATCTCTAGGATAAGCATATTTTTGTCTTCCATTAAACATCCAATAACATCTTGTTGCGATTCTTCAGGCTTTCACCTAAAGGGAAAAACAAATTACCTCGACATAATCTAATTATCTGATATCTAGCCCCCCCCCCTTCTGTTAATTTGGTTTCTAGGCTCTTTATAGGCCACAGCGACACTGAAATTAATTATTAATATATTACATAACCAAAAAAACGGTTATCCATTAAGGAAGTAAAAATTAAGATTGAGAAAATGGCCAAAAAGGAAGAAAAAAAAAAATCGCTGCAAGCAACAGCAATCTTCTCTCACCAGCTAAACAATGACCCTGATGCAACATAAACCCCCAATGGCACCAATGTTTAATTCTATTTCATTTCAGCAAGGGGGGGGGGTTGCCAGACAATAACCAGGCCCTACAGATGCTGCTTCCTGTTTGCCCCTGATGCTGGAGGACGCTCCTTGAATGGGAACAAACTCGGCATCTCATTAAAATTGCCCCCCCCCCCGGCTGACAGCATTCACCAGCGTGGCCAGCCGTGTGCAGTAGGCGCTCCAGGCTATATTTTTATTTCTCTCTTTTTTTTCCCCCTCCACCTCAGCAATTACAAGGCGCACTGTGGCAGCCGCCTCCTGCTCCCTCTCGCCATCTGCCTGAAGGACTGATAAGTTGCCGTGCAGCTCTTATCTTCCTTGGAGGATCAAATGTAAACATCAAAGCGATTCCGTATCCACAGACAGTTGCGGTCGGCTTTCAAGATGTTCAGAGCAGGTGCAGAGGTGGTTTTAGTGCTCAGCCATAAAAAAAAACACCACATACAATGCTACAAGACAACAATAAGCATATTTTTACAATAGCATGTATTCATGTTGATGGCAAAACTATTCAAACAGCTCCTCCTTTATGGCAAGCTGAGTGTGTGTGGGCGTGACAAGGAAGTAGAATCTTAAATAAACAAAAATAAAGCGGAGACAATGCTTTTCAATATGTCCATCCGGCGGTGTGAAAATGTTGCGGGAATGCATACAATGTTACCTTGACAACCGTCCCGTTTTCCTGCAAGTCCAGCAAGGCCTGCTGGGAAGGCGGCAGCGGCGGGGGTGGCTTTGGGCCATCCCGAGCTCGGAAGCAGCAGAAGAGGGCCTTGAAGATGTTACAGCTGCGGGGCTGTTTTAGGGCAGACCGGTTCACCTGGCCTGTCCAGGACACAGAGAAAGGTAAACAGGTTCATGAAGGAAAAAATCCTGAGCTAAAAAAAAAACAAAAACAAAAACAAACAAAAAAACAAACAAACATGTGTCATAGATGTGGGAAAATTCTAAGTGGGGCTTTGAATTTCACGTCACAACTCCAGTTAGCTAATCTTCCTTTCAATACACAAAACAAATCCTGGGGAAAAAAGAAATATATATATCTATATATATATATATACAGATATATATAATTCTCTTTGCCCCAAGATTTTATATATATATATATACATACATACATACATACGTACACACATACACACACACATATATATATGAATATATATACACATATAGATATATACATATATATATATATATATATATATATATATATATATATATATAAATAAATATATATATATATATGTATATATATATATGTATATGTATATATATATATATATATATATATATATATATATATATAAATAAAACAATTGAGCATAATTAGGTATGAGCTGCTTGTAATCTATAGACTGAGCTTCTCCTCTACAGGCACCATCCATCTGTTTCTACATGGATGGCATAGCCAGCACATGAAATCTGTTTTTAATGCGCCTGCCTCTGCCGCTGCTGCTGTTGCTGCTGCTGCTGGAAATGGCTGGTACATGTTATATAATCACAGAGGGCGGGAAAACCCACACTTTTCAGCAGTACCTTCGACAGAAAACACAGACAGAAAACATTCCAACCATTTTAAACTCCAGGACCTTTCAGAGCTGCCTGAAGCTGGCCAGAACCGCCAGAACCAGCCAGAACCAGCCAGAAACCGGCCAGAAACAGCTGGGCCGGGCGGTCGGGCAGGCAGTCAGTCATTGAGCTGGACAAGCAGTCACACCTCAGCGCTCTGTGCGGGTCTTTGATCAGTCACTGTAACGATGGTTGTCCAGGCCCCCGTGCAAGACTTTGCGAAAGAAAGAAAAAGAAAGAAAGAAAGCGAGAGGGGTGGAGGTGGTGGTGTGGTGGTGGTGGTGGTGGGGGGGGGGCATTCTTGCAAGTCCCTTCTAGTATTTTTTTTTCTTCATGTGAGGACTTGCTTGAATTTATACGCATCAATATGATGCCCGTCCGCCATAGTTTGCAAACACGCTCCGTCCCCTATTGGAGAGAGTAACTGTCCATAAAACAGCCAAGAAACTGCCCCCCCCCAATCCACAGTGTCCACCCTGCTGACCCTCAGAGCTCTGGAAACATAATGCAGACGATGTTACACAACCTCCCATGTTTAGAAGACAAAGGCCACTGGAGCTGGAATCACTTCCACTGATGCCCTCCTTTAGACCACCCTCCCCCCGAAAATATTAAGATTCAATAAGATTCACATGATATGTGACACATGAACGTGGATCTTCATTGCCAGTCAGCACAAGTCGGCCTATTGATTTCCCACAGGAGGGCAGGATTGGCCATCTATGACATAACACATACATTAAATACCCCCACCCCCATGCATGTCAACGGGGTAGAAAAATAACAGCAGATTAATCCAACAGATCAGTGACAGGAGGACAAATCCAGTATGCAAAAGATCTTTTAACCCCCCCCCCCCCACCCAAATCCATCAAAACATAAAAGGTAGAAATAAAAAAATAAGGTAGCCAGTGTGTTTTATTATTTTCCTAAACCCCAAAACATGACCTGAGGCAAGATGCACTGCAACCGTGCAACATGCAGCGGTGTTAACAACCGGGGAGGTGAGCCTCAGCCAGCGGGCAAAGCCTCCTCCGGGCTCCGGGGGTGGGGGGAGCGTGCAAAACAACGGGGATCTTTGAAACGGCGCTACAATGGGCGTGTGCAGAGGGGTGTGTTTGTGCATTCCGCTGTCAATACCGCGGCACCTGGTATTTCTATACGGCCCCGCTGTTAATCCACGGCCAGCTCCAGACCGCCCCCCCCGCTCCTTCCCCTCCGCTGGGCCCTTTTTTTAATGCATTTCCACGGTCTGATCTAGAACCTGTGCAGCTTGTTCCTTCCAGTGAAACAGTGCAGCAGTTCTTTTTTTCCCCCTTTTTCCCTTTAATGCCACTGATCTGTGAACATGTGAAAAAAACTAAACCAACCACAGTGTAGTTTAGCAATGAACAAAAATAAATATAAATACACTGTGCTGCCTGTGCTCCTCATGCTCTGTATCTGGTGGTGGTGGGATATATGGAGATGATGGTGCCAAACAAGCTGGAACCTGATGGACAAAAAAAAATACACCAAAAACCACCAGCAGCAGCAAAAGCAGAAACAGCACTGAGGAGAACTCAGTGATGATCAACACAACATGTTAACAAGCGACCAAAGATTTGCACAATAAGAGCACCCACTAAAAAAAAAAAAAAAAAAAAAAGTAAAAAAACAGGATCAACAATAGCTTAAGCTCTGAATGGCAAAGCCCCAGTGCGTAATGGAGACCGTGAACTTACTCTTGAGCTTAAATCCAATGTAATGAGGATATAAGTCGGCTGTGAGCTACATAATAATAATAATAATAATAATAATAATAACAATAACAATAATTGTAATAATAATAATATCAGTAATAATAATCTGGCTTCTCATATTAGATCAGTAGCAGGTTTAATTTAACATGCTTATGCTGTTTGCGTGTGATCTGCAGGTGAGCTGCAGAAGGAAAAACAACTAAGGTTGCAGCTGCTGGGGGGGTGATAATAATCATCAACAAAATAAAAGCACTGTATTATTTATTTATTTTAAAACTCGATTACTTCGTGTTTATATATATATATATATATATATATATATATATATATATATATATATATATATACACACACACACACACACACACACACACACACACACACATATTTACATATATATAAACAAAAGCTAGATCTAGATGTTATTGGTGAATGAAAGGAGAAGAAAAAATAAAGAGCAATGCGCTTCAGACCGCGCTCCACCAGCGTCCGCAAAGCCCAACTGTCAAATGGGCGCACTACAGGATCTCAACACAATCATCTATTCTCTCTCTCTCTCCCTCTCTTCGAGAAATAATCAAATAATTCCCAACCACACGAGGCTCGGTGCTGATTAAATTCAAACCCTACACGTATGTACACATATACATGTATATATATGTATACATATATATATATGTAATATATATATATATATATATGTGTGTATGTGTGTGTGTGTACATATATATATATATATATATCTATATCTATATATATATAGATATATATTTATATATATATATACACACATAGATATACACACACACACGCACACGCACACGCATAAGATGGGGCCTATCTTACCTGTTTTCGGTGACACTTGAACGTCTTCTTTCTGCACTTGGGTGATAACAGAACTTTCCATCTGACAATCACGGAGCCCTCAAAATCCTCAAATCCTGTCCCCGAGCAGCGACGGGCATCCCTCATTGGGTTCTACGGGCCAGCGGACTCAGGCACTCGCCGCGGTAACTTGTCATCCGCCTCGGTTCGCGGTCCTCGACGGGAGCGGGCTCCGTCTCGTCCCCGGGTTTCTTTCTCCGCCCCGCCGCTGCTCGTCTCCTTCTGCTTCGTCGTGTGTCGGAGGTCCGCCCGGGGGAGACGGGGCCAGGCACTTCGGATCTTCTTCTCCGGGAGTCTCTCTCGTCCGCTCCGTCGTCTCGGGGTCTGTTTGTTTTTTTGTTTTTTTTTTTCGTATATCTGTCTTTCTTTTGTTTGTTTTTTTTTTGTTTTTGTTTTTCTTTACCGCTGCTATTCGCCGCTGAACGTCGCCGAGCGTCTCCCCTCCTCCTCCTCTTTTTCTCCCGTCGCAGCGAAGTCCTCACTTTTGCACCAACAACATGGAGAATCCAGGCGAGAGAAGGAAAACAACCGAGGAAATGGGGCAAGGGAGGGCGGTTTCAAGGCCCCCCTTACTACAGATAAACAACATCGCTCCGGAGGACCCGGATGGCGACGGAAAACGCCGGGAATCGGCGCCCGCAGCCGCCGTCGATGCGGGAAACGCGGGTTCCGCCGCGTAGTTGCGGGTAAAACGCGGGTTTTGTCGCTAACCGGGGTTTTGTTTTTCTACGGTCGGGACTACGCGGGCGCCTTGAAACCGTGGGCGCCCCGCGATTGGACGGCCGGGAGGAGGGGGGCGTGGCCGAGGCATTCCTCCCCGTCCCGCACGCTCCGCAGCGGACACATTCCAGCGCTGCTCGCGCAGATGAGATCACGTTGTTTGTAAATTATTTTTTTTTTTTTAAAGATAAATAGATAAATAAATAAACAGGCGAGTGTTAACCCCCCGCATTTAAACCAACAGGTAAACGCAGGGCCCGGTGTGTTTTATATATTCTTTCGCTTACGGGCTCTACGCTAGGACGTTTTTCCTTTATTGTTTATTAATTTTTTTAAAATTCAGTACAATTACACTATGTTATTGCTTCTAGTTTGCATCATTTAAACGTTTTTGACTGTTCGACATGCATCCGATTAATTGGACATTTTGCTATTTTTTTAATCATAGGCCAAGATAGTGCAACCCCCCCCCAAAAAAAATAAAAAACCAATAAAAAATACATGAGCAGTGTTTGTTGTTGGCCGTGATACTGGGATTAGTGTTCAGAAATTGTTTAATTTTTTAACGTTAGGGTTATTTAATACTTTACAGCTACTTTGAAACCTGCGTTTTTTTTACGGGAAAAATCGCCATATCATGATCTCCGAATAACATGGAGACCAAAAACAGTCACTGGGGTACGAACAATTCAATCCTCTCAATAACATAATTACACTGTGTGTGTGGTGCATTATTATGGAGTTATCAGTGCTTACAATAAGTGACACTTAACCTCAAATCCCCTTATTTACCATTTATAGGCAGGTTATAAACATTTAATTAGTAGTTTATGACACAATACAAGTGCTTATGTTTGTCTGCAGCTTTTCTCCAAGTGCCCCCCCCCCATAGTTAAAGTCCTTATTCTATAGTTATACAACACCTAAAATGCACTCTGTAGAAGAGTTTCCAGTTGCTCTGAAGTACCCCCCCCTCCCTGTCTCACTGGGCAACACCACACCAAAAGGGGGTTCTGGTGGGCTGAGGAGCAAACCTCCATCACGGTAAGCTGCTCCTCAGCAGTGCTTTATATCTGGAGGTAACGGAGGGCAGAGTGAAACCAATGACCCAGTCTCCTTTCATTTTCCCCTCTCGTTTCGCCTCCCCCTCCAGTGACACAATAGTAAAATGAAACTGTAAGTTGTTTTGCCCAAAAAAAAAAAGCTGAGGGGGGTGGGTAGGGATATGGTGGAGTTCTTACTCTGGGAAACAGCATTATGACAATCAGCCAACATCATTTGTGCAAATGTTACACAATGGCTGCGTCGTGTCAAGATCCAGCTCAGTTAAGACTAGGAAACAGTCATTAGTTAGGTCTAAGTCTGGTGAATAATTGATTAAGAACGAACATGAACAGTTGCTGTTACTATTAAATGAAAATGAGCTGCACAGGTCCCGTTATTTTACATTTATTCCATGCCACACTGAGAAAAGCCATTTTCTGATCAGCTGGGACTGAAGCACATTCGTTTTACGCCGGTCAAACAAATAGAGGTTGGTCTGACACCATGTCAGGGCAACGTGATCAACCAGTGGGTCCCCAGGTGTTTATGTTTTAGACCATGGAGGCTCTGCAGTGCCTCCTCATCCTCCAGTCAGTTAAAAATCACACTGATCCCTCTTTTTCCTGCAGTGCAACTTTGGTGCGAAATTAAGTAAGAGGAATATTTTTTTCTTTTTGTGCATTTTAACACATTAAAACACACGCATGGGACAACATCACGCACCGCACGCGTCCGTCCGCCTGAGGAAAAAACAGGGAGAAAACAATGAGAATAAACTTGTTAATAGGGGAATAACTGCGCCGCTGAGATGCGGCCAGCCCGGCCCGTTCCGAACACATGTGGGCCCCCGCTGTGCCACAAGCTCAGCCCAGTGCCCGCAGTGGCCACGATGCAAGGCATAAACAAGAACGGCCCCGCTGTTTGCATTCCTGGTGTCGGACCTTTTTTTTTTTTTTTTTTTTGAGGCAGCACTGACAGATCGGTGTAAAAATATACAGTGTGCAAAGTAAGCGCGGGACCGCACAGCTGGAAAATGTGGTGCGGGTTGGTTTTTTTTGTTTTTTTTAAAAGCTGATGCCACTGTTTACTAAATCATCTTGAAATTCATTATCTTTCCCTCTCTCTCTCTCTCTCTCTCTCTCTCTCTGGCGCGCCTCGCCCTTCTTCTTCTTCTGGTAATGTTGCATGTGCATTCCTCAGAGAAAGACAGACAAGACAGACAGACAGTGAGAGACAGATAGAGAGACAGACAGAGAGACAGAGCAAAAGGGTCAAGCTGCGTCGAGGACGGTCTGGGCTGAGTGTTGCAGGGTGCTGCAGTTGCACCCCCTTGAAAAATCTTGTGACTTCAACCACCAGATACCAGTTTAAAAAAACAAACAAACACCCCCCCCCAAAAAAAAACCCACTACATGCATCTTTCATCAGTAAACTGGAAACAAAAGCAAAAATGCATGAGCAACGTAAACACAACTCGAGGTGAAGAAAGGGGGAAGTAAATCACAAGCACGCTGCACTTTCAAACCCCGGGCTGGAAACTCATCAGGGTTAAAAATCCCAGAGAGCGAAAGGAGAAAAGAAGACATGAAAAAAAAAAAAAACAGGTCATGATGCAGACAGATTTGATTATCTTCAAATAACCCTGACATGCAGTGCTTGTGATCATATATTGTGGTTTTTATTGTTTCTGTTCTTTTATAGCATGTTAACGAATTTAGTGATTTATCAAAAAAATATATATATATTTGCATCCTCATTAAAATCAGATGGTATCTGTTGTGCCACATTGATAAAAGCAGCATAATGGATAACCATGAGCAAATGCACATCACAAAATACATCACAGTTTGTCAAAGTAGCTTGGATCACATTCTTGTAAATCAGCTCTAAACATGTTCAAGGGGCACAGAGGCCAAAAGATCATCGGGTGGGGGGGGGGCAGGACGTTAATCCCACTGATTATTAACAAAATATCAACAAAATATCTGGCACATATGACAAAATCCAACAAAAACTCACAAAAATTCAACTGCACATTAAAAAAAAAATCAGTGGTGATGTTGACATTAATTAAAAACAAAACAAAAAAAATGACATTAACCCCCAGCGCAAACACTGCTACTGTCCATCCATCAGGTGGAGGGCCCTACTTCTGCGCATGACACCTGGGGACCCACGGCGTCTAGCCGGCGCCCCAGGCGCTCGGCCGTGCACCGGCCTGCATCCAGCCGCTCTGGTGACAAACTGGCTGTCGAAAATGTGCCTCGCAGCATCTGAGCCTCATGGGCTGGGACCTAAGGTCTACGGTCATGTGATTTGCTGGAAGAGCCCCCCCCCCCTCCTCTCCTCCTCCTCCCACCTCGCAGGCCTGCCCCTGAGTGGCCTCTACTAGGGCTACGTTTCCAGGAAAGGGGCCTACTGGCCAGGCTGTGAGGCCTAGGCAGGGATACATTGGCTCATTGAGAAAAACAAAAACAGAGAGGGGCGGTGGGAAGACTCTCCCCTCTTACATAACTCTGCCTCCATGACAGGGTGAGAGAGGGAGGAAGGAAGGGGGAGGGAGGGAGGAAGGGAGGGGGAGGAGGGAGGGAAAAAAAAGTTCCCCGCCACAATGCAAAGAGAGAAACCTGCCCGCCCGCCCGCCTCTCCCCGGCCCAGGCACCTCAGGACAGGAACCGACACCGGCAGCGCCCGTCCGGCCTCGGCCGTGCCCCGCACCGGGAGACGCTGCCGCGGGAGCGTCGCGCTCCGCGGCGCGTCGCCGTGCGGGGCCGCGTCGGCGCCGCGCGGCGCAGGCGGCCGACGCGCGCCGCTTTGCGTTTCTTTTTCCAGCGGCCGAGGAATCGCTCCCGCAGCCTGCGACGCCTCCCTGTGGCCCGAAGGAGAAACTGCAGCAGGTTAAAAAAAAATAAGACACTGAAGTCCTCAAAAAAAAAGAAAAAAGAAAAAAGGGCTTAGGAGGTTTAAAAAAGCCAGAAATGTCACTGACATTTTTATTCTCTTGCGGGCTGTCAGGAGAGCCCTTTACACCTATGAAGTAAAAGTGTGTTATTGCTGACTTTTCTTCCATTTAGCAAGAAATCATTTCAAAAGATTGCATAGCTTTTGATTTGGACGACATCCGCCCATTTTCTACCGCCTGTCTGCATCCGGGTCGCGTTGATTTAAGTAATCACATCGTTAGAAATTCTGTTATTTACTCATAACTCAGAATGAACGGTTTTACAAATGCAGCTGCAGCAATGAGATGAAAGCAAACAGACTAAGTAAAAGAGGGGAAGAACAAAACAGAAGTTAAAGAAAGGGAAAAAACAACAATTGAAAGATGCGTTACAAGAAAAGTAAAAGATATAACTAATAAATTGAAAAATAGAATTATATAGTTAGGAAGCGGTGAAAAAAGTGATATAATGATAAAGAATTTGGACCATGTCGTCTCTACTGGTTTTCCATCATAATTTCATACTCTGGCCTGTTTGGTCATGAAATGCGTATTAAATTATAATCTGTTTGGTATTAAAAAGGTCTTAAAAAGTCCCTAAATCTGACTTTCCTGAACCTGCAGAAACCCTGAGACGGTGTCTTGTATGTGTTCCAGGTTCTCACCTCCTCATTTTAATGGTTTCTTACAATCAGTAATTGATGTGTGACTGAAGATTTGGACAATTACAATAAGGATTTTTTTTTTCTTGATTACTGAATAAGTTCAGCGCTGTGCAAAAGTTTCAGGCACATTAAGATGTTTTAGATTCCCATCCATCCTGCATTAGAATCGATGAGGCATCTGGTTGGTGCTAAATTCATTCAGGAGCATGAGACAGTGACCCCAAACATAAACCGAGAGTCATAAAGAACTAGGGGGAAGAGGGAGTCCTGCATCAGATGGTTCCGGCCTCCACGGATCCTGATCTCATGGAGTCGGTCTGGGATCACATGAAGAGACAGGAGACACTGACACAAACTAGATCCACAGGAGAACTGTGGCACGTTCTCAAAGTTGTGTGGAACAATCTACCTGACAAGTACCTTAAAAAACTGTGTGGTCACATCAGATATCAATTTAATTTATATTTCTTTTTTTTTTCTTCTCATTACATCATCTGAATATAAACTATTGCTGGTATTATTTGTGAAGCATCTTCACTTTACCTATAGTGACTTAAACGTTTGCACAGTTCTGTACACGTATTGCACCCTTCATACAAAACTTGATGTGAAAGTTAACAACCCTCTTCTATAAACAAATCAGCATCAGAGACGACGGAACGTGGGGCAACAGTCCGGTTCGCTCCCGCCTTTGGCTTCGGCGCGAAACACCCGCTCGGGAATCACAAGCATGTTGGATTCAGGAGTCGAACTCTGGCTGTGCCTCGATGAGGATGGTGACGTCGTTGCCCTTCCTGGAGGTGGGATCCAGGCAGGACACCCCCAGAGCGATGAGACACAGCCACGCCTGCAGCACGCACACACACACACACACACACACACACACACACACAAGTTATCGGTAACTGATTGATCTGATTCAATATAAGGTGCAGCATCGAGCTGCAGCAATGAGCTGCAGCGATGTGACGAACTTTCTTTTCCATTATAACTCTCCTCGTTGAATTTTTCAAAGTTATCTTCAAAATGAGTGTCACAAAATACATAAAAAAAAATCCATCCCTCATATCCCAACAGGCCACTATAAAAGATAAGAAAGAAGTTACTCATATACATAAAAATATTCAGTGATAAAACTACAAGCTCTCAAATACCTTCACAGATGGGGCAATATTAATTGCTCCAATGTGGGGGGGGGGTTACTTACAATTATTTCATTATTGATAAATAACTTTTTTTCTATAAAATTTCAGAAAATTGTGAAAAATGTCCATCATAATTCCCCAGGAGCTCAAAGTGGCGTCTCGAGAGTGTTGTTTTTTTGTCCAAAAACCCAAAGATGTTTATTTTCCTATCATAAATTGGCCAAGAACACCAGCAAATACTGACATTAAAGTGGCAGGAAGCTGTCACTTTTAGGCATATTTGTCTTTTTCATTAATAATTAACATCAACACAGATTCATTTTCTTTCACTTGATCATATTTAACCTCAGTGACCATGGAAAAACAGGATGAAAAGGTGTCCACATATCCCTTGAAATGATCAGATGATCAGATTTTCCTCTGGCAGTAAATTTGATTCTCTCCACTTCTAATTGAAACTCGTCACGGGTTTTGGATTTTCCAATCTATTGGGGCCATACGATGGGTTGTCAGGCAGCTGAAAGCAGTAGACGGGGTTTTCTGGTTTGTTTGAACATGCCATCGAACATTGTTTTTGAAGGTAAAAATCTGAGATGTGTGACTTGAAAGTTTAATCAAAGTTTAGATTGTTAACTGAAGACTAAGTTGCTGGAGGCTCTGGTTAAATAAGGTTCAGATTCACAGTAGAATGAGGCTCCCTGGCTGCTTCCCCCCACCCCTATCTATTATCAGGTGTTACCTACCAAATAGCCCACGAATGTCAGGTATGCAATAGAGAGGAAGGCCGCCAGCACGTACAGCCACACACTGTTGAGCGTGGTCACATAAATCACGACGAAGTACATGTTGATGGCACAGACCATCAGGATCACCAGCCCCCCTCCAATCTTAAACACCCTGCAGAGAGAAGAGGGGGAGCCAATTAAAGGAGAGAAAACATGAGGAAAAATGAGCGGAGAATTATTTTCCTTAAATCTCCTGATGTAAACCAACTTACAGTCCATTAACAAACTCGTTCATGAGCGACGGCAGGCTGGTGAAGGTGAGGATGGGAATGAGGGCGAATGGCAACTGTGGGAGAAGAAAAATAATTAATATGAGCTGTATTATTATATAGTGTGCAAAAGTAAGTAAGTACATTTACATAGGTATGGTTGTCTAGTACAACTTTGAGTTATTTGTACTTTACAGCTTACTCAGATAAGATAAAAAATATAATATTTATAATATTTTTAATGCATGTAGTAATAGTAAATATACTTTAATTATTCTGGGTGGAAATACAAAGCAGATTATGACGTAATTATTTGCCTGTAATTGTTAGATACATAACATATCATCATGAAATAAATCCTTAAGCTTTTTTGTAGATTAAACCTCCCAACAGAACATTAAGTGGCTCCAACACTAATAGCGACAATAAAGGTGAATGAAATTAAAATATGAAAAATTAGCCAAGAAGAAATATTTCAAATAAGTGAAAAACAAATATTTTTTCCTATTCGATTTCTATATTTGATCATTTTTGATATCTATTTAGCTGCTTTTCTTTCTTTTCTTTCTACTTGTCAGGGTTAAGTACCATTTTTCAGGATCTGAACCTGAATAGTTTCAGACCCTCTAATAAAAGGGCTAATCTACTGATTTAGCACTGCACTTGCAGGGAAAAAGATTTTAAAAAGAATCAAGTCAAAACTGATGCAGCAGGGGTCCCCAGTATGGGTCAAGCTCCTGACACACTGGATCCTACATATCCCATAATTCAACTCTTTCACTAAAGCCTCACTGCCAAGGAAATTTAAACCTCTCCTAGACTCCACATCCACAGATTTTAACACAGACTTTCTATTTTAAAAAAAATGAATAAATAAATAAAAATTTTAAAGCCTAAGCTGATGTGAAAACTGATGGCATCTTTAGGGGTAAAATTGGTGGAATGTCTCTTTAAATCTGTTTCAGTTTCCCCCTCAACAGCCGCAAGTTAAAAAAGTTGTTCATATTTAATAACTAGAAATCAAAGATTGTAATTCTATGAGCTCAAACTCTTTTGTCAGATAGTAATTAATTAATTAGCTTATTCTACTCTAAGAAATACATTAGATTGTGGGATTAATAACAATCAAAATAATATTTTATAAGCTTGGAGCTTGTTCCAAAATGGAAATGGCTGTTGAAACTCAGTTCTAACTGCCTGCATGTTTTAATTATGCTAATGTAACGATAAAGACTTGGAAAAAGCACAGCTAAAGTGCTGTGAGATAAAAGTAATTTACAAGAACAAGCAGGATAAAACATCCCAAGCTGGCAAGATGCTGGCGAATGCTTGGATGAGGCTGCCAGTGACACCCCCCCCCAACTGACCTGCATACTCTGCAGCACGTTGAGGAAGTCGTTCATGCCAGTGAGATGCTGCACGTCCTGGAAGATGGCCACCAGCAGGGTGGGGGTGATGGCGATGGAGCGGGTCAAGAGCACCCGGGCGAACCGCGACCAGCGCAGGTTCAGGAAGCCCTGATGATGAAGGCAAAGGACAGGGCTGGCGTTTCCAAATGTATGCGCTGCCTTTGTGTGTGTGTGTGTGTGTGTGTGTGTGTGTATGTGTGTTTCTCCTCCCTCCTCCACTGACCTCCATGACGAACTGGCCCGAATACGTCCCCGTCATGGTGGAGCTCTGGCCGGCGGCGAGGATTCCCACGGCCCAGATGTAGAGTGCCGCCGGGCCGAAGAAACAGCCGAGGACCACCCCCTGCCACAAACATCGCATTCAAATTAAAGCTGCTTAAATTAATATTCTTATATCAACACTCAATGAAATTACTTTCTGAAGTGAAAGGTGTCACCAGTTGGGATAAACCCACAGAGAATTATTCCCCAACTCTGCAGTTTCCCTTCAGACCGATGGAGTATTTTAGCCTCTTTCAGCTCTATGTTTTGGTTTTAGGGCCCAAAACTCTACTGTCGTACTTCGCTCTCATCAGCAGGGTTTCAACAGCTCTCTTGGGTTTTTTTGTTTTTTTCTTTTGTGAAAAACCCTACTGTCCACAGCCTGCTGAGCACTAAAAAATACAACAGACAGATGCAGTCAAAGACCAGCTGGTGAACATGGTGGAGCATTTAGCAGCTGAAGGAGCCAGACAGTTAAAGAGGGGAAACAAGGAGCTTAAAGGACACTAAACACTTGACTTAAATTCAACCCCTTGGACACAAACATGTCTCCAAATTAAAGATAATTTGGCCCCATCTCCGCTGGATTTGCAAACAGGCAACTGTTTGCAAACAGTTTTACCCAAACAGCTTCATAAGGTGACAATTAATGTGTCAATGTTGTATTTTTACACCTCCTTGTGCTGCTTGCAAAATAAATTAAAGCAGGCTAAAAACTGAATAATTGAATAATTGCTTTAAAACACAACGGAGCTAAAGAGCCAGGAAATCTCAGGCTCTTTAGCCACTAAATGCTTCACTATGTTCACCGTCTCGTCTCTGACTGTGTCTGTTGTGTTGTTTCTTGCTGAGCAGGTAGTGGACTTTGGCTTTTTGGAGCTTTTTAGCCCCCCGCTGCTGCTGCCATGAACAGGTTCATGCAATGTTTTGGGCGACCATGTCGGAAATCAAAAGTGTTTCTAGTTGCCTCTGAACGACCACACTCGAAAACAGAGTGAGAACTCGGCAATAACAAAAAAAAATATTGTATAATATTGTTTATAAAAGGAGATAATGGTGCACGCCTACTGACAGTCTCTCGTGGAACAGGTTCAGAGTGTTGCAATAATGACAGAAACACTGACAAGAATAATACACTGTTTCCTTTCTTACTTCCTGATAAACCACAACGTGAAGTTGGCATGAATGTCAGATCACAAAATGTGTGTGTGTACATATGTGTGTTTGAGGTTCCGAAATCTGACCATCAACACATAAACTTGCAGACCATAAAACCTAAACACTGAGCTGTGAATTTGTTAATTGCTCATAATAACATAACAAACCCTTTGACATTACACATAAAAAATACTGAACACAGTAGCTTTAGGTTTAAGTTTAAGTACAAAAATGCATCTTTTTCTGAAAACACTGAAAACAGCTGTACAATGTTTAATGTTTAAGTGTTTTGGGAGATTAACCCATAGCCTTCTACAGGTTAATAAATGGAATAATCCTTTAAATTTATATTCAGTAACAAGTAAGTCACAATAACAAGGAAGCTGCATCATTAGCATCAAAACTTACCCCTTTATAAATGTCCACCTCCAGAGTCTCATTGTTAGGAGGGAACAGATCTAAATAATTTCCTGACCGATTGCAAACATTGTGCTGGAATCAGAAAACATACAGACAGACAGACACACCTGTAGTGTAGCAGTTAAGGAAATCACTTGGGTTTTTTTTAAATTTCAAAATGAGGCATGAATTTTCCAAAGTGATTGATACTCACCACCTCGATGTTGGTGCGTTTGTAGAAAGCCTCGGCGAAAACCGCCACCACAAAGACGTTGATGAGGAAGGAGACGAAGAGTGCGATGGTCGACTCGATGAAGAAATATTTGTTGGCCTCTTTCACTTCCTTCTTGTTGGACCGATCCACTTCTCGAGACTGAGGGAACATTTGGACATGCAATGATTAGCTGATGGGAGTATTGACAATTGGAAAGAGGGTAACGCCGCGACACCGCAACTATCCAAGTGTCTCGTCGCACCTTTACGAGAGCGGAGTGGAGGTAGATGTTGTGGGGCATGATCACGGCCCCAACGATGCCGACAGCCTGGCCCACCTGGACGGGGCCGCAATCCTTGCAGTATGGCACGAACATCCCCATCAGCAGCTGGCTTTGGTCTGGGCTCACTGTCACGTACTGATGGTGAGGAAGCAAGAGAGACACTAGGTGAAATATCTACACAATGAAATTCTATCTGTTCATGGTCCCCAGATGATGAATCCTAAAGACTCTGAAGAGCCCCTGAGGTTCCATCGCCACCATCAGGTTGAGATTTATGGTTCTGAGGTAAAGATGTCAACAAATGTTGGATGGATCGCCATGAACCCTAGTTCAGATGTTCATGCACCTAACTCCAATAACGTCAGTGACCTTTGAACTTTTCCTGTTCAGCACCATCGTCAGGTCAAAAATTTAATTTGTCAAATTTGTATATTTATGATTTTTAAAAATTTTATCATAATGTATTTGATGCATTATATTAATATATTTCAGTATTATATACTATTATATATCTCACTATACAAATTGGGAGCATGAAGAAACCACACAAATATAATTCCAGTGCATAAAAAAATTTATTTACCCTGGCTTTGGGTACTGCACTGTATTTCACCTTCTATTTCAATTTATTGTACAGTTTTTTCTACATATTCTGTACTTTCCTCTTGTTACTGTATCTGCACTTAGCTTTCTAATGTGATTTATTGACCTCTACCAGGTGTGTAGCGATTGTTTGGCTCATGTTCCTGCTCTATACTGTAAAAAAAGAATCAGATTCCACTTTTCTCCTCTCTTTCCTTTTTCCTTTCTTCTTCACCACCAGCTCATTTGTGCAGAGAATTGTTTAACACCTCTTTTTACACCAGTTGTGACAGACTAGGTTATAAAAACAAATGTAAATACTCAGAATTTCCCTTTAAATCCCACGATATGGGTGGGACGCGGGGACAACTTGTTTAACAGATACTCGGTTAAATGTCTGTACCTCATATCCAAATGTGATGGCCATGATAGTGATGAGCAAACCAAAAAAGGCCTCCAGCTTCCTCAGGCCTGCGGAGAAACAAAGCATTTCACTGTAATATGTAGACGATCCTCGTAAAACAGCGAGGACATGACAGAGACCACTACATACCGTACTTGTCCAGGAAGAGGAAGACAAAGGTGTCGATGATGGTGATGAGGACGCCGCCCCACAGGGGGATGCTACCGGTGAAAACACAGCAAGACCCACACACACACACACACACACACACAAACACACACACAGTGGAAATCATAATCATCATCGAACTGTTAATGAAGTCCTTTTAAAGCACTCATCAAACTGTGACTCCGCCCCGCCAGCCGTCATGACGGTGTTTCAGTCTATGTTTACACCACCTGCCAGAGGAGAGAAGGTTGAAGGCGATGGCGCAGCCAATGACCTCCTGCATGTCTGAGCCAATGATCGCCAACTCCACCATCAGCCACAGGATGATGCGAGGCACCTAGACAGACGGCACAGGTTAGTGTCAGGTGACATTTACGCATGGAGACCAGTCCGCTCGTCCTGCGTAGCACGGCTCTGCCTGAAATCAGATGTGCAATATGCTCTCAAGCTCCGGAGACGCTTTTTAAGGTCGACAGGGAGCCTGCATTAAAAATGGAGCTTTGTTAGATGTGAGCATTTACTAAGCTCGAACTGTTCATTTCCATGATTGGAAAAGTAGAATCCAGACTTTTGTTGTTTTAATCCATTCTTGACCCAAATCAAACATTAAAAGTCAGGACATTTGACATCTTGACATCTTTTTGGTAGTTTTGTTAATTTCAGGTTAATTCAACTTAGAATGTCTGGTTTACATTTTCAGACTTCAGAACATATAAACAAGTGTGAAGGAACTGCTGAGAGTTCACTCAACCCATCAACTAAAGTTTTTTTTTTTTTTTTTTAAAGGAAAAAACTAGCATATTACCAGAGTTCCCAACATGCATTGTTGGAGGGTTAAAACTCTCCAGAGACTCTCCCTTTATGTAGTTTGAAGAAAACAGACATAATGTAAACTTGCTGTTTGTGTTTTATACATTCAAAAAGAAAGTCCTCGTTGTTTCTTTCCATAAAAAAGGTAACCACAACGAAGGTTAGTATTGAATTCAGTGCCGAACCTCGTACATCAGGTGTAACTTGGAGAAGCCTCGTCTGTTGTCATTTTGGCAGGAACACAACAGCGGAGACAGCCCTGTTAATGTAAATGTCCATAACAAACTGACTGAGCAATAAAGTTACACCATTGGTTTGGCAGCTGAGTGTTGCAGTTTTCCAAATGGTTGCTGCTTTTTCAAAATAAATTGGCACAGATAGAGCCTTTTGTTGCTAGATTTACCAACTTTTCAGGCCTTTTGGTGACTGATTTAGATACAGGACAGCTCAGATGCATCAGTCCCCAAAGTCAGTTTCTTTTTGATTTTCAGTGAATCACTCCCAGCCTTATTTTGGTCAAATACAACCTTGACCCCTGGGTTTAAAATAGAGCAGTTTATGTACATAAAGACTGACTGAACCGGCCGACCAGTCCAAAAGATAAACATCTGAATTCTTCACTTGTGTCTCTGGGTACTTTAACCATAAGAAACAATGACACAAACGCGAGCAGTTTTTCCAGTTAATTCGGGTCTATATTTTTTTTTTTTAAATGAATTGCAGCCATTTTAAAAAGGCATCTGGCAGAGTTGCAGTGGGCATGTTTGAAAGGACAACAACAAAAACAACAAAAAACTAGGTACATTTTTTTTTTAAAAAGGGGGTAAAAGAAGTGGTCACATGATGTTTTGGCCATGTGGTCAACAGCTGCTTCTCCTCTTCAGGTATCAGAGAAGCAGATATATTTTTACACAAACTGAATTAGATGTGGGTCCAAATGAATAATTCATTCACTTTCACTGTAATTTAACTGAAAACTGTAAAGAAAATCCACATTTTCCCACACTTTCAATTATTGTCCTTGACTTTTATGTAATTTGTTTTTGTTGTTATTTTTTATATATATAATGCAAGGATTAAAGATACTGTAACAACAGAGCTCATTTTGCAATGATGCAGCTTCAGTAAACCAGGGCAGGCATTTTTGGGTACTTTATGCGAAAAAGGAAGTCAAGTTAACAGGCTCACAGTGTGGTACTGGCGGTTGCAGACTTCAGCCAGGTGCATCCCGGTGACCACGCCCAGCCGGGCCGCCAGCCTCTGCAGCAGCAAGCCGATGATGGTGGCTCCCAGCAGCACCCAGAGGAGCTGACGGGACGAAAACAGAGGCATCACTGGGAATCAAATACAAGGCACAAAAATAAAAACAGTGGCCTGCTTCATTTATAGCTGAATGAAGGGTCTGTAGTTAATGTTGTTGCTGCCTTAGGAATTATCATTATTATCATTAGTGGGTTATATATGTTAGACTGCCACCTATTTGTGTTTAATATGCAAATTGTTTTCTATTTACTGGGATTTCCAGAAGTTTTATATGTTTTTGTTACCTACATTTGATTTGTGAGAAATTATGTGAGTTTTGATGCAAACTATAAAATTAGAAAACTTCAGCTTTAATACTGGGTCCAACTGTTTTTGCCCGGAAGGCCAGATTTGGCGCACGATCCGCCATATTCCTGCCTCTGGTCTACAGCCACGCTAGCTCTGTGAGGCCATACGTAGAGCAGAGTGGTGCTTTGAGCTAAATGCTGGAAAAACAGTTGAGGTTGGTGGGAATGTCTTTATTGGGGAGATGTTTGATCATAAACCTAAGTATTGGACAAACAGAAATCATGACCTGACGGTGGCACTAGTGAACTAGAGGAAAGTGAATCAAAGTTTTTAAGACTCATCTTCTGGGGACAATCGATGCATGTACCACATTTTGACCCAAATTTGTTGAAATATTTCAATTAAAATTTGTTTTTTTTGGTCGCCAGGTTCTATGTGAACAAAATATTTCAGGCACAAAATATTTCAGACCCTGAACTGATGCCATCTAAAGCTGCTACTTCCCCTTTTTTAGTTCATTGATTTTGTGGTGAACCAAAAAATATGACAAAGGAAGTCTGGTTTTATTCTTACACCACGCTGTTATTCTTCTGCCAGGGAGGTTGTGCCTTCACCCACGAGTGTCTTCCTGTTCCTCCCTGGAGCCGAATATACGTCAATACTGTATAATATTTATATCACGATAGCAGGCTCAGTGTTGTCTGATACAGAGTCCTTGCTGTTTTTTCCTTCTCTTTAACAAAACACTAAAGCAAGAACATTCTCAGAACTATTCTCAGAAATTATTTGACTGCTGCGGGTCTGACTGAAGTCGACCATGAGTGGTTCTGTTTGACGCGGTGTTCTATAAACACAAATAAGTGATGTTTTTGCAGCTGTACTGCCCTGAAAGGCCGCCGGATGCAGACATAAAAAAAAAAAACGTGAAGAGAATCACTTAAGGCTGGACTGACAGTCTGTCCCGAGGCTAAGGGCTCAGTCACTCTTTCACCAGCCCCTGTGAATATTCACTCCGCCTCCCATTCGCTTCATTTGAGCCGCAGGGGGCTGATGCATTCATGAATGCGTTTCCGGTTTTGCCGAAGTTCATCTCTGTTAGATTTTGTCCTGCGGAATAATGAGGCTCTGGAGAGAACGTGGGAAGGACCTGACCCGTCCTTCAGGATTGTTCATTAAGGGCAGGGACGGAGTATGAGACAATGGGTCTCTGGGTAAAGACATGTCAAGGTTTTAATTCTATTTTTTTGTTTTATTTTTACTTGTTTTGCATCTCTTTGTGGTCATTTGATTGACCTTCAAATAGGAAAAAGTCCCTTCTAACAGAGGCTTGGGCCCGTGCCCTGCCCAGTGATTCAACCATGGAAAAAGTGCACAGCAAAAGATGATAAGTATCATATTAGGAGGGAAGCTCCAGGACAGTAGTAGATGACAATTAAGGGTTTGCTAAAAAGGTTTTTTCACTTTCAACTATTCAACTATTCTGGTCACTTATTCTTTAAGTCATTTATTAAGTAAAAATACCAAACATTTCATAGTTCTAGCTTCTTAACTGTGAGGATTTGCTGATTTTCTCTGTCCTATCAGAAATTGAATATCTTTGGATTCTGGACTGTCTGATGGACAAAACAAGCAATTTGAAGTCACCTACGGCTTGAGGAAGTAGTGATTTTTCAATATTTTGTGCCATTTTGTCAATAAACACATAAATAAATAAATAAAACATTCAATTAAAAGAAGAAAAGGAAAAATCTGCAGTTTGATTGATGATGAAAAATAATTGTTGCTTGCAGCCCTACCTTGAAGCCAGCTTTAGCACCGGACTGCAGGTCAGACTCAATGTTACCTGGGTCCAGGTACGCTATGCTCATCAGAAACCCCGGCCCGGTGAAGGCCAATAGCTTACGGAGGCTGAAGCCCCACTGCAGGAGAGAAAAATCAGCTGTAACACCAACAACGTCACTGGAATCCACGTTGGAAATTAGCATCACTTTAAATTAGTGGTGGTAAATATGGATTAAAATCCTCTATCACGGTGTATGCTCTTTTACATCACAATGTCAATATACATGATGAAGTAAAATGTCAATTTATGGGAAACTACAGTTTTAGCTAATCCGGCATTTCAAATGAACAGTTTGACATTTTGGGAAATATAGTTATTTGTTTTCTTGCTGAGTCTTAGATGAGAAGATTGATACCAATCTTGTCTGTAAGGTAAATATGAAGCTACCGCTAGCAGTCAGTTAGCTTAGCTTAGCATAAAGAGTGTAAACGGCGGGAAACAATGATCTTAGCTAATCATAAAGACTGTAAAGGGGGGAAAAACAGCTAGCTTAGGTTAGCATAAAGACTGTAAAGGGGGAAACAGGTTACTTGGCTCTGTCCAAAAGTTAAACAACGACAAAAAAATTTGACCAGCAACTCTAGAGCTCAGTTATTAACGTGTATCTAGTCTGTACAAAAGCCGAAAATTAAAACCAAATTGTAAATAAATAACTGGCTCTGCCAAGAAACAATTCTAGCAAATAAAGTAAGACCATGTTTTTACACTATTAAAATTAAAAGATTTCATGTTAATTTGTTAAAATGTAAAAGATCTAGTTCCCAAAGTGTTATATTATTCCTTTAAATTCTTGTCAAATCAAGGTACTTTATCCCGTCACTGCAAAAAAATCCAACACTGCCATAAAATGCTCAAATATATTTGGACTTGGGTTTTATGGTGAAGCGAACGTCACTCCCGGACCGGTGGATTACCTCGCTGTCCTCGTCGGGGACGGGGACCCTCTGCTCAAAGTAAGTGCTGGAGACGGGGTCATTGTCCCTCTGGAGGAAGACAGAGGGAGCGGAGGCTCTGTTTGTGTGTGTTGTCGGAACCACAGCTTTCTCTCCCACCGCACCAAAAACTGAAATTTAGTTACAAAAAAACACCCAAAACTTTACCTCTGAAGGATTTACATCATCCACATCTGGCAAGTAAATGTCAACTGCATGGTAAAAGTTGTGGCTTATTAACAGAGCAAAGTCACCTTGCCTCTTGCGTGAGCTTTTGATCATATCACATGATCTTCACCATTATATGGAATTACCCAGTTGTCATGGAAACACAGACTTTTGATTTTCACCCTTTTTTTGGAGCACTTTAAGGACTTTTTATCCACGCTGACCCAAAAAGTTAAAACTCAGAGTTTTTAGCAACTTCAACTGCTGAGGAATATCATGGGGTATGATCGAAAGCCCCAGAAGAGCTACTAAATCGACGTGGAGGCGAGACTATCAAGAGAAAAAAACGCAGTTCTGCTACATCATATTAATTTTATTTATTTTCTTTTTAAGAATATACTCCTGTACTCTTATGTTTTCTTTATTTCTTGAGGAATACTGGATGATTTTACCTCTAAAAAAATGTCTGAAAATAAACAAGGGGTTAAAAAAACACACCATAAGGTCGAAAAAACTCATCTTATTGAGACACAACTTGTGACAGTAGGTTACAAGTAGATGTTTCTTAACCTTAAAGGGTCTTAAGTGAAAAAGCTCAGGAGCCAGTGATCTTGCGGTTTCAGACTGTTTCACAGAACAACTGAAAATTGTGACCTTTATCAGGATTCATCCTCTTCCCCCCGTGAAGGTCTGTACAAACATTTATGGCAATAAATTTAAAGGCTGTTGAGATATTCCAGTGCAGAACCATGTGGTAAATCAGGGAAGACCGACTGGGAAAATTAGAGCCTGATGCTTCCTGACTTCCTGTCGCTGCATCTGACTAAATCCCCCAGTCGTCTCCAGAGTAAACATCCTCACCTTGTCCCCCGGTTCGCTCCACCTCCTGATCCGTGGGAACGCTGGGAGGCAGAGAGGAGATGTGGATGTCCTCGGAGGGGGGGTCCCTGCCTGGAAGCAGATAACAGGTGATTACACCGGGATTACAGTCGCTTACATGATCACGGTGGCACGCACAGACACAAAACAAACGCCTTCCCTCACACTTGCTCGCACACACACACACACACACCATGAGAACCATGGGAATGGCATCAGTGATCATCAGGTTAGATGCTCATTCAGCCTCAGGGATGCCACGGACGGATTAACCTGCTGAGGGAGGGGTGGTTGGGAACGGTTGGGTGGGTGGGTGGGTGGCGGGCAGTGAACCCCGCTTTACATGGCAGCTTCATTATTTCCACAGGCACAAACAAGTTCTCCTGTGCCAGGCTGGTAGACAGTATTAAACAATGTGAAATAAAATTACAGTAGAGGACTTGGTTGCCACGTCGGAGCAGGAGCCTCTCGTGAACCAGATGTTTCAGTGCCTAACGTGTCTTCAACTGGCAAAACTTGGCTACAGGCCGAGCATAAAATGAAGAGCTGCCACACGTTTGTTTTCACTGGTTTATATCGTAGTCGAGCGAACATCTTCGCTCTCTGAACGGTGAAGAGGGAGCTGAGATCTTTGACCCCGAGTGGAAGTAGTAAAGCCACAGTGTGAAAACACTGTAACAAGTAAAAGTCACACACGATGTTATTGGACTAGAATCACTGCATTGATGTGTGAACACTGTTTTATTGTTGCAGCTGGTGAAAGTGGAGCTGAATGTGATAATTTTTAAAATCTTAATCTGTATTAATACATCGTTATTCGTTATTGTTGATTACATTTTGTGTTATTATACGGAATCAGAAAAGTAACCGAAGTACCAACTAAACTCCATACTGGAGTCAAAAGCAATGTGGTGGTAATATAGATGATCAATTAATCGAGAAATTTTACTGGAAAACCGATCGATAGTGAAATCAAGTTGCAGTCTTCGTTTGCAACGTAACCATCAGATCTTACATTATGCTGATGTCTAACAAATGTCTCACCACTGGATCAGTATCACCTGTGTCCATGTTGTCCAGAAACTTCCAATTTCATGACGCAATAAATTACTTAACTCCACTACAACTGCGGTTTTGATTATCGATTGATTATTGTGATCGATTTTTAAGAGAGAGCTCCAGTCGTTCTCTGGCTGCAGCTTTTTCCGGTTTTCAGTTTAAAGATCATTCAAAACTGAAGATCTTTGTATTTTTTAAACTGCTGGACAGAAAAAAATCAAGGACGTCTGAAGAATCCCCTCAGACTCTGGGAAGTTGGAATGATGGCGACGTTTTGCTATTTGACATTTCATAGATGAGATAATTCATCAAGAAATGAATCTATGAAGAAAAACACTGTAGTATCACACTAGTAGCTGTGTTGTTGCCACAGATGTTTCACCACTACACCTGTATTTATGGTGATTTTAGGGCTGAGCACTAGCTTGTGCATGACACAAGAAAATAAAACTATAGATATAGTTGAAATACAACATATATAAACAATATAAACTAAAAAGGTTCATATTAAAACTCGACTCTGACGCACGGATTCGTCTTGTTATCAGAGCTGTGGCTTTTTATCACATGTCATTCTGCTGTGTGGGTATTTTTACATTTATTTATTTCATTTATTTTATTTCAATTTAAAGTGTCATCAACTAGTGAAAACCTTTGGATTTTGGACCTTGTCCTGGACAACGGTGCCGAGTTCAGTCCAATAACTTTAGGATGTTCAGCTTACAATCATAAAACACAAAGAACTTAAGAAAATATCCAGAATTTGAGAAACTAAAACTGGTAAAAATGAATTTAATCAATTAATCAATTATCAAAATACTCGGACTAGGTTTTTTGTTGATATTTTGTTGTAAACTAAAGTTGTGAAAAATCCATAAAGGTTTTAGACTGGAGTAAATCTGGGACTTTTATGGCCAGATTCACTCCAGCTGACGATCAAACTTTGCTTTGGCATCGAAACTACTAGTTCGTACAATTTTTATGGTGATAAAAATAAAAATATCACAAGATAGCGTTGAATTATCTTTAACCACAGGAAACGATGGTTGTCATTAAGCCCGATAAGATCGATACGAGCTTTGTCGATAAACTATCAGGGAGGAATGAAACCTGAGACTCACCTGAGCGCAGGTGGGAGAACAGCTTCATTCTCCCCCAACTTCGTTAAAACTTTTCAAACTCTTTCCGCGTCAGAAGACGGACGGAGCGGCGGGGTGGTGCGTTCACCGCCCGGCCCGACGACCCATGGATGTTGTTGTTTTGGTTCGTCTTCCCTCCTGCTCGTCTCCGGGGAGGTTTATGAAACGAGCAGCAGCCTCCGGCAGGTTGGACATCGTCCCCTGCGAGAAAGGTGTCGACTCACCGGACAGGTAATGGAGGAGGGAGGGGCAGGGAAGGGGAGGTGGGGCGAGGACAAAGTCACATTCAATGTTTGACCAACGATCCCTTGTTTCACCGGTTTTGCTGCCACCCGAACTGGTTTTATGCGGTGAAACGGTTCCGACATGATTCTGGACCGGGATCACGGAAGAACGGCAGATTATCAAAATAAAACTGGTGTAAACCGGATTCTTTTGTTATATTTGTCCCTACATTGTCTTAAAAATCTAAAAACACACATTTAACCCGGAAATAAGAATGTTTATAACTCATCGACCATGGACAAGTTTTTTGCTTTGTGTAAATATAAGACTTTTGCTCGTTTCCTTTCAAAAGAAACAGTCTCAGCAAAGACTACGGTCTGTTTCCGGTTACACGTTTCAAAATAAACCCTCATTGAGAAAGGAGTAGATGTTTTGATTAAAAAACAAAACAAAAAAAAAATCTGTATGTATTTTGTATCTGGATCGAGGCCATTTGTGCACTTTATTATGGGTTTGTTTGTTTGTTTGTTTGTGGCTTATTTAGACAAGACGAGACATTGTTTAGAGTGAATGAATGTGGTTCCAGAGGTTTTTTTTCTTGTGGATCCCCAATAACAGGTTGCAAATCTCCGAGTTGTGAGAAGTTTAATAGTTTAAAAATTTTCCTTCTCATACTATTAATTTTTAGAGGCTTGAAAATTAAATTGCAGAAAATATTATTTGACAGGGATAAAAAAAAAACAAAAAAACAAAACAAAGATTAGAGAAAAATAACACAATACCGTGTAGCAGAACTTTTTTTGTATTATTCGATACTCATCTGTTGTACTCTCTCAAGATCTCTTTTGGGGGTCTCGCCTCCTGGTTGGGAACCACTAACCTAATAAATTTACCTAAAAGATGATAAGGAACATACTGCGGCTATGAATCTGTATTAATGCAATTATAAGTTTCGATCAATTCATAATTTCAGCCACATTTTAAACAAAACTTGCACATTTTTCACTGGTTCCAGCTTCTCGGATTGAAGAATTTGCTGCATTTCTTTGGCATATTTGAATGTAAGTAAAGCAAACAAAGTAAATTAAAAACTTCCTTCAGGTTTTGAACAATTGGTTGGACATAACAAGGCATTTGAAGAAATAACCTTGGAGGGTTTTCACCATTATTTAACATTTTATAGATGAAACATTTAATTCATTCAGGGACAACATAATCAGCAGATTAATAAATAAGGAAAACAAGTATCCTGAAGTAATGAATCTAAGTCACCCCACATACACACCCCAGAAAATTTAAAATGATGTGTTTACAGTGTATTAATTATTTGGATTTGCCATGTTATATTAATTAGTTCTGTATTTTTTTTTTCAAAATTTACATTTAGCCCAAACCTGCTTCAAACACTAGTTCAATGCCAGGAATAAAAACCCTCATTCATATATTCTTGGCCAAAAAAGTAATCAAAACTGATATATCTAGTCTCAAAATACTATAATCAGCCCACTGTTTGTTAAATATTTTAAACTATATTACAATTAAAACCCCCAAATTTTCTCAGAAGAAAATACAGAGGACATGATCTCCCCATCACTGAATATCCTTTAAAGTGTTCTGTTCTGTTAAAATATATCTCACAGTAGAATATTTTCACACAAAATCAAAACAGCAGATACTGAATCAATGAAATGAAAAGACGACAAAATAAATTCAATCCATCAAATCATCCTTGCTGCGACCGGTTTTATCTGATTTGTTCCCTCTACATCTTCAAAAGATGATGATATATTCATGGAATAAAAAAAAAACAAAACAGAAAGACTCAAACATTCTCCTGTGGTGATGCTGCCTTGAAGATGTGCAGCTTCCTCCAGCTGCAGGTGTTTTTTTTTTTAACGCCCTCTAGCAGCGGGTGGTGGTGGTGGTGGGGGGGTGTGTGTGTGTGTGTGGGGGGGGGGGAGACTTTGTTTTTCATGTCCTACAAAGAGATAAAATGGTCTCGCATGGAGGGGAAGTGAGAGACCGTGATACAGAACAGCCACCGGGTGGCGCCAAATGCTGCCTGACCCCTCACGCTTTAACTGCCCAGGTCTGCAAATAAACGGAAAGCAAATGCTGTTGTGTAAATTCTACTGGCAGCTCCCAGTGATGGATTCCTGCCGTCGACCTGCTCCGACAGCCCGGGTTCAGTCGTCCTCCTCCAACCCCCGACACGTCCCTGTCACAGGCAGACACTTTGTCGTGCCACAGCAGGAAAAACCCCAGCTGTATACTAATGACATTAAATGGTGGCTCCATTCCATGACAGTGTGACAGTGAGCCGGCACAAAATAAAAATAAAAAAAGACAATCCACGCTCCAGCTACGTGGAACTCAGCCATTTGATTTTATTGTTTACACCTGCGCTTTTCAAGCTGTGGCCTGTCAAAATGTCTTCTGGGGAAAAAAAAAAGCCTGTTTACTGTATCATCACTGTGACTTGTACAGCAGCGGTTGGCGCTATCCGTTAGACTATGTTTTCACATAAGCAATGAAATATCTCAACAAGTTCTTGATGGATTGGCACAAAATGTGGTACAGACATTCATGGTCCCCAGATGATAAATCCGACTTGACAATAACTCAGTATATCCTTGGACTCTTCCCCTGACACTGTTTGTGATTTTGAATGAAATGTTTAGAAAACTTTTGGATGGATTTACCATAAAATTATGTACAGATATTCATGGTGCCCAGAGGATGAACTATGATAATTTTAGTGATCCCTTCAAATTTCATTTAGCACCACCATTAGGTCAAAATTTGCCCAATAGTTTGGTTTATGGTCAAATACCTGAAAGGTTAATGACATCCCAATTGGCCTCACCTGTTTTTTGTGATTAGCTCCGAATAGCAAATGTTAGCATGCTAACACACCAAAGTAAGATGGTGAATAGTTAAAAAAAAATGATACCTAGTAAACATCGCTATGTTAGCATGGTCATTGTAAGCATGTTAGCATGCAAATGTTAGCATTTAAAATTTGGCTGGAGACTGTTATTTATCTTTGATAGTGGTTTTCATCGTCAACTAGCTAGTTATTGTGTTTATTCATAACAAAGTAATGTTTTTGGAAATATAAAATAAATTACCCTGTCTATACATGAGGATTTTCATTCTTCAGGAAAGAAAAACTGTAGTGAACTGGATTATTGTGTTTTCAATGTTGAATTAGTGAATAGCAATTCAAGGCAGCAAACGCTGCAGTTATTTATTATTATTTATGCAGTTATATATTCCAGTGTCATGGATTGTTGTTGATTTTTGATTTTGATTATTTTTTACATTTTTGAACAAACATCAAGTTTTGGTAAGACATCACCAGGAAGGTGGGGACACAGTAGCAACGCTAATCTAGGGGGATGAACACAGTGTTTGTTATACCTATTAAAAATCAGCTTGTTTGCATTGTCAGTGTGAGAGTCTTAGCATGGTAGCATTAGCATTTAGTTGACTCCTACTCTTGATTTGGACCATTTTGTATAAATAAAGGATGAAAGACTGAATGAATCACATCATTTGGGATTATTCAATGTCCAATAGTTTCATTATATATATGTTTGTTACATTCCTACAGCACTGAGGTGTTCAAGAGTGAATTTATAGAGATCTTCTTTTACATAATTATGCTCTACATTCAGCAGGTTTTTTCTTATTTTTCAGTAGATTTATTGTTTTTGATTTCTGTATAACTTCCTCCTATAAGTTAACAAAGGAATGCAAAAGCTCTTTTGTGTAATGGAGTCTAAAAACTGTACCGTTCAAACTATAAGAGCTGCTCTGAGCTAGGGCCGCAACTAATGATTTTCATTTCATTACCACTTAATCTGATATCTTATCAATTAATCCATTTATCATTCAGTCCATAAAATATAAGAGAATAGAGACAAATGAGCACTACAGTTTCCCAGAGCTTCAAGTGATGTCTACACATGTTGTGCTTTTTTCCTACTAACAGCTCAAAACCCCAAACAATACCGTTTAAAGTGATATAAAATCAGCAAATCATCAAATTGGAGATGCCAGAGATTCCAGGTTTTTCACTTCAGAAGGACTCAAAAAATTGAATGACCATTAAATAGTTGCTGATTCATATTCTATTGATATACTAATTGATAAATCAACCACTCGATGCAACTTCACTCTGAATGTCCTCTATGAGGATGTACCCGCTACGGTTTTCATTTTACCTAAGGGAGAGTTTCAATCAGTTTAAAAAATTTGATAAAAAAAAAAAAACTAATGTAAATAAAGGATGACCCATCTTATTTCCCCTAAGACAACATTACCTCATCAAGTCGTCACACCAGGAAACAACACACTCGAACCTCGCCTGCTCGGAGCTACAGGCGAGGGTTAAAGAAGAGACCAGGTGAGACCGATTAGTAAGAGATCGTCCGATCCCCGTTTTTAATCCAATAGTTTTACTTATTATCAAATCTGAATCTCACACAGCAGCAACAATCTGTATTTTTCTAGCTGAAACAGCCGTAAATACACTGCCATTTGTCTCGTTGACAAAAAGTTGGGTGCAATGAAATCAGACGTTCTCAAAGTGTTTATTTTGGCAAGCACCATTCGAAATAGAGCAAATTTGTCATGTGCTTATGTTATGTGATGAAGAATAAAATTATATACCCATGCAAAATTCCCTGTGAAATGTACATACGCATCTTTATTGCAGAAAGGTTAAGTGTCATTGAAATCTTGTTGATTTCCCTTTTTTTTTCTTTTTTTTCTTTTTAAATTTTTTTTTCAGCTTGTAATGACTTATTTGTCCCGTCATCTCCTCTGCGTCTCCCTCACATTTTGTTTGTTTGTTTGTTTGTTTGTTTGTTTGTTTTCAGTTTTCGGTCTATTTCACCAGCATCGGTTAGCTCATAGAAATCTTTAAGATCATTATACATAGTTGTCTGGAAAATGCTTGGTATGTATGTATGTATGGAGTTACATGGTTTTTTTCCTTTTAATCATACAGCCGTACAAAATCAAAAGTGAGTAAAAAAAAAAAAATTAAAATTAAAAAAAGAATAGATACAAATCAAACCAACAGGATCAAAAAACAAAAAAAAGAAAGAAAAAATGTCTCTGTGCATCCTGATATTGAACTGGAAAAAATTGTCCAATCGTCTTGGATTAGGTTATAAATCCTGTTTACACTTTTTTTTGCCCCCCCCCATGTTTCATGTTTGATGTCTCTTAATGCTTTTTCATCCTTTTGTTTTTCATCAGTTCTTTAATTATTGAAATAGGAGCATCTGGCTTCCTTTTTGTTGTACGAAACGAGGAGAGAGAGGAGAAATCCTCAAGTGTGTGCTGTCTGTTGACGCTCCGGGCATCGCTGGGCTCCTCGCGGGACTCCTGCCGCCTACATGAGTCCTAAGCGCTTCGTATCGGGTCCAAAAGTCCCTCCGCTCATTTACATCTGGACACCGAGACCAGGTCCCATGTTAGGGCCCGACTCATACGGTAGTGACTCTCATCACCACCTCTCGGTTGGCGGCGGCGCTGATCCGCGGGTCGTTGGGCCTCAGCTGGCTAAGGATGTGCAAGATGGTGTATCCACAGTGGTGGTTCAGAATAGTTCTTAGCCTCCTGCTTTGCCGCCCACCGGCGCTGGCTGCGCCGCTGGCCAGGCCGCCGTGGGGGTTGCTGCGGGAGCCACGGGCTCCCGTCTTGCTGCCCGAGCTCACCGGGTCGCCCAAGTCCTTTGATTTCTCGTAGTTCAGTACTTTCCACTGCTGATTGACAGCCTGCCATCGTTTGAAGATCCGATACACCGACGATCCCTCGTGGATGATGAGGCCTGGGCAAGGGAGAAAAAGAAGAAGAAGAAGAAGAAGAAGAAGAAGAAGAAGAAGAAGAAGAAACAGGGTGAAGGACAGTGGACGGAGGCCGATGAATTCCCACAGCTTTACATCAAATATTATGCTGAAAGGAACCCGCATTGTAGGTGGGCATGGCGCCCGTGGATGAGAATAGACAGTTGGCGATAACCGTGGCGTAGATATCTGACGCCATCTGTTCTCGGTGTTGTCTTACACAGGCAGCTCACAGTCACACATGAGCAGTCGGCCGGCTTGCTCTTTGAAAACGGGGCCTGTTGTTCTCTGCCATATCATCAGAATTTGCCTGGTCTTTTTTTCTGCTACCTATGCACCATCTGCTTATTTAATTTTGATAGTTTCTACGACCTCAACAACTAGCAGAAAGCGAGCTGAGTACATGTTTTTATTTGTTCATTTATTTATTTATTTTTGTCGCCTTGTTGGTTCGTCCTTGCATAACACAACTGTTTATTAATATTTTTGTTGCTGTTGCAGAGCACCCTGCTTTCTTTGCTACTCTCGGTGTTGCATAATACATCTCCCCATGCTCCTCTCAGCCCCTCTACTACGTTCATCTTTTTCATGTGATGTTCTTATACAATGCATTCCACGACCGCTGCAGCTAAGGTCTATTTATGACACCGCCTGTCTGTGTATTTTCGGCATCCGCCCCTTTTTACCTATGCAGACGATGTCCATGAAGCCGTACATGCCGTAGCAGATTTGGAAGAGCAGGTCCTGGCGCTGCCACTTAGCCGAGGGGCTGAGCGAGGACCAGATGAGCCAGGAGATGCTGGCGATGAGGAACAGGGAACCCAGGATGATGGCCGCTATCTGCACCTTCTCAATCACCGTCAGAGAGATGGCCTGCCACTGGAGGGGAGGAGAGGTGTCCAAATCAGTGGTGGGAGAAGGACTCAGGTCCTTCACTTAAGCAAAAGTGCCGGTACGACAATCTCTCTCAGAATACCTGTTTACAAGTAAAAGGCCGAATTCTGCCAGTGTCCTGGGTCATTTTGGTTCATTTTTGTTGAATTTCTGCACTTAACTTTTTTTGTTTTCTTTATACCCCTTTAGTAGTAGTAGTAGTAGTAGTAGTAGTCATAGCAGTAGCAGTAGCAGTAAAGCTATAAAGCTGCCAGGGACCCAAAATACCAAAATACAGGTAAAAATGACAAAAATGTTACCATATTACTATAAACAAAATTCTATATGTATTCACTGTATTTGCTTTTTTCCATGAGTTTCATTGACGCACTTTGAAACAACGGCAACTGAAGCCGAGCCGATGCCGACAGATGTCGAACAGCATTTAGTTTTCCCTGAAATTTCTGTGATGCTGAAACAAAAGAAGACATCGGAGGAGACGCTCTGTACAATGGCGGCTACAAAGCCGACCAATCACAGTTCTTACAGTCTGCGTTGCCGTGATGCATAGTTACATTTTTTTGGGAGTCGCAGGCTTAAGTCGACGCAGAAGCATAAGTTGGCCTTTAGAGTGGCCATGAGGCAAAAAGGTTGTGTCTCAAGTGTTTTGGAGTAGAAGTAAATCACTGCATAAAATGGAAATACTGAAGTTTAAGGTACAGTACTTGAGTAAATGGAGTTAATTACTTTCCACCACCGGTCGACATTATATCACGCCGGACAGAGGAATCTACAGGTATGAGTACGTGATGTATACACAATTTTTAAATACGTCTGACAAACAAACAAACAAGTAAACACACGTATCAACACGCACATGGCACCTTCTCAAAAGGTTTCAGAGCCATTGGCTGCCTCCAGAGAGGAGGACAGAAGGACAGTGACGCAGAGGGAGGATGTGTCAGCACGACATGGCAAATGGGCCTCACAACGACCCGGCGACGGCCCAGCATTCAGTGGGAGGACGTTGTGTGCGTTGTTATGGAAAAGTTCTGACAGCGGCAGCTTGTTTATCTCCACACGATAACATCTCACTCGTGGGTTCAAAAAAACAAAACAAAACAAAACAAAACCTTGCAGGGAAGAACAGTTGTTTTAAATATTCACCCACTGTCGTCATGTTGTTTACCTGATGTTTATCCACTGGCCTGGATCCCAGCTAAAGCCCACTGGGTGGGTTGTGTGCGGAAACTGACTTTTTGGCCAAAGTGAAACCGAGCAGAGCCATGGCGTCAACGCCGCAGTGGCCTATTGGTTAAGATTCTGTGAAGACTGTTTTTTCTTTTTTACCAATGTTGTCGCTGTTGTCATGTGCGCATGCATGCGTTAAAGTTACCTGCAGAGGGTTCTTGGTGCTGATGGCCAGGACCTGGTACTTGAAGTAGCAGAGCTCGCAGCTCCAGGAGCCTCTCTCGCTGATCCAGCGGATGAGGCAGGGCTGGTGGGTGCAGCGCACCGAGCCATCACAGCGGCAGGGGCTCAAAAGCTCGCCCTGCGGGGAGACGGAGGGGGGGGGGGGGGGGGGGGCACATGGCGGGATGAACTCGGCTGGAAAACAAACACTGTTCAAATACTCTGAGAAATCAACATGAATGATTCTTGATCGTTTAGAGAAGCTGTGGGCAAGAATGTAAACAGAGTTTAACCTTGATCCTGCTTTAAATTCATGGTCAAGAGTCTGTGTTTGTCCAGAGGGACCATGTGAAAATTATTGCAGTGGCAACTGCCTTCACAGTGTTATTGATATTTTCTTTGGACCCTCCTCTCGACTCAGAAAAAAAAAATCCCTCCCCCAAAAACACTGAAACAATAGTGAATCTTGTAAAGGAAAAGTTCAAAATTTTGGGGAATAGACTTCATCGCTGTATCCGTCTTCTCTGATAGAAAGAAAGCAAATAATTATATTCCCCAATATGTCGAACTATTCCTTTAACAACTAACAACTTCTGAGCTGTGATAAACCCTGGTTTAGTTTTACAGGTGAGGCGAGACGTGGTGCGTGGACAGAGATTACAGTTTAGCTTGTTGTGCAAGAACAGGCAGTAAATGTGGGAACGTATTGGTCGTATAAGGAACACTGCAACCTATAAACAGCCACAATCACCTTGTTTCATCTCGCTCCACTGATAAGTGGAACAACTGGCAACGTGTGCTGCTGAACCTGCGAATTCTATACGACGCATCTGATCCCACTGCAGATCTGCTTCTCTGTCACGATGCAGAATAAGAGAGTGAATATATGTGAGACCCGCTCTCGCTCTCTCTGAAAAAATAAAATCATAGATAAGGATAATGCCCCCCCCCCGACCACCTCTTCACAATCCCTAAGAAACAGGTGAAAGGGGCTTTTGGGCCAAATCGGCTGTCTCTCCGGTTCCACAGTGGCACCTGAAGCCTGTTGGCATATTAAGGACGGCCACATTCGGGCTGTCAACGCCGTTCAGCCTCAGACATCCCATTTAGTCCGACAGCTCGAAGCCCTGACGGCACGTTCTGCGAAAAATCCTCATTTCGCTCCATGGAGAGCAAAACACAAAAGCACGTGGTTGGGGGAGCAATTCAGGAGTGAATCCCTGGCAAACCAATGCATGGGCACGGATCGATGCTAGGCCCGGTTGGCGAAGGGGTCATGTAAAGCCGCTCAGCAACAACGATGATGACAACAACAACAACAACAACAAAAACAGCAACGGCTGGGGCGGAGAGGCTTCAAGGGCAGATGAGTTAAGGGGAAGGTAGAAGAGTTCGCTTCACTGTCGTTAAATCCAGAGGTTGGGATTTTTTCTGAAACAAAAAACTGTTTGCAAACTCTGACTGAATTATAAAAACAGGAGCCACATTTCCTGATGACGCTGTAGTTTTAAAGGAATAGTTTGACATTTTGGGACATGCACCGACGCTGGTCTCAAGTCTATATGATTAAAATATGAAATGGTTAGCTTAGCTTAGCGTTAACACTGAAACACCTAGCCTTGCTCTGTCTGCAGCTAAGAAAATCTATCTGGCACCACCTCTGAAGCTCAGTAATTAAAACCCTAGATCTCATTAGTTTGACAAGACTCTGGGAAGCCACTGCTCCGAGCCAAGAAACAGTCTGTCAGGAAAACCCGCAAATTGTTGCTTTTACACTTTGTTTTCGTCTTTTTTGATGTGAATGAACAAACTATGATATGATGAGTTCATTGCTGAGCCTTACAGATGATAGTGGGCTGACTTTGCTTCCTCTGGACAGAGCCCAGTCAACCGTTTAGCCATTTCCAGTCTTTATGCCAGACGTCACCTGGCCAGAGTTTCAACGGACAGCAGCTCTCATCTTCTCTGACTCTTTGCAACTATTCCTGTGACCCCTGACATCTCCAAGTGTCAGATGTTAGTTGGATTAGTCATTGTAATGTGCAATAAGTACTGAATTTCATATTGTAATCCCTTACATTACTCGTTACTGGAAAAGTATTCACGATACTGCTCAATACTGCATATTACCACATCCAGATTAACCTCTGAAATGGGCCCCAGGAGGGCACGTGTTGTTGGGTCCTTACTGACCCCTGGTCATACATTATGGGTTCATCATTTCCTCAGGACACCCAGAAACCAAGAGGTACTCTAGAGCTGAAACCACTAGTTTATTAATCAGTTATTTGACTGACGACAACTCAAGAGTTTTTCTGAGTGCAAATGCCAAAATTTTGTGGGTACCAGCTCTTCATATGTGAATATTTGCTAATTTTGTGGTTTTCTGTGACAGTGAACTAGATCTTTATGGGGTTTTCGACTGTTGGTCAGGAGAAATTAAGCAATTTGAATATGTTGACTTGGGCATCAAGGATTAACGACAGGCATTTTCAACTGTTTTCTGACATTTTCTTCAATGGACAACCAATTCGATTAGTAACCAAAATAATTGTCGGATGTACTGCTGATGAAAATAATTGCTGCTTTCAGCCGTACAGTAGTAGTATTAGTAGTAGGATCAGTAGTAGTAGTAGTAGTAGTAGCAGTAGCAGTAGTAACAGTAGTAGTAGTATTAGTAGTAGCAGTAGCAGTGGTAGTAGTAGTAGCAGTAGCAGTAGTAGTAGCAGTAGTAGTAGTTGTAGTAATAGTAGCAGTAGTAGTGGTAGTATTTCTTTACTACATGCTATGTTGCCTCTTTAGTCAGGGTGTAATGTACCAAGCAACATTATTTGCTGTTTTGGTCTAGAAGGCAGAAGTAGTTGATTTTCTCTAGAAAACAGAGAATAACTTCTCTTGTGACAAACAGTTTGTAGAGAGGGACCAGGTGCAGTTGATGGTTCTATATAATAACACAATTTACCAACTCGAAAAAGTGAATTAAGTATTGAATTCGTTTTTTCTTATTATTGTGAACAAAAACAGTAGAACTAAAGTTTAACGAGAAGCTGATTAAAATGAGATGATGTCTGTTTTCTTGCTTTTGTGCAAAAAACACCACACTTGGTCAACATCAGTGCTTCTGAAAATCTTTCACTTTATGAATGGAGACTCAGAGGCGGTTTACAGTTACCTGCCGGAGAAGCACCTCTTTATTCAATACAGGTTTTATGCACCAGACAACTGCGCTGACACAAATAATGCATCTTATATACAACCCCCCCCCCCTCCCATCCATCTGCAGTTCCCCCATCTGGCTCATCTGACCTTCCCCACTTATAATAATAAAAGACTTCAAGTATCCCGCTGCATAAGGGATGGGGAATGGGGGGGGGGGCAGACGAGCTGCACGCCTCTCATAAACTTTTAAAATAACTTGGCTGTTGACATTATGAAGGTGACACGGAGAAGGTCGGAGGTGCATGGGGAACGAAAATGAAAACAATACGAGGGAAACCATTTCTAAAATGTCAAACTGTTTTTGAGAGGTGTGTGTGTGTGTGTGTTAAATAGGAAACAGGCTTAAATGAGGAAAAGTTAATGTCATGATCAGTAAGAACAAAATAAAAACAAAGACTTTTTTTAAAAAAAAAAGTTGTGAATATGATGTTAAACCATTGGATTTAGGATTTAGTCATTTAGGCAGGATTTGAAATTTATGTCTCACCTAAAAAATAAAATAAAATAAATAAATAAATCAAGAGGAGCGTTTCCTGGAGCCTCCTCCATTTATGATGAATAAGCGAACATGTTTCGGGCCAACGTGGTTCCCACAGGGACTCTCCCTCCCTCTCTCTCTCTCTCTCTCTCTCTCTCTGCATATGCGAAGGCTTGCGCTATTTGCATTCACAGCTCTTCAAAGTTTCTCCTGAGTTCAACCCCCAACCCCCAAAAATAAGCTTCAAGACTTCGGACTCTCGGGGAGCGTTGTTTGATGTTCACAAATATTGATCGTTCCTGCTCCGAGATCACAGGACGTACATGAGTGAATTTTAGCTTTTGGGAAGCCAAAAAAAAACAAAAAACAAAAAAAAAAAAAACAGGGTGTGGAGGTTTGTGTTTGATGCATGGGAATCGTAAATGACTGAAAATGTAATTGCTTTTTAGGGTGAGAGGTGTGCTACAGCCCCCCCCAAAAAAAACAACCTCTGTGAAGAATTAGCCTTTTATTTATTTTCTTTTTAGCTCGAAAAGTGAACAGGGTCACTAACACAAGTAAAACAAAAAAATTCACCCTACAACTGCAAGGTTAGTACAGATAATAATTCTATTAATAAGTCATTGAGGTTGTTTCTAATAAGCGTTTTCATCAGTACTTTTATGCCAAAGGGGCGAGTAAAAAGCTATTAACTGCAATCACATTCATCAATTAATTGAAAATAACTGAGTGAAAATGGGAATAAAACCCTTTTTTCGGTTAAATGCTTCTTTTTCAATTGCAAGTTCTCCATTTTTGGAGTTAATGCCTTTACCTGAAGGCAACACACATTTTTAAAAAACACAACATAATGAGACACAAAAGGTCACAGCTGGACGAGCCGGATGTAATCATACATACAAAAAACAAAAAACAAAACTAGAGTGTGTAGGGATACGGTGTGTTTGAACCACCAGTGAAATCTTCTGTGAAAATACATCACTACTTACTTTAGCTTACTTCCTAATTTTAAAGGAGAAGGCAAGAGTTTTTCTATAATTTATCTTCTGTCAACAAATCCAGAGAAAAAGGGAAAAAAAAGTCAGCAATCTGTCTCTAAACCCTCTGACTTTGTTAAAATGCCCATGGTTCTCAACCTTAGGACCATTAGTTGCTTCTGAAGAGCTTAGATCTTTATGAATTAAAAAAAAAAAAAGGTTGCAAAAATACAACTTTATTTTTAGTGAAGTGCCGATCAGTTTGCTACAGCAGCTGGGCACTGTGGTTTTTAGCAAACGTAATTTTATCAGCAACAAATAGAGCATATGGTGGGGACTATTTCGTGCTGCGGAGCAATACGCCTTTGTTGCTTTGTTGTGGGAGTGAGGCATAATAGTCTACGGTTCCCACATTCATCGTGATGAAGCAACATGTTGGCCAGTGTGTCACTGCGGCTCTGGGATGTGTTTTTAGAGACTTTCCCCTGAAAGAAAAACTACAACGTTAGTTGTCTTGACAAAAAAAAAAAATGTGACAAAGCTCTTATGGCTCCAGTGGCCATAATAATAATTATGATATTAGCAAAGGAAGAGGTAGAATGACATTGAATAAAAAGTCCACAAAGTTGACTAAATGTTTGACTTTACCGCAAGAGCTATGTGCTCATTTCCTGTTTGAAACCACTAGTCGCCGTCGTCTCTTTTAACCATGATTTTTCTACAACATAAAATTTCTGTCTATTACTGTAACCAAGATGACAAAAGTCCTTTAACCTCAACGAAATAGTTGCTTTACCAGTCTGGTATTTTCCCCTTTACTAAGTACTTACTTTAGCCTAAAGGCTTTTTCTATTTTTTTTAAAATGTACTTTTATAGAAACAAATTTAGCTACACTATTAGAAATTCGGAGTATTTAGCAAGAACCAAAAAAGAGGAAGGAATAAAATGATATGAAAAAAAAACAATTTCTCCACTCATTCAAGGAGTCCCCCTTCATTAATAACAGTGTGTTTTTCTAACCATGTCCGAGTCGTTTTGATGCCTAAACCCAACCAATTCTTAACAATAATACTACCACATCACAACATGGCTTTATTTTTCAGTGTTTTCTGATGGTTGGCGGATGTCATCCTGACGATAAAGGCGTGGGATCAGAGAAGACTTATATATGTGTGCATGTATAAGCTATGGAAAAACAATGGAATTTAATAGTGTTTGGACAACAATGAGATTCTGATGTACAGAGGAATAAGATATATCAGGCTTTGGCTACACAATAACACTTGTTCGGAGGATCAATTGACTGGTGGTTTCAGTCTTTCTGTTGTATTTGTTGACAAGGATATAGAAAAATATAGAATAATCTGGAGAGATATCATTTAAAGACAAGAAAGCACTGCTCCATTTTCCAGCAAACATGAAGGCTGCTCACCACCTTTAAACACACACAAACAAACACACAAACAATTCCCTGCTCGGCTGATCTGGCGTGGGTTCATCCCTCAAGGCCACTTCACAGAACCCAAAGGTGTTAATTCAGCCTTTCTCTACGGTCTGACTTTCTTCCTCCCTCAGCTCCAACCTTTGGACAAATATTTTAGAAGTCCCCTAAACTCCAGGCTCTACGTGTCCCTTGGAAAAAAAACCGACAAAAAAATGCTGGTGGGGGGTATTAAAAGAGAAAAAGGCAGGGAAGGGGTGACCACCACGCCCTCCGACACCACCAACCCTACCCCAACATGCCAACGCTTCCCTACAGACCTGAAACCCTCCAGCAGGCTCTGGCACCGCTTTCCCCGACTCCGGACCAGTGCCCCCTCCCCCTCCCCCCAATGTCACGTCTCACCCTGATGCTTTTGACAGACACTTAATAAAGACCTGCACTTGCCACGGCCCCGCAGAGCGAGGTGATTATGTCTGTAGGTAATTGGCCCCGCTGACGCCGACATGATCCCGGCCCCTGTTGTGACCTGCTTGAATAATGAAATAACAATGAAATGGCAAACCTGCCCCCACCCCCACCCCTTCACCCTGCACCCAAGGAGGTATAAGGCACCTTCCCTTTTGTACACAGTAGAAAATTAAATGCTGTGGAGCCAAAAAAAAACTAATATGGCAGTGAGGAGCTG